>VYXD01013973.1:750478-854997 GCA_013397195.1 Hylia prasina
AAAGAAAGAAAGAAAAGAAAGAAAGAAAAGAAAGAAAGAAAAGAAAGAAAGAAAAGAAAGAAAGAAAAGAAAGAAAGAAAAGAAAGAAAGAAAAGAAAGAAAGAAAAGAAAGAAAGAAAGAAAGGAAAGAAAGAAAGGAAAGAAAGAAAGGAAAGAAAGAAAGAAAAGAAAGAAAGAAAGAAAAGAAAGAAAGAAAGAAAAGAAAGAAAGAAAAGAAAGAAAGAAAAGAAAGAAAGAAAAGAAAGAAAGAAGGATGGATGGATGGATGGATGGATGGATGGATGGATGAGCCCTGACAATAAAAGACCTGGTTTGATTTCTACACAGATAAGTAGAATGCCAGATTACACCTCAGATAGCTCCTAAAAATTCATGAGAAAAGCTGACCTATATATTCACCAGCCACCCTGGAACGAACAAGCCTCAGAGTGATCTTTAGGTTCAGCTTCATTTACTGTCAGTGGTGCTTCAGGAAACACTTGAAAACAGGAAAAGGAAAGTAGAAAATAGAAGTGGAAGGCTTTTTGACTTTCCAGCTAGCTCAGTGGTTTTTCAAAGAGACAGAAATTAATTTGATTTACCTCATATTAAAAAGTAAATCAAATTTTCTATATTTCTTGAAAATGAAAGATTTTAGCTTGTAAACTCTAGCTTTGTTGTACCACGTGTCTGTCAGAGAAAGAATACCTCTGTGTTGTCTTTCTAGACACTTCAGCATTCCTCTGGAGGGGGAGAAATCAGCAAAGACATAAAGAAAACTGCCTTATAGCTCGAGGCTGTAAGGGGCACCAGGAGACAGCATTGACAGGCAGTGCAGTGCACGCAAGAGTAGCTGCAGTCTCCTGACTCCACAGCATTCAGGAAGCTGTATTTGTCTCATAAAGCAACATTTAACCTGATCTTTCCCTGTCCTGTGTGTGTTAAATACTAAAAACACCATGAAGAAAAAGTGGTGGGCCTTTTAAAGACAGAGAAATTATGCCAGTGATAATGATCATGCCTGACTAATAGATTGGGGTATACAGGAAGGGCAGTAGGAAAGAGTAGCAAAAGAACCAGAGGGTTATGCAGTATAAATCCACACAAAAGGAACCTAAAAATTCTAAGCAATTTAAAAGGGAAAATTGCTTTGTGTCACATTGCACTTACATTTTATGCTGGAAAATAAAACAGGTCTCTGAAACACAACAGTTGGCTGTAGCAGCAAGTTCTTCCTGAGCTGAGGAAAAGAGCCAGATGTCTTATAGACAGGCAAGCAGCTGCTCTCCAGGCATTTGATTGCTATTTTATATCCAATATCTAGCTCAAATGTGCCACACAGCTATCATTTATTTATATCGTGTGGCTCATAGTTACAGGTTAGAATCTGACTTTTTAAGGTATTGTTACAAATTTGTGTTCAAGCCTTCTTCACCTGCCCTGTTTTACATTCCATCTGTCCTCCTGAACCAGAGAACAAAACAATTACGTTTGCCTATTTAATAAAAGGTGTAATTCAAGTTCTTATTCATCTTTATCTAACATATTACTTTTTATTTGGTTTGGCTATTTGCAACCTGTTTCAAAATGTAAAAATATCTCAGTGTAGCTTTCTTCCTTCAGCAAGTTAGTTCAGTCCCATACACCATATCCATTTATTAACTGTTCTTCTAGTTTGAGAAATGTGCAGAAACACATTGGGAAAACAAATAAAAGTAGAAGATTCACGCCCGTTGCACAAATTGCTATGTTGGCCCGAGGTGGCAGGTTCAGTGTATGGACTTCATCTCAGAGGACCAGCCTGGCAGGTTGTAAAAGGTCATGAAGGTTCTGGTGGATGTGCTGCTTTTGAACACCTGCTGAAACAATAAATAGATTTTCACGGTTGTGAAAAATATATAGATTTCCTCAAAGTCTTTCACAAAGTTACTGAAAGTTTCTGATCCTCTTTCTAAAAGAAAACATAAAAATCAGGAAGAAAATGGTATTAAAACATCTGCTTGCTTTGGAAATTCTGGTTTATAAATGTCTCAGATATACTAACAGCACAATTTGACAGTACCTTAAATTTCAGTGTCACATGACACCAATTCAGGATAACACTTGTTCTCATCTGCCCACCAATCTGTCATCTCTGATTAATTTAACATCCCAACCTCTTAAGCAACTTCCAAAGGCTTCCATATTTAAAGTGATAATAATAAGACAAATTTAGAGGAGTAGTCTGCTACAAAATATATTTTTCTGTTTTCTTATCAAATATATGTTTTTTCCCAAAGTTGTCATGTTGCCTTGAGGACTGGAAATGGAGGATTTAATGTGATTTATTAATGTTAGATCCATTTGAAGGCCCTATTTTGTTAGAACTTAGAAGCTAAATCCATTTCTTACTTTTAAGGTTGGGGGTGGATAAGGTAATGCATTATACAGTGACTTGGTCACATAGCAGAAGTGCTGTCTCCCATTATAGCACTTTCATATTTTCCCTTTAGAGATGGACTTGTTTAGCTGTGCTAAAACTCAACCATCTTTTTGACAGAAAGAAAGGAAATCCAAAATTTTTCCAAAGTAAGTCATAAATACCTTCAAAACTTTCATGAAAACATTTGTTGTACATTATAGTTCACAAATAGAACATGCTCCAACCTGGTGTGGAACAGTAACACTCCAGAGATCATCAGTACTCTGGAAGCTGATCTCACTTCTGTTACTATGATATAGATGGGAAATGGCAGTGGCAGCATCATTCAAAATTTCTCATATTTTTAGAGTGCATCTATCTGGTGAAAAGCTTTGCTGGAATTTGGAGCAGTCTGCCCCAGTGGCAGCTCAACTATCTATTACTGAATTGCACTGTATAATATTTTTAATTGTCCCGTCCTCTCCCTGAAAATAACATTCAGCATGGCGCCATTTTGGGGATTGGAATGCCTGGAAATGGACTCTGAACAAAAATCTGCTTACTTTCCAGAAACTACTTACTGGGCAGGTCTAGATAATGAATATAGCTATGGAAGGGGATGGTAGACAACTACTCAAGGACAAAACTTAAACAGAAAAAAAAAAAAAGAGTAAACTCCTTACAAAAAAATTTAAGTAGTTCTAATAGTGAAATTATACACTTTTAAAAAAAGGTCATTTGCTTTTTGGCAAATCTGAATCCAGTTCTAAGGTCCTCTTTGTAATGTGACATGGCTACTCAGTAGGACAATTGCAGGATGCTACCACCCCTGGGCAGGACCAAGCTACTGCATAAATATCGGAATAGCATGTTTAGCAAAGAATTGACAGTTCTAAATTTAAAAAGTTCAGGACTTATTAGATCAGAAACAAAAGGAGATAGTGCATAGGTTGCTCATGAGGATATCTGCAGTCTGAGGCATCACAGGATCCGACCAATGCCCAGCACCAAACTGCAAGGGAGGTGAGGTCAAACCAGGGCAGGCATGGAGCCCAGGGAAATGATTTCTTTTCTTCCAAGATTACCATCAGAATGCAGATGGCAAGTGGTTTCTTAGAGACACGTTTTACCAACTCATGCTCATCTCATAGTTTTCTATGAGCTCCTCACTCCTTTTCCGAAAAAAACACACAAGGATATGAGGACTCTTATCCAGTGCTTGGATAGATAGTTATTGTTGTCCAAGTACAGATCCACAGACTTTTTCCTATTGAAGTACCTCCTGGTTTGCCTCACATGTCTTCTCTAAATTGTCATGTGTAGTCATAGTTTTAATCTGCTACCTGCATTTCCTCCTTACTGGGTGTCATTTGCAAATATATAAGGCACCCGCACTTTTCCATCAGCCAAGTCATTGAAGAAAATATCAACTAATTCTGGAACAAGAACAGATTATTCTTGAAAAAACCCCACTCAATATATTGCTGTAGTTTGGTTCCTTTCCTTTGCAGCCTTTTCATCCAGACCATATGTTCCCAGCTTAGTTACAAGAGTGTTCTAGGAGACAGTGTCCAGAGACTCAATAAAATCAAGATGTGGTATCCACTGTTTTTGTGAAGCCATGTGAAGCATTATTTTATGACAAATTGAGTTTCTTTTGGCTTGCCATGGATTTTATTGACCAGTCCTTTCTCTTTTTATACTATTTTGTAAATGTTCATGACCAGCAGGTTATTTTTTCCACTATTTCTACAGGAATTGAAATTAACTCTATAATTTTAACCACACTCTTCTATTTATTTTTAAAGATAGGCACCTTTTCTCTTCTAGATTTTCAGAATATCATTTTGGACTAGCTGATCACAAAACAATTCATTTGCTTGCATAACTTCAAATGGTTTTTTTCCCCTTTTAAGTCCTTGCCCTTTTGGTCATGATACCATCTGCTTACAACTGATCTTTTGGGTGAAACAAAGAAGGAGCAGAATCTATCAGCTTTCCAGGCATTGTTTGCAAAAGTCCTTCCCTCTGCAGAGAAGTGGGCTAAGTCTTTCTTTAGCTTTCTCTGCCTGTTGGTGCACCAACATGCTGAGAAGCATGCATCACCTATGCACCACATGGTTTCACTCTCTGCTTTTGATTTTCTCTCTTTAGTCTCACATGCTCATCCATTCATCTTTCTTTAAATTCTTTTCCTTAGTGAGTGATCTACAGCTCCTTCCCTTCCTCCGCACTGTCATAACTTGCAATTTTGCATAGTTTTCTTTTGCATAGTTTTGCATAAACTTGCATTTAACATAGTTCTTTTAAAGATATGCCTATACTGCACTTAACTCTCTCTCAGAATTATCTCCTACAGGATCTCACTCACGAGTTCTCTGAATTGCTGTAATCTGCTCTGCTGAACCACATTGCATCTCTTCCTGTTTGTCATGAATTTTGCTGCTTCATCGTTGCTCAAGAAGTGCCCAAGTTGCTTTTAACTGTTACTTTTTCCTTTAGGTTCTACCTAATTAGGAGGGTCATATTAGGAAAATGTCATCTCTCTTTGCATTTTCCAACTTCTACATAGAAAATTTCCACTCAAACTTTTCAAAAATTACCCAACTGCCTGAGGGCAGCTGTATTCCTTCCCCAATGTACACATTTTTGAAATCAAAGTATGCTGATGGCACTGAGTGGTGGAGTTTGGATAATTCTGCTTATAAAAGGCTCATTATGTGCTTTTCTTGATAGTTGTCTGGCTATTGACTCCCATCAGGATATCAACACTTTTTGTCCTTTAAATTGTACTCAGAAATTATGAGACAACTTTTCAGCCTCTTTATTATTAACCTCAGAGCAAGAGATGCCTGCGTGTACATTAACATATAAGGTAATATCTGCGTCCTTTTCTCTGTCTACATGCCCTGAACAAATTCCATTGTTTATATTAATGTTCCTGCTAGATGAATCATCCCATCAGGTCTTTATTAGGTCTATTAAGTCATAGCTTTGAAATGTATTTATACTGCTACTTCCTCTTGCTTTTTCTCCGTGTGCTGTTCAGACATTCCAGGGACAGAAAAATGAACCTGACTACAGAAAAGAGACTGAGACTCCTAGAGAACAGCTGACATCTGGCTCTAAGAGACATGCAGAAGAGAAAGGATGTCTGGTGGCACTCTCTTGTATTGAACAATTTTGGAAGAAAGCACCACTCGCTCCAGGGCAGTCTCCACTCATTCAGTCCAATCTGCTGCATCCAAAGCAGAACCTGCTACAATCAGCTCCACAGACAGATTCAGTCCTTGTGCCTACTTTTGATGCCTGTTGCTCAGATTTTTAGTGGCGACCCAAACCCCTGTATTAAATTCTTCTCCATCTGAGAATGATATAAAATTTTCTGTCAAGAACAGCGAGAAACATCTTCTGAAGATCAACTTTAAAGTACTGGCCCCAAATCCCTAAAAGTGTTGGATCACCCAGTAATCTGAAAATGTCTCTGATGTTAATTTACAGTGAATCCTAGAACATAAGATAAACCTCAGTGATTCAAGAAGTATTAATATTTACAAGAAATTAAAGAGATGACAACAGGATATACAGGTTAGCAGTTTACAAGCAGTATAGTGGTATGGAAATACTATATTTCCATATAATAATGGAAAAGAAGAAGGATTAAAAAATTGATAGAAAAATGAACTACAGCACTGACTGTTAGATGACTCACATATGTTCATGTATGAAAAAGACACGTTAATAACCAGGCAATTCTTGTAAATGAAAATAGGGTTTTACTGCATTAATCCTAGCTTCACAACATGTTTACTGTGAGAAGAAGCTGACTGAACTTTTTTTTTTTTTATTTACTGGCATAATCTGGTGTGATTTGGGAGTCATTCCTGTCAAATCAAGAGAGTGAAGAGATTCAACAGGGTAAAACCACACCAAGACTGAAATCAAATACAGACTGAGCAAATCAGACTTGCAGATGAACTTGGAGCTTTCCTGTGTCACATGATGATCCTTAGCCCTGAGGCAAAAGGAGATTACTGACCTGACAAACAAGTGACTCAGTGACTAAGGGAATTCATGTCCCTTCAACAGTTTTTTGGAGAGGAATCCATCTGTAAAGCTCAGTCTATAACAGCTGAGAAAGGAATCACCTTCCATTCTGGAACACTGTAATATCACCTGTCCTTGTAAAATGAAATGCATGTTATTTATGTTTCCAAATAATGAGCTTGCTTGCCTGTGAGGAATAACACTATTTTGAATAATGTACATGGGAAACTGTTACTAATAACTTTCTCTTAAAAATGAATGTGAGAATTGCTTTCATTCATAAAGAAATAAAGATGTGTATGAAGCAAAGCTTGTATTCTGCCTTCCAGTGACAGTTTTTCAAATTCTTTAGTGCTTTGGAAAACAAATAAATGTTCTGCATTCTTTGAGAGTATTGATCCTAAAATAAGAAATTTAAAAAAATCTGTAATTCTGTAGTGTTGATAACAATTCAGTAGTTATACCTGGCAAAATGTAAAGATAGCATTTTATAATTAGTAATTTTTCATAGCTGGAAACTGCTACTTAAAAGTCTTATTGTATCTTTCCAAACTATCTGTTGGAAACAATCCAAATTTAGCATGCCGGATTGAATTATTTATTTTGGAGATAAATTTGAAATAAAATATTGCTAAAACAGTCTCATTTTATTCACTAGATACTACCAATTATATTAAAAGTACAGTAAGCAGAAAGTAATAAAATATTCTAGAAATAAACTGTTTCTTTGCACGCTCAAGACAGTTGAAGTATGTGAAGTCAAATTTCAGAATGTGTTGTAGCTGCTCGGTCCAATTTATAAGTTAAAATGCATCACCCACCTTTCACTCTCTTATGTGTGCTGGACAGCTGGTGAGCAGGCCAAACATACCAAACAGGTATGTGCTGCTGAAATATCTCCCAGGATTTTGCCCTCTGCTTGTGGAAGTGGCCTCACCCTCGCTCTTTGGATGACTCTGAATGCAGTGTTGCTGGAAGGTTCTGTGGAAAAGGTACCAAGAATTTGACAGCTTCCATCTTAGGCAAAACAGAACACAGAAGACCTGACCACAGCCTTTAAGTTTTTTGTGAGATATATATATCTATATATATAGGATAAGTATTTTTTAATTTAGATGTCTTCAGTAACCTGTTCACACTCACACAGCTCACACAGGCAGAAGGATACAAATCAACACTAAAAACATGACCACTTCCTGAAACTACACTTGTCAGATTTTTATATGCAAATAAAATCAACATTTTGCTGGCAGCTCTAAGACAAAAATAAAAAGTATGTAGGGTTTTGCAAAACCCAACAGATGCTATGCCAATTTGAGTAGTGTGGTCCTTCTCAATAGCTGAAGTGCAGCAATACAAAGAAGCTTGTTCAATAAACAACTCATAGCATATGTTCATGAGGAGGTGAATATACTGGGATATTTATTTCTACCCATCAATCACATTTAGAATTGATACAGATAACAGAACAGGCTCTTTTTTGGAAGCTATATGAAATTCATTGATGATCATGATTTTTAGCAGATGTACATTAGAAGCCCTAAGGTATTCAGCACTAGGAGACATCTGAACTTTTCTTATAAGGCAGTAATTCAGTGAAAGCAATAGAATTTATCTCTGAGGCAGTGCAAAATAACCTGAATGACCATCTTGCAGACACAACTTTTCTTTAGGTAGACAAACACAGCAGTCTGGATTTCATTCTGGCATAAGGCACAAGCACCCACTTTACCATCATGACAAGTTCAACATTTGGTCTGTTACAGAAGTTTGTACCACTTTCAGATTTAATTTTGACTAACAAAGTTTTAAACATATAAAATTGTAGGTAAACACACAAAATCTTTAAGTGTTCTGATCTCTCTCTCTTTTTCTCTTTTTTTTTTTCTTTTTTTTTTTAATAAAAGGCACTAGAGATTTATTTCTTTTTCTGTGACCACAGTGTTTTTGCCTTTCCCAAAATATCTGCCTTTGAACTCTGCCCTTGTAACAACTGTGTAATGCAGTTCAGTGAGCATCTCTAAAACTGTAAATGCAAACTAATGTTGGCTACTGTAAAAATAATTTGCTTAACATTTCTTAGATTTGATCTTAAGTATTCCATGCAGAGTATTCATAATCTATTCCAAAGTCTGATCAAATGTTTTAAGAACATCATATGGGCAAACCATCACCTCTAAGTCACTTCCACTAAACTACATAAATATTTATTGGAGAATAGATTTCAAGATTACATTTATAGAAAGGTCTTTCCACAGGCTATGTAATAATTTACATTAATACACAGTAATATTATAATAAGGATGTAAAATGGAAATTGAAAAGACAATCTTTGAAGGAAAAGACACATTTGAAATTGCTCACAGCCTTGGACAAACCTTCTTTTACCCTTAAGCTGTCATGATCATTTGATGTCTGTAAAATACAGTAGGATTTGAAAAATGATCCAGTACATCACTATCCTGTTGATAGATTGCTTGTGGGTTGGTGATTCACATATATTTGTTTATCACCTTGCTTTTAGAAGGTATTTGCCAATTATATACCATATATCTCAGCAGATATACAGTAGGAGCCAAGAAAGAAAATGCAGCAGTCATCTCTCACTTTAAATGTCATTAACACTTCACAAAATCAATCTTTCTCATTAAAAATGAAAATATGTCCTTGGACACTTGGAGCTTACTTACTTTTCTAAGGTTTCTTGAACACCACCTAAGATTTGAACCCTGGGGTTTTTTTTTTTTCAAATCTTAAACATATGCCTAACCCTATGAACCTCAGTGAGGAAACGGCTTACCCAACCCAAACCTAAATATATCTACTGCCTCAGATGCCCTCTTTACTGTCTGTAATTCTATGGTTTCTAGACATCTGCTCCACTGCCGTCTTTGGTTAAATCTGTACTGATAAACCATTAGGGCCAGGGGATCTGCCAGTGTGTTGGCATGTATTTGTTCACACCATTAATTTGCTATCATGCTCTATGGCTTTGCCCTAGGCCAAGGGGCATTTCTCCTATGTGGTATCCTAGGTTTACAAAGAGCAGGTGACCACATCCTGAAGGTGGTGTATGGATACTGGCTCTTTGTTTTGGGATGTAAGAGAACTCACTCCTGTGGATATGCTGTGCCATGTGGCTCCAGCGCACAGACCAACCCTTGGCCTACTTTGTTTACTACTGAAGATGTTGCCACATTTTCAGGTAGTTCTTACAGTTCTACAAAGCTGTCAAAGCTCATCCCTACTGCGATTCAGTGGAAGGGTATGCAAACTGTGTTCCATTCTTGGTACAGCACACCCCTCACTCTATTACATCTTTATGAAGAGCTCTTAGCTCTGCAATGTCAGCTGCAGTACAGCTCCAAACCAGCTTCTCTCTGGGAAGACTGGTTAAGAAGGACTTGCAAATTAATAATGTAACACTTTAAAAGTATTAAGTCCTTTATTTTAACTCCTAGCTTGTGTTTTCTTAGGCTTACCCTCTTATCCCTAGGCTAAAAATGACTTCCAAAAATGTAACCCCACAAGCCTAACACTATTTCTAAATGGAAATACCCTTTAGGACCTGGCCACCTAGCTTAACACGTTTCCTGTCTGAAGTGCTGATTACCTTAAAATGTATATATTTAAAGCATTCTCCACAGTTCAAAGCCAAAATACGTGGTATGAATTAAAATCCAGTACACCAACTGGTTAATGTCTGTAAATACTCTAGGTACTTAGATAGGGTGCTGGTTCATGCTGCTTCTTTTTCTTGAGAATGTACCAGATTTTCAGAAACTATTTGATAAGATATTCTGGTCCTGAGGAGCCCTTGCACAGTTACAAGAGACCTATTTCACTACTATCTTTGTTATAAAAAGTCATTTTAAAATAAGCAGGAAAAAAAAGAAAAAGCCTAATATGGAGTACTCATAAAAACCTCCAGACTTAGTTTAAGCAGGGAAAACTAACAAACTCCAACCTACTCAGGGTGATAAAATGTGCCAAAACTACTGAGCCCAGAAGAGGATGTAATTTACATAAAACAGAGGCGTAGAAATAATTTTCCAAGTTATAACCTGGACTGTCAAACTCTGTAATGTACAGACCAGAGAGTCATGATTTGAGAAAGTGATTTTAAGACACTGTAGTTACACTTCATTTCTAATATAATTCTATTTCTTTGTTCATTTCCTGCATGACATTTACCACACATGAAGTCATCGTGGGATGTATAGTTATAATTATGTATCTTCTGGTGAATTACATGCAGTTAGTCTCACAGAACTGTTTACCCAAAAGAAGTGACTGTTTTATAAAGGATGACTTTAAGTACTATTCACAGAACTGTTATTTTTAAGGGACAGTGAATCTGATAACTGTTCCCTGGCTCCTTGAATAAGTGTTTTAAAGAAATGTCGTATCTTGCTCATGCCAAGCCTGGTACTGAAAACTCCTGTCATCTTCAGTTTCTGCATGAAATACCAGTCTGTACTTTGTAAATAATTCTCAGGCAGATGAAGAAATAGATAAAATTGAATGCCAGAGACATTCTTCATATGATTAACAGTAAATGTACTTCTCTTGTGAAATGCAATGAAGCCAATTATCCATACACGAGATACTACCCAATTTCTACTCACAGTAGCTGTATCTGGAATCCTCAAGGCATCTTTCAGTTGCTACTTTTTCACTCTATTTTCTAGATGGATAATAATTTACCTGTGTCATAAATATTGTGTATACTGATTTATCCTATTTTCTGGCAATAATTTAATCTTTTATTAGCATTTTCTTTACTCACCCTTTACAGCACTCTTTTGTTTCATTTGCTGCCAATTTAACTAGCCTGTATCACACCCTTTTCCCCATAAATAAGGATTTTTTTGCGGACTGTCTACTGTTCTACTTCTCTCTCAGCCCCCAGATAATTTTCATACCTAACAGTTCAGTTATACCTCAAGCTGTAGCTTAACAACCCATTCTTATTTAAGCAGCTATTATTCCTTCCTTCACTCATTCCTACCCGTTTTGTGCAGCCACACAGTGAAACAGTTCAGCAAACCCATTTATATTTTCCCATGCTCTTTCTAGCCCTGCTCAGACCCCAGCTTGACTCCCTGTGCAGCAGCCAACAGCCAGGCCAGTACAAACTGACAGCATGTGACCAAGAGCCAATGACCAAGGAGCAAGTTTTTCTACCAAAAGAAGCACTCTTCACTACTCTTTATTCTATTACTACTACACTCTTTACTATTCTACTCACATTTCAAATATTGCAAGATTACAGAATCACAGAATATTGGAAAGGACAATATTCTGAGTTAGACAGAACTCACACAGATCATTGAGTCCAGCTCCTGGCCCTGTACAGGACCATCCCCAAGAGTCACACCATGTGCCCAGAGCATTGTCCAAACACTTCTTGAGCACTCTCAGGCTGGTACTGGGACGACTTCCCTGAGGAGTCTGTTCAAGTGCCCAGCCACCCTCTGGGTGAAAAGCCTTTCCTTGATACCCAACCTAAACCTCCCCTGACACAACTTCAGGCCATTCCCTCAGGTCCTGTCGCTGGTCACCACAAAGAAGAGATCAGTGTCTGCCCCTCCTCCTCCCCTGACAAGGAAGTTGTAACTGCAGTGATCTCTCCCCTCTGTCCTCTTTTCCAGGTTGAACAAACCAAGAGCTCTCAGTCGCTCCTGGTCCAGCTTCCCCTCAAAGCCCTTCATATTGGAATACTTCAGTATTGTTAGGGAGCTTGCCTAGAAAACAAAATAATATGTAATAGGTTTAAATGCATTCTATAGGAGAAGTTCACAGGAAATTATTTTTTTTCCCAAACTATTTAGAAATCAATGACTGGAAAAACATCTTATGCTATCAAGACATGATGGTGGCACACTCCTTGAGGTGATGCCTGAGTTGCTACCTAGCATGAGACTGGGCTGAAGTCATGAAAAATAGACATGATCTGGAATGGGACAGGAATATCTTCAGTCTTTGACAGCAATCTAATTTCTCAAATTAATATGATCTTGTTCCACAATGAGACTGTCACTTGTGGGTACACATGCTGGCACCTACAGCTCAAGTTGGCTCTCTGGATCCCATGATTGTGTCACTCAGGCGGATAATCCTGTTTTGCTGAAGAAGTGAAGAGTTGTCACTCACCAACACAGAGACAACACAGAGGGAGGCTGAAGGACAAATGCACACTGCTACTTTCAGGCAGACTTAAGTAGCCACTGATCTCAACAGACCCCTCTGAGGTCTGCAGAAGCAAGGCTGTGCATACATTTTTGAGTTGTGTGCTGAAATCATGGGAGTGAGGGAAGAGAAGCCTGGGGTGTACACTGGAGATGCTGTGATATGATACTGGCCCACCCTGGAGGTCTTGTCAGATGCCTCTGACAGCAAAACTGGTGATAGGTATTTAAGGCACCAGCTTGTTGTTTCTGCTTGTCAGGAACCTTGTAGTATTTAAAGGTATAAAAAGCCCAAAGCCAAGACAGTATGCATTAAGGGCTTAGGTCTGGAGCCAAATTTTCTTCTCCCTAACCCCTGTAAATAAATCTGATAATCTAAGTAACTGCCTACTGTTGCCAGTGCCTAAAGAGGGATTTGCAGGCAACCACATTGTATAATCCCTTTCATAAACTGATCAAACTCCACTCTAAAATGCTTTATTTTTTTCCCAGCTTCTCAAAGTGAAAGGGGTTTTTTTGTATTACAATACTCTGTTAATTAGGAATGTCAGTTGAACTTCCCACTTAAATCTATTCATGGCTCATTTAAACATATATATGTACTTGTGGCAAAATTGTCCTTAAGTAGCTCTTTTCCTTCCCTGGTGTTTATCTGTCCTCCTCAGCATGTTGATGGATGATAAGCCTATCTGTTCAGTTTTTCTTTTCTTTGGTTGAATAATTCAGGCCAAACCCTTCTACTATTTTTTCTTAGACTACCTATTTACACAAGTATCATAATAGCCTGCCTCTATACCTACCTTGGTTTGAATTCACCTTTTCTAAACATTGGCAACTAGAGCTGCATAGATCTTGAGGAGCCAGATAGTCAGGATTCTGACAAGTTAGGCATTCTCTGCCAGCCTGGCTATAACCCAGCAACTTAAACACAGTCACAGAGTCTCTGGGGGAGAGCAGTAACCCAGAGTCTGAAATGTCTCTCTAACTTCCCCACTATCTCTTTCTAAAGTAAATACCCATCCTGAATATTTTTAAAGGATTCTGTAAGTCTGGCATCCATTTCTTTTTTCACAAGAGCTTCACAAGGGTTGGACCTGTCTTCATTACGAGGATTTTGATCCTGCCTCTGACAATATAAATTATACTTCTTTATTAGAGTGCTTGTTCCAGATCAGTCTTTGAAGACTCAAGCAATACAATATAGGCAGACCTATGAGTCCCTTACTCTAGGTTGGATTTTAATGAATTTTAAATTTAGCAACAGTTTGGACAAGAAAAAAAAGTTGAAAGGAAATTAAAGCCTGTAGAATTCTTATCATTTTTCTTGTCTGTTATTCCCTTACTCTTATCTGAACTCAACCCTTTTATGCAACAACAGAAGTCTGGGATGTGATTTTGCTGCAGGTGTTTTGACCGCTCGACAGAGCTCTAAGTAGAGGAGAAACAAGTCCAGTATTTGCACAGCCATGCTGAGACTCAGCAGCCTGAGCTTTCAACTCCAGTCTTACTGAAACTACAGAGGGAGAAACTATGTCTCTTTGCAAGAAAGGAAGCTAATACTTACACAGAGTAATGAGGTGATCACAGTTATAACTACCTGATGTCCAGTACAAGGATCAGGTTGTTGCTAGGAAGGTACAGGGTGAGCTACTGTTTCAAGAGCAGAGTTTCAAGCCCAGGAATATCAAAATATAAGCATGTGATCAAATCAAAATACTAGAAAAGTGATACACTCATTTTGAAGGCATGACTAAGACAACTGCAAATTTGGTCCTTTATATTTCAAAATAAAGCTGTTGTTGTAAATATAAACCATGAGATTTCTTAGTTACTTTCTTTTGAATTCTAAAACTGCTAATCAACATGATAAAACAATATAGTTTAGTTAGGTGTGCTAGATAAATTATTTTTCTTATGCTTATTTTTCTTTCCCTTTTTATTTAAACCACTCTTGTCTGATACCTAATTTCTTCTTGTTTTATTAAGGTATGTCTCATGATATTTCAAAATGTTAAAAACGAAATGAAAATTACTTAAAAAAAACCCCCCAAAAAACCAGAAACAAAACTTGTCCATCAGACACTCAAAAACTAAATCTGCTGAGAAACAACAATTTGAAGGGAAAATCTATAAAGTAAGATGTGTGGACACGGTTTCAGGTTTTGGTAAGAAGTCAATCTATAAACTCAGTAGAGCAATTTTAGAGGAAAATCAAATTCAGCTGGAATAAGTAGTGTCAGTAGGCTTTAAATTACAAATAGCTCCAGTCACTAATTTTGAGCTTAGATCTTTTATGTATTTCGATTTTGAAACTTTTATTCAGATGTAACTAATTTTCCATGAATTATATATCTGCATTCTTATGTATACTCTATTATGAAACGTGTCTTGATAAATGATGAAAAAACAATTTTAGTTATAACAACAGTCAACATCCATGTTCTACCTGCACCACTGGAGTGCAGCTAAAAAACAACCTGAAACTGTTTCAGTTTACAGATTGAATCTGAAGCTCACAATTGTTACAAGTCATTCCCAAACCTCCAGTTCCTTTAAGATGCAGCAGGAAAAGTCTGTAGTCCCTTTTAATGTAGAATAACACTGAAAGATCTTCTTTAAAAAAAATTCTTTCCTGATACCCATTAGTTGAGATAACATCTAAGCTGACAATAAGAACAAGACTGGGGAGTGAAACTGGACTTCAAATCACTGATTTCCAGAAGGCTTGTTCTTCCTTATCACAGTTTTGGTCCAAGCCAACTAGCAATCTCTGGGCAGCGCTAGACGAAGCCTGGGGGACACAAAGGGTCAGGAACAATTTCCAGTAGGCATCGGGAGCTGCAGTGGGTTTCACCGGACACTGTGGGTAAGGTTACCTTGTCCAGTTTGCTTGCTCAGTTGAGGGTTCTCTGAAGAATCTTGCTCAGGATTGTATCAAGATGGCTTTTGAGTATCTCCAGAGAAGGAGACTTCACAGCTTCTCTGGGCAACCTGTTCCAGTGCTCAGTCACCTTCACAGTAAAGAAGTTCTTCCTCATGTCCAGGTGGAAGTTCCTGTGTATCAGATTGTGCCCGTTGCCTCTTGTCTTACTGTCTACCCTAAACAGTCCTGCAGCACAAGTGCAGGAAGTTTATTACTACCAAACATCTGTGCAGTCTTCAGCCATGATCTGGATGTGCTACATTAACCAAATCTCCTCCTAAGGGCTGCAGCAAAATCCCAGCATCACCATGGAACATCCCTGCTAAAATACTTTTCTCCACACTCAATTAGTCCCTGTAGCTTCAGTGAATATGATCTTATTTGTGGAAATATCAAAAGGGTGAAAAAAAGGACAGGAGAGGTATAGAAAAAGGCGTGTGAGGGCATGTCCCAGTATTGTGCCCAAACAAATTGATTCTATCTTAACTGAGAGTCAGGGTGCTGTAGGTGTTCAACAGTTCCAGTTGGAGGCTGGTCCCAGCCTCCGCCTGCTCCAAACTTTCCATGATTTTACCAGCCCTTCATGTGCATGTCTCTCTCTTACTAGAGAGCCCAGAACTGGACTCAGCACATGTTTCACCAGTGCAGGGTAGAGGGGAAAGATCACCTTCCTCCACCTGATGGCAATGCTTCCCTCCTCATGCAGCCCACTGTGCTCTTGGCTTTTGCTGCAAGGACACTTTGCTGATTCATGATCAGCTTGGTATCAAGAAAGTCCCCTAGTTTTTTTTCTGCACAACTTTGCCAGATTTTAAACAAGATGGTAGAAGGGTAGTTTGGCAAGTGAATTAAGAATAGTGAATATTTGCATGTATCTCAGTAACTTAGCCATAAAATGATAAGCCTGCTAGTGAACCAAATGTTAGAGCAAAAAAGACAATGCCTCTGGTTATTTTCAGCAAGGCTCTAATGTGGCCATGTAATGCACCATTATGCAAATTTGTGACATAGTTTGGGATCTAATCAGAAAGGCACTTTTCCTTGAATGAGCAAAAACAATTGCACACCAGTTGTTCCTATTCTGTGAATAATGTTTCCAAAAATATTGCTCCATGAATTATACCATTATTCCATGAATAGTATTAATGATAATAGTTAGAAACTTATGAACCACATAGAAAGGATCTCAGTGTATTTTAAGATAAGTCACATTTTTCCATTTCTAATAAATGTTGAACTTACATAATTCTCCAGGTAAAAATGGAGATCTTGAAAAATATTCTTCCATTACATAATAATCAAAAAAACCAAAACTGCCTGCCCAAGACTGAATTTTCTAAACACTGGAGAGCAACTTGTCTCTTTATTTTTCTTCAAGTCTTTTAGGAAAAAGAAATCATAGAATTATAGAATGGTTTATGTTGGAAGGGACCTTAAGCATCATCTTGTTCCAGACCCCCTTCCACTAGATCAGGTTGCTCAAAGCCTCATCCAACCTGTTCCTGAACATTTCCAGGAATGGGGTGTCCACAGCTTCTTGGGGCAACCTGCTCCAGTTCCTCACCACCCTCACAGTAAAGAATTTCTACCTAATATCTAATCTAAACTTACTCTCTCTGTTTAAAACTATTACCCCTTGTTCAGATCTGATAATTGTTTGCAAACCACTACAGCTTTGCTACACTGCAAAAATTTCAAAAATGTCACTTTGTGAGCCTTCAGTAAGTCAGTATCTAACACTGAGTGACTGATGGCGAAGTTATAGTTAGGGGGTTGTAATTGTCATGACTACAATGTGAACATTTGGGGAAGAATATATAGGGAAATAAATCTAGTTGTTAAGGACAAAAAAAAAGTCAACCTAGTACAATGTAATTTGAAATATGCAAGTGCTTTTCTGTATATTAATTATAAAATTAAAGGAAAACCCACATGAAGCTCAGGATGCTAACATGAACAAACTACATAAGATTTTGATTTTAAAAAGGAGCATCAGCAGCACCCATGTTCCTGCAGACTGTAGGCTGCTAAGGCTGCTGGCTAGATATGCCTAAAAGCCTGGGGTCACCCCAAACCCAAGTCTACTTTGCAGAAGCAGTGGGGACACAGCTGTGCTTACAGCATGAGTACTGACAGCCACGTATGCTGGCAAACCTGACCAGAGACCTATAAAAGAAGACACAGCAAGGGACATTTTAAAAGAGATATGTTAAGTCCTACAGGTATATGAAAAAGAATATGATAAAGCATTCATTTGTACAGCAAATTGCTCTCAAGTCATACCAAGTGATTCTGGCAAATAGAATAGCTGAGGTGAAATCCATGTTTAAGACATGGAATATTGGTTTAATTTCTAACAAAATTAATATTGTTTGAGACTTCCATTTGCTATATGTCATCTGCATTTATAAGACAACTGATTATTTTCCCTTACTTGTTTTAAAATATTTTTGCAGTATTGTTCTGTCCCGTGTTAGCAGAATGCCTCTGCAGACTAAGCACTGCCACAGCCTAAATATTGAATCCTAGCAAGAGTAAATGAAATGTGACAAGTTGGTGTGGTAATTGTATTGTACATGCAAAAGCACCATTCCAGAGTAGCTTGTATATATTTATACAGTCCTCGGAGATCTGATGGTTTGGAGATGATTTTTTTTTTTTGTAGGAACAGGACTGGGGTTTTTTTTTTTGGTTTACCCCATTTCATTGATGCTGCTGGTCTCACTGGTAACTGAGTAACATCATACAGTGCAAGAACAGAGTGGTCAAACAAGCCTCAGAATAAAAACGAAAAGACAATAAATATGTAGTAAGGAGCATATAGAAAGGCTTTTGTTTACAGAGACATTTTAGATTTTCGTCTTCCTCAGTTAGAAAGTTCCGGAAGGCACTTACTGGAGGGGACAAAAAACCAAAAAAAAGTCAGTAAAAATCACCCAACTAGTTGTTCATAATTCACTGTATGATGAAGGTAACAATCAGGACTAGTATTTTACTCAGCCCATTGTCACAAAATAAAAAAGTAGTCAATGGTTGTGTTTAATCTGGGTTTTTCTTGAATTAATTTAGGAAATCCACTCACACTAGAATTGCAATTCCAATTAACTTCATGCTTACATATGAAAAACATGTACTTATCAAGAACTTATCAAGAATCTAGTACTTCTGAAGCCCTTTACATCAAATATAAAGAGGACCCAGTCTTTTAGGTCTCATAGCTGCCAGTGACTGCCAGAAACAGGAAAGCGGGCTCACACAGGTTTGTTCCTGTTCTCAGGCATGTCATCCAAAATTAAACTTCCACCTTTTACCTTTACATGTTTTCTCCCAGTGCTGTGACAAGAAATGTGATTCCTTTTGCTCTTTTTCTTCTTCTAGTGCTTTTTCCATAACAGCCATTCTGAAGAGGTACTTTAAATGGAAAAAATTAGCATAATAAATAAACAAGCCTCGTTCCATAATGTAGATTCTATAGGTAGCATTTTGGTTTTCCTTTAAAGCATGAAAAACTTATGTGTCAGTAAAACATCCTCATATTTCTATGCTGACATGCCATCACATTTTTAAAAGTATACTTCCTTCCACAGCTAAGTCAGTTGTTCATGCTGACTAAGAGTGGCTCGATTGGACTGTATGACAAATAATAAAACGTTTCTTAGATATCTAGTAACAATGCAAACATATGTTATTAATGCTTATCAAAGTAAGAGAGTTGAAATCTCATTAGCAAAATAGATTAATCATCCTCAGAATAGCTATTTATTACACGTAAGAAGAGAGGCAAAATACTTTTTCTGCTGGAATCATTTAAAACAGGAAAAAATTCCAAGGACTCTAACAGACTTTATAAGCTGGGTTTTCCCCAAAGGATTTCTACAAAGTGATGGCCTGGTAAGATATGAAATTACATGGGATGGGGTTTCAGAACCCAGATAAAGCAGAGGGTTAATCAGGTAAAGTTTTATGGTACATTTAAGCATTTGGAAGCATCCAAATTTTTCAAATGGGTAGAATTTTTACAAATTCTGTTAAGTGGATTTCTGTTTAACTAAGTCTACCCCACATAAATGTTAGGATTAGAAGCTAAGAGTGACTGAACTTAGCTCTGCCTTCTGCTCTGTGCCTTGTTTCAGCTTGCATACTCAAACAAAAGACAACGAGCCCCTGCAACTGGATTTCAAGAGAGCAATTTAAAGCTCCTGGGAGAAGCTGTACTGACAGTCGCTGAGCATGCAGCATCCCTCAATTGAGCCCAGGCACAGCACAGCCAGGGAGATTGCCTGGCTGCCTATCTGCATACATTTCTCCACTCCTAAGGTACATGAGGTTTTATTTCTACTACGGGAAAAAATCTTTGCAAGGTTTACTCAGAGGCGACAGCTAGAGTATTGCCAGAAGATTAGAAAAAGAGAGAGCTTCAAAAGATAGACTAAACAGAAGGAATTGCCTTTGTCCCTGGGATGTGCCCATCCATACTTAGTGAACCTGCTGTCAAGGCTTTACTTGGTTTCATTGCCTTAAAAAGGTCCCCAAAGAGAGCTCCCGTTAAAACACATTTTGAAGAACAAAAGCCTAATTTGAGAGTAATGCCACCTACACAGGCTTCAGATCCAGGGGCTAATGTTTCTTGGGGGCTTAGGAATTTTTAAAACCCTTTCCTTTATGTAAGAAAAGTCAGAATTCTTTTTTCAGCACCCTTCTTAAACATTTACTGGGAAAAGGAAATAGCAATGTCTGTGATGTTATTGGTGAATTTTTCAAGAGACAAGTGAGTGGGTTGCTGTGATGTTAAGTGCCTGATGCAAAGACTTTATTCATTTCTTTACTATGATGTGGGTCTACAGTACATTTTGCAGTGTTTTGGAGAAAGATGTAAACCCCAAGAAAAACACACATCAAAAAAATATCTCAGGAGTGAGAAAAAAATAAGTTTTCCAAATGTTTTATCACATTGATCAAAACTATATAAAGAAAAATTGAAAATGACTGCATGCAAAATAAAAGCAAATGGATCTTCATTAGTGAGAATATTTTCATCTTAGAAGAAATAGGAAAAAAAGTCTGCCATATCAGTAAAGGAAACAAAATAAATACTTGCAAACCCAGAAACATGAATATTTTGAACACAAAATTAAGCTCATAGATTTTGGTCCTTGCTAGTCCAATTCCCAACTGCTACCAAAAGTATATTTCAGTGCATTCCAGCTTTAAAAAGGAAAAATATTTACAAAAATGCTTTGTGATATTCTGAGCCATAGAAGGGACTCAGTATTGCCATATGCAGTAAAAACCACATTGAAACATGAATCTAAACCATATCATGTTTCAACTTTATTTTAACCCCATTTAAACTTTTTTACCCTAAACTACTTTTTTCTATCTACTAGCCTTGATAAATATCTCCCTGAAAATTCCCAGTGCTGCTCGTAAGAGTGCTGGGAAGGAAATACCTTCAGGTAAGCAGCCCATGAGGTGATGTGTTTCAAGATTTGTGGCCAGAGCAGTGTTGACATCACACCAGTGGTTTAGGTGTTGTAGGCTGAGGATGCACAAGTATCTGGGAGGAGATTCAGGCAGGACACACGACCTGAACTGACCAAAGAAATATTCCATCCACTCTAGCACTGCACTGATTACAGCCCAGAGAAGTAGTCCTTGCTCTGAGACTGGCTGGGCAACAGTCTGCTGGTGAGAGCTGGTGAAGGATTGCTTTTGCATCACTTGATTTTTTTTTGTTATTTTTCTTCACTTATCAAACTGTTTTTATCTCAACCTATGAGTGTTCTACTCTTTTGCCCTGTGATTCTCCCCGCCTTTCTGCTGTGGGGCGGGAGCAAACAACTGGGTGGAGGCTTAGCTGCTAGCTGGGGTCAGCCCAGCACGATACTTTTGTCCCTAATGATGATGTCAGGTCTTTATCAGAGCTGGGGCTCAGGAAATGCCTTCTCAGGAAAGCATAGAAAGTTGGATTTCATTGACCTAAACAAAGCCATGATGCTCCTTCTCCTGGCACAGGAAAAGCTGGGGGAACCAAAGAGAATGTGAGAGCCCTGAGAAATCCAGTTTGCTGGTCCTATTCTTTCCAGACACTTGCAGGGATGCAGCCACAGCAATTGCTGGTGTGTTGAAAGAGTGTGCTCCCATCCTGTGTCCCCACCCTCCTCCAAGGACAGCCTATTTTGCATGTGCCTTGCATTTGCAGGGGCAGTGGCAGCAGCCAGCCTGGCTCCCCAGGTGTTGGAGATGGGAGAAGCGGGAAGCAGTGCCTGTGCTGATGCCCCAACAGTCTGTTTTCCTGGGGAGCAGTGTGGGTTGCCCAGGCTCCTAGCCAGCCTTGAATTTCAGGATGCTTTTAGTACATGGAGTAATCTTCTACTGTCTTCAAAGTGCCATTGTCTTGAGAACAAGGATGATGCATCAGCCATTTTCTGTAAATGCTGTGACAGAGATGACACCACTGCTTCTTGCCATTCAGGGATTCCCCTCTTCAGAGAGAACATTCTGTCAGGAAAAAAATGAGTAAAAAACCATCTAATCTTCATAACCACAAGTGCCTCTGGACATGTAACTCATCAGCAACTAACAGACTGGCAATTTTATGAGCTCTTGGGATTTGGAAATGGATTTGTGTTTTACATTGGAACAACACACTATCTTTTTGGTTTCAAAAATGGCACCCTACTGAGGACATCTTTTTAAGATCAATACCAGGCTTTCATTTCACATCTCTATTCCAGTCTGCCATCAGAAGTGACCAGGCTGCCTTGGATCTCAGAAACATTTCTATTGCAAAAACTTCCTCAAAATCAATACCTCATTGCAAAAATATCTTTCCAGACAGTCCTATTTTCTCTTGGATAATCCTAAAGTGACAGAAAAAGCTTTCTTTTATAAGAACTGATAGATTAATATTTCAGCACTGGTAGCATGTTTTAGTAAATTTTTTCAGATACTTACCTAATGAAATGCTTTTTGAAAGGTTGAGTTCTTACTTCTGACTAAATTATTTCTGGAAATAAAATGTCAGCAAACTGGCGAGGCGCAAAAAAAAAAAAAAAAAAAAAAAAAAAAAAAAAAAAAAAAAAAAAAAAAAAAATACCAAAAAAAAAAAAAAAAGAAAAAAAAANACAAAATTCCCCAAAATGAGAAACAAGATGAGAAAATTTTGCAGTGGTCTGAAAAGCCAGGGTGAAGAATAAGACCAAAACCATCCAGCTGGTTGCATTTAAAGCAAACACCAGATCACAATTCAGATTAACATCCAACTGATTCCAAAAGAGAGGAGTTAAAGTACAGATAAAGTAACTCAGACAACAAGTTTCTAGTGCAATATTAGCTGGAATGAGCATGTGATTGCAGAACTCAGTGATTAAAAAATTAATTCTTGAGATGACCAAAAACACTCAGAAAGACTTAAGGAATTTAACGTCAGACTTACAAATGAAGCTACTGGAGAAAGCAGGATAATGACGTTCAGCAACGTGGTTATATCCTGGTGTTTGTAGTGGCAGACTTTGACCAGGCATATCTATATACAGTAACAGAGAGGAACATTTCTTGTAATTTTTTATATCACCACCTACAGATGATGTTCTGTATCTTTATAACAAGATTCTCGAGCCCTTGCTGTTCTCTTTTTCATCCTCCCACTTCTTTTATTCAAGTAATAAGAGAGATAGGCTAAAAGATACGTGAAAAAGATCACAAATGTTTCAAGAATGCAACAATTTGAAAGTACCTCCTGTGCATTTTGTAAATGTGATTGGCAGGCTATTCACCAATTAAACCTTGATTTCTAATGCTGAACTGATCATGTAGAAGCTGCTGACAGATGTGAAAATAAATTCCAAATACACATTCACTCCCCACCTCACCTCAGAGCTCAGGATCTGATTGATACTGACACCTTCAGAGTGAGAAGTGCTTGTAGGATCATAGAATCAAAGAGTGGTTTGGGTTGGAAAGGGTCTTAAAGATCACCTTGCTCCAAACCCCCTGCCATGGGCAGACACACCTTCCCCTAGACCAGGTTGCTCAAAGCCCCATCCAAACCTGGCTTGTTCATTTTCAGAGCGATGTTGTCAGTGGATGTGTCTGCTTGGCTAGACAGTCCTGTATGTCCCACTGTCCTGGTGCCCATGATTGTGCCCTCAGCCATCACCTCACTCCAAACCAACACAGCAATAGGTCCTTGCCTGAGCTGTAAAAGGCAGCAATGCAGAGCTGGGAGGTGAGCTGTGGTGCTGTGGGCAGCTGGGGCACCGGTGTGTGGGGAGCACAGGGGAGTGTATTTACTCTGTGGCACAGCCACTGCTCACTGCACACTTTCTATACATGTCACTGATGACTCACCTCCTCATTTCCATTCCCCAACCATGCCAGCACAGTGGAATTCAGCAAACTGGTGGAGAGGATTGAAGAAACACAAGACAATTTATGCTGCAAGGCAGAACTTCAGCTACTTATCCTTTGCAGACCCTCAGCCTTTCAGCAGTCAGAGAAGATAGTCAAATGAATGGTTGTTGCCCTCCCCAGATTTGATGCATTTCTTGTAGTTTTTTGTTTCTTTGCTTTTGTTATTTGTTTAGCTTTTCATTTGTTTGTTTATTTTTGTTCCTTTTATATATATTTTTTAACCTATCCCTCTCTTTCTTCCTTTAGCTCTGGCATGGCAGATTGTATTGGGTTTGGTTGGCTCAGGCCATGATGCTCTCGTAATAATTTCTTCCTTCTTCAGTTGAGGAAGGGGAGTGATAAAGTGGATAGGTGGGTACCTGGTGGCCACCCAGAAACTATGCAAGATATAGATGTAGTCTTTTATGCTGAAGAGCATCTGTTTGAAATAGTCTTGTGTTACATAAAGTCTACCTCAGGAATTCTGCTCTTCTTGTATCACCAGGGAGGAGAAATTGGTTAATTAAAAAAAAAACAAAACCACCAGCACAGGGAAAAATAGGTGAGAAAGTTCACCTGTGTCCTAAAGAATTGCATGCCATCAGAAACATGCCTTCCCAGCAACTTTAGTGGCTTACTTCCACCTCCTCAGCATCCCCAACTCCCTGAGTTCACTACATTCAGTACAAGGAAAGAATATGTGCCTGAGCCAGTGGTGCAAATGCCACTCCTGAAGCCGCTCTACACCTGGGACTGGTACCTGTACTGGTAACTGTAGCACTGAGCACTGCATCATATAAATTTCCCATTGGAACTTGCTCCTTATCTCTTGGGATGATAATTCACCTCTCCTGAAAATTTATTTCCTTCCTGTGGATCCTGGGGGACCTCTGTATCTAGACTGGTATATTTCCACAAAATGTTTTAGACTCAAAGATGTTATGTTTTATGAGGTAAAACAGTTTTTTCTGAAAAAATTACAGTCCATGCAGAACAATACTGTATTCTTTCCTCCCACTTGCCTCATTCCCTAGAAAAAAAAAATAGAAACCAGTTGGGAAGAGTTGGATGTCTTTTTATGAACAAACCACTTGGGATCTTCCTACGAGCAGGAAGAGAAAGCGTGAGATTAAAGAAACTGTGCTGCCTTTCTCACCTCCTCTGTAATACGCAAGACTGGATTCATGTTGCCACCTACCAGTTCAGTTTGGCACTGATGTAGTTTACAGATTTCCATTTTGTTAATTCTCTTTCTCTTACAATCCCTGTGCTCTTGTATGCTTAAGGGAGTAGAGCCTGGACAAGTCTCAAGCACAGTAAGAGTAGATTTAACACAAATTCATTAAAATTGTCATCAAAACCAAAAGCATTGTTCTTTTTGCAGGTCAGGAGCCACGTTACTTTTCCAAACTTTCAAAGACCCATTTGTACTATTTTCCTCTCCCTGAGATAAGGAATCTGTGTAGCTGTACATTTGGGACTTCTCATTTGAAAATATTTGAGCAGGTCTTCCTTTGTGCTTGAGACATCTACTTAAGCTCTTTAAATTTAGAAATAGAGTATTCTATCAGCAATAACTTTAGATGAATTAAATAGTATTTGTTAGCAGCAGAAGATCAGGAAAATTCCTCTGTCACCAAGATGAATAGGACTAGAGATTTATGCTAAAATTTCAAGATGCATATGAAGTCTTGTTCATTTCAATCAATTAACTCAGGTCCCTGTTAACACTTCTAAGTTGATAAATTACTGCAGCTTTGGCACTACAGCAAAAGCTGTACCTATCTTCTATTTTTAAATTATTTTCATTAATAAGTCTTCTTAACACAATTTCTGTGGTTATTATCCAACCAAAGAATTTTCCACCTGGTCAGATGGATGATACATCTGACTTCCAGAACTCTAAAATTTTTCAGATTATTTATACCACTATTTAACTAGTCATCATAGTCAGCTGACATGTAAAGACTCAAAACAATGTCATGTCCCATACACAAAGAAGAGAGATAAAGAATAGAGAAAGTAGCTGAAAGTATTAGATGTCTATTGTTCATGTGCTAATGCATGATAGATATGAAGATTATTATGAATAGTACTATTCATTCTTATTATCCCCACTAAGTATAGCATCATTATTTCCTTAACTTTCTTTAGAATAAGTGAGGAAAAACTTTAATGAATTCTTCTTAGAAGTCAGTTTTGGTGGCAGCTACTGTTAAAAAAATCTAGTAGGTCTTTTTTTTTTCCAACATAACGACAACAAATTAAATGATTCATAGGAAAATGTTATGAATTTGCCTGTATTTCAGTCAGTTCTTTAAATACATATAGTTTAGAACATTTACTCCTGCAGTTTATGAAACAAATACATACTGCCCTCTCTCTGGATGTTTAAAAATTTACAAAACTCGATTAATGGGTTTAATTTGATCATTAACTTGGATGCCTGAGTACTTTACAGACAAATTTTCTAACTGAAATGGAAACTGTGCAAAATGCCAAAATGTTTTTAACATATTTTCTGAGATACAGAAAATAAAAGTCCACATTTTGGTTTTGAAAAAAGAACATGCTTAGAATTACTAAACAAATGACATTTTCAAGACATAGGATTGGATTATGGAGGCAAAAACAAACTAGTGGTAGCACACTGCAATAAGTCACATCCCTGCTGAAGTATTTTTAACTTTATTGCAGTCTTACTTTATTCTGACAGCTCTTACTTTTGCTTTCTCAATAATTAAAATAAGAAGCAAGACAAAAAAGAGATCATGGAGGTACCTGCACAATTTTTATGCAGTGTCTAACCAGAGCCACAAGTAAGAGGAAACATTCTTCTCTGTCTTAAGTTTGGTGTTACATCTCTACATAAATCTTGTAGAGAATCACATATGGCACTATTCTGCAAGATGGCAGGTGCTCCATGTGAGATGCTCTGTTTTCTGAATTTTGAGTGGGAGTTGAGAAGTGGTTTGGACTGTGTTACACTATGATGAGAAGCTGAGCAAGAATTGTTTATTTTCATGTTTACGGTTCTGACTTATTTGAATAAGAAAAAAAAAGAAAACAGACAGAAAGGGCTAATTAAATTCAAATTCCTGCAACTGTTTGACCTCTTCGGAAGGAGAAAATCAGTGTATCCCTCATAACTGATTCAGAGCACTTAAAACCAGAGACAATGGGTATGCTTAGGCATCTTTAGAAATCCCCTTCTAGATGGGTCTTAGAGAAGATCCAAAAACTTTAATGCAAAAGGCTCAGAACATTTTGTCCAGCTGAAAACATAAAGTTCTTTGGGGAGAATTATCTTCAGCAAGAGAGAGAAGAGGAAAAAAACCAAACTGCTGGCTAGGAGATTTCCTCTTCTGTACGCTCCTAGTCTTTGATGTCAAAGCAATAATTGCAATTCGAGTAAGATGAAAACATGTTCTTGATGTTCTGGTGTCCCTGGCAAGAATGGGCCCCATCTCAGAGACAGCAGTCCAGGAGCCTGACTGACTAAACTTCATGATGCTGCAGCAGGGAGCAGGTGCCAGCAGGCTGGAAAGCTTCATGGGAGAATAATACTTTCTTGTTCTGTCACCAAAAGGGAAATTATTGCTAACAAGATAACAGTTGTTGTTCTATTTAAATTATCCTGGTAAAATCATTTTTTCTGACACCTATTCCCTATACTACGTCTAAACAACACATGAACAGGCACCGTGCCATCCAATAAGCTAAGCAAGACAGTTGTAAGTGCAGGCAGCTTGCAGATGATTCATTTTTGTGATTAGTGGTAATGAGCAGTGCTCTTTCTAGAAATGCAATGATTTCTGTTGACCTTGTTTCATGGGCCTTAATGCAAGCTTGAAAATAAAAATCCTTACTCGAAGCTTGTTCTGTCAGCTGTGGCACTACGGCTGGAGAAAAACTTGCATGGGATTTCATGGTGACTTTAACACACAGTCTGCTGTAAGTCAGACTCTGACCGTCAGTGGGGGATGTCAGATAAGCTCTGACTCACTGGGAAAGTTGATGTGAATGTGGCAGCTTCGACATATTTTGGATGACAAGACTGTCTGACAGTTTGAATCCTACAGCTGGTCTTGTATAAGACAGAGTTGTAGCTCACCCTTCCTCTGCTAGGGCAAGCAGAAGTGCTGGCCATGATCTCTTTCCCACTGTTGCTCTAGGGGTGCTGGGACACACAGTGATCATCTTTCAGACAGCACAGGGAAAAGGCATGGGACCAAACAGACATGCCTCAAGCACTCATACAAGTCTAATTATAATTTGCCTAACAAAATCTGCCTGTGACTAAAAAATGCCTAAAAAGCAGTTTCCTGGCCTTAGCAATTCTCAGATCTCTCTTTGCTGACTTCATGTTGCCTTTACTATGAAAATGATGAGAAGAAATATGCCCACGAAGAATGAAAACTAATTTATTTACCTGATTCTGTTGTTTACTGAAAGTAAACCTCCTAGCAGGCTGCCTTCATCCTTTTAAATGTGCATGTTTTAGTAACATTCTTATTCTTTAAGAAAATTACAACTAGTACTAATTTCTCTACCCATTTGCCTAATTACGGCAGTTATCAATTGCAATACAACAGACTTCTTTTAGAAGCTCATCTGGAAAAATAAATCATCCCCTCCCCTCACCACTACCACCAAAATCTCCACCAAAAAATCCTGCAGTAGCTAGCAAGAGCATAGCAAAGATTTAATACTTACAACATGAAAAATTCAAAGTAAATAATACTTTTAGTAGTCAACACATGAATAGAAGGGCTCCCTGAGCCTGAAATACAGAATAATAGAAGGTCACTGTTCAATAGAGATGCTGCTAAAATATTCCTAAATTATGTGAAATTCTAAAGCATTTTATCACATTCTTTTTGATCTTGATTTTGCACAAATCCAGATATAATGGAAAAGCTGTTTTTTACCCTAAACCAGTAATTTACAGAGGAGTTCTGAATCAATGAAAATTAAATTCTAATATTCTTTCAAATCATATGTGATGAAGATTATGCCTTTTCAGCTTTGATAGTAGGGTTGCATGGGCTCCTTATAAAAGGTTTTAACTGAAATTTGGAACACAGGAGCAAGACTGGGGTATAATTTTTGCACTGCATGGGGCCATTCAAAGTTTTAATGTCTGTGTAAGGTACAGTGATTATGAAAAATGTCAAACCTCCGCTGTTGTCTGGAAAATTACATGTTCTCAGAGGGGAATTCCCTCTGTTTTCTCTCTTTTGTTCCCAACTTCTTAAAAAATTGAGAGCCAGGGACAAAAAATCTCCATACCTATTGGAAAACAAAAATGTGAAAGCAGAAGCTGGCAAGATTAGTTTTTTGAGTGTCATGCTAATTTAGGCAGACATTCTAAGGGTGCAGATAATGAATTTTTTTGTTGTTGTTTGAGCAATGCAAATTTCACAAGAACTCCCACAGAAGTCAGATGCTGTACAAGAAAACTTGCCAGCAGAACTTGTATAGAGTACCCAGCAAACCTCATGGAGCAAAGAAGTCCAATCACAATACAGCAAATATTTGAATCAGTATGAAACAAGAAATGTGCCACGTCTCCTTATCATAAAATGTTGCAAATATTTTCATTAATTTGAAAAGACAACAAGAATTCATAAAGTCTTCAGATGAATTGGTGCCTTGAATATGTTAATCTCAGAGGAAATTTGTGTTCATAGGAAAGTGTACATTTTTAAAAGAATTTTTGGTATAGGATACCAAACTTTGACTCATGAAGACAAGGAAGGACAGAAAGAGGAAACTCCTTATAGGAAGATAGAATGAAGGTGAATAAAACTTAAGATATCTGCTGGAGAGCACAGCAGCTGACTCAGGCTAAGGGTACTCTCATGGGTATGTAGGTTTTATAGCATTCTGTGCATTACTATAGAAAGCTCTGCTTAAAGATAGAAATGAAACTGAATTGAAACAAACAGTAAGGGCATCTCTATGCATTAAGCAAATGTTTGAATCTGCCTCACTAGGATGACCCCATGCTGGGGAAACAGGCTCTTTGAGAAGAAGGAAATGATGCCAAATATATCCTACTTCTGTGAAGCATGTTTTGTGTGGACTGCCTGTTATCACCAAACTGGAATAAAAAAAAAAAAAGCAGCTGCCAGTGGCTGCAGACTATCAGCAAGCCAGTGGCTAACAGAGCAGTACACAGTGTCAGCACGACCTGTGCACCACAGCCATTAGGAGCTGAGCACAGGAGTCCCAGTGTGACCTCTGTAGAAAAAACTGATACTAGTGATCTTAAGGTAGGTGTGTGTAGATCTGGAAGCAGAGTATGCTAAGGGGGCAACAACTCAGCAGTTGGACTCCTCTGACTATACAGCTAAATAAAATAGAGTGTGGGAGGAGCATCTTTATTCATCCCTACTGCTTGACTGAGAGCACACTGTTGCCTTTGTGTTGGGTGTCACTCAGAGGAATAGCTTAGACTAAAACTAACACACTCTGAAGCAATTCCTGGGTGCAGTTTAAGGGACAGTGTGTGCCACAGACCACTGCAAATGCAGTGTAGACAAGACAGATTTGTATCCATTTACAGTCCTCCAGCACAACCCAAGTACATCCAGTTTCATGCTAAGAAAACAACCACCATAAACCAGTTTGACAGGCTGGATGTAGCTTCAGCATAATTTCAGAGACTCAAATTATGAAAAAACAAACTAAAATATATACACAGACAACAAGCAGTGCATCATAGGATCATAATGCCACAGGAGCATCATAGAGAGGCAATGAAGAGACTCAGAACCACTGCAGTGGAGTGTGGATGCAGTCAGTCTATGCCACTCATTGAAGGCCACCTCTGGCACCACTTAACTTTATTTCAGAGACAGAGGTGAACTCTTTCTGGTAGCCACTCACAGCACTGGACCATCCTGCTCCTGTTACTCAGCTGGTCTGGGGAGTGCATGCTGTGCCCTCTGCTCTCTGGCAGCTCCACAGAAGGATGGGTTACTCTCTTCCACAACTCTGCCAAAGCTCTGTTAATTTAAAGCCATTTGTTTAACTCATTGCTTGAGACTGAAAAAGGGTCTTTCACTACTGAGAGTCACTCAGTTTTCTATGAGGATCCTTAAGCCAAAGGACCCTAAAGACTCACTTCAGGCTTTGTTGCTGTCACATACTTGGCAGATATCATACAGAGGCCATCAGCTGACCCTTGGAGAAGGGGTAGTAGGAAACTTGAGGTGAGTTTGGAAAATACTTATTTTGAAGCAAATACTAGTTTGGGATTTATAGGATATAGTGGGTAAAATATGAATATAAAGATGTCCAAACAATATATGGTATCAGGTACCAGACAAGAACTCCTGTTAATCAGCAGGAAGGAAGCAGTACTTTAGTGCAATTCCTTGTCACTTCTGAGTTGATCTAAGGAAATTGGCTTGTTGGCCATATGCTCTTTCCAGTCATACACACCAAAAATGTATCAAGCCTTCTGCATAGTCAATGTTTTTAAAAGCCTCTGCTCAGTAGACACCCAAGATGGAAATAATAGAGAATATATTAGCAGTTGTGCAATCAAATTTACTGCACTGGGGCCAGCTCATTCTCCCAGTAAAATTCTTTCCATATTTTACAGGAAATAAAAATGGTATAGTATGCCAAGTATTTCACAGCTTCCTAGCTGGAGAACATCAAAATCTGAAAACATAAATATGAAGTGGATATTTATGGGGGGTGCTTTTTTTGTATTGCAGGTCTCTTTTCTGGCAGCAGGAATGTGCACTCACTGGACAAACAGGATAATATACATCAGGGACATCCTATCTTGCCATAACAGTGTATATTGTAATTCACTAAACTGAAGTAGTTCTGACTACAACACAGTAAACCAAATCACATCAATGGCTGCAACAGAAACATAAGGGATTAAATACAGGACAAAAATTGTCCCTTATACAGTACATTTAGCATACATATTCGACCAGCACACCTTAAAATAATCCAAAAAACACTATCCATTCACACTTTAAAGACTAAAAACACAATAAAGGCAATCTTTAAATATGTGGTTTGTTAGGAATTGTCTCCATAGGCTCTTCATTTCATTTCAGTTGCAGTGTTTTAATATGGGATCAAAAAGCTTGATACAAGGGCAGTGAGATGATCAATGCCCCTTCTTCTCCACTTCCACCTACCCAAAGAATATTCAGAGAGCTATTTTTCTTATGCAACAGAATTGTGATCCCAAATTTGTAACATCCTGCAGCTACACCAGAAAGGTGTAGGACATCTCAGAAAGAGAGGAGAATTATGAGAAGACACATCTTTTTCCTGGTTCCATTATCTGAGGACTTCAAGGTTTATCAGTGTGGAATATTTTATAGGCAAGAAAGAAACACACTTGCCACAGTCAACCTGTTAACCTTGCCCACTGTAGTGCCTCAGGGTCCAACCATGGAGCTGTGCAAGCACAAAGGAATGGATGGTTCCTGCTCTACACACCTTAGCATTGTGAAATGAGGCTGGAGCACGTGTGGCGTGAGGCACTGCACTGCAACTTTAGACCACCATTGAGACAGGTGTACCCCATCTGATCCAGCAGCCCTGGTAGCCTGTAAACTGACCCACAGTCAGAAAACCTTCCTAAATTCTGCCAGTGACACCAGGCTGAAAGTCAGGTATTGATCTGCTGTCTCTTCCTGTTTCTTCTCTCATCATTCCCTGCAGCAGGAAGGATAGAAGAGAATATTGCTTGTGCTCTGATCCCTTAAGCATGCCCTGTAGCTGACACCTGAGTGTCAGCAAGTTGCCCCTGGAGCTCTGCCTGGGCAGGTGTGTCATTCAGGAAGAATGCAGAGCTCAGAGAGGCCATAGATTTCTGTGGGGTGGATGCCTTTGCTTTCTGGCTGAGCTGGCAGGGCTTCAGCATCCTTCCTGCACACTCTTCCACGTGAACTGCTGCCCAGGCTGCCACACCATGCCCTTGTTGGCAGCACTACTTGTCACCAGCAGTCCCTAAGGGCTTCTTTTATACATTGTGAGGACTTGACTCCCATTGCTCCTGACCCCAGAAATGTCTCATCAGCATGAGCTGCAGGGTCCTGACAGTAGCACACATATATAAGTTTAGGCAGTTTAGGCATACTCAAGTTTAGAAAGCTATTTGACTAATGTGTATGTTTTCTTGGAGGGTTAATTTGAACCAATTACACTGAAGCTGTTTTAAACTGCAGTCAAAATAATATCTAAGGCACTAGTTTCTACTTCCCCTCCTGAGGGAGGCAGGGAAGACGTATTAGAGGGAGCTGCCGTTACATCTCTTTATTTCCAAGAAAAACTGTGTATCCTTTGAAACACAAGAAAGCAGGAAGAGATTCTTTCAAGACTCTGTCTTGTTCTCCTTCCATGATCTCTTTCATGGTTTACAAAGGGGTGACAATGTGCCATAGCATGAGAGTAGCAAAGAACAAGATGAAGGACTTTCTTTTGGTTTGTTGCTGTACAGTCAATGGGTGGGGCATCACAGTTGGGGCTCACACTGCACATTGCCTGCAGCAACATTCAACTCTATAAGTATGTACAAGTGAAGAAATAACTCCCAGGTAAAGAAAAGAAAGTGGTAGTGATTGATGTCTCTCTTACTTCATGTGCTTCCACTGAGAAAATGTTTATTCTCTCACATATTTTTTTTTCTCTTCTGCTGAGAGCTATTAGAAACTAGAGCTGGAGACGAGCTGAGAGAATCAGTCTGAATAATACTTTGGTGTAGAGAGATCAAGGGTAAGGTACAAACAGAATTAAACATTTCTGAGTTGCAGTGGCAACATTTTTGAATTATTTGTGTCCATCTGCAGAGTCCATGATTGTGTTCACTTAGCATCCCCCAGCCCCAAGTAAAAATGGGCCTTCCTAAAACTGGGCATGTGCTTCCATAGTTTAGCCATCAGTGCATCAGTTGAAGACCACTCACACTAATTGATTGCAGCAACTTAGCTCCCATCTTAACAAGGTACCTTTGAAACCTGGATGTACTTTTATGTGTGACAACACTCACTCCCTGTGGAAGGATATTAACACATTGACCTACTCTGTTTGAGATTGATTATGGTTTAGTTTAGATACTGAAGCTAGCTGAGACTCAGGAATCCATGAGATCCTTCCTATCAGAAACTGCCTTCCTCACCTCATTGATATTGGAAATGGTCTTATTTAGGAAGTATTAGGTCAGTAAGGCTCAACTCCTTTGCTGGCAGACAACACTAACATTAAGACAATTTCTTTAAAGCTCTGTAGCTCCTAAAATATTGTGACAACAACATCTTCTACCCAGGCTGCCTTGGGGACCCCACTTATAGATCAGCATGGAAGAGGAAGTGTAACTCTCAGTACAGATGGGAGCAGTGCAGTCATGTTCTCCAGCTCAGTCCCTCACACTCTTTAGTATCATTTAAGAGCAGAACTACGGAAGAGGCTCTGTCTGTCTTTACTTTTACACATGAAAAACACAGTAGAATCTCTGAGGCTGTGCAGTGTGGTTACTATTACAAGCCATCATATATTTCTTCATTCTCTTTTTTTATTTTTATGCAAGAAATATTTCAGATCATTATTAAGCATTTACCAAACCTGTGTACTTTCTCTTAGACTATTCAATGTAGAAAACATCTTAAAGTAGTAATATCCACATACTTTAACATTATTGTCATTGGGATGGGATTGGGATGAGATGTCAAAAGGCAAGATCAAAAGCAGAAATGCTATTAAGTGTCTCTCAAGAGTATAGATACTCATGAAGCAATAGAAAGTAAGTTTTTTGCATTACTAGTGCTACAATTCAAGTGGCCTGGAAAGAAAATAGTCCTGTAGGTGTAATAAAGACCTCCATGTACCTTGTACAAATTATTATAGCTGCAAAGAGATGGTGGAGCAAATGGAGAAGAATTATCCCTTTAATAGTATGTCTATTGTCCCCTATGATTTAGGAAACATAATTGTTCTGCATGGTCTGGAGGAGAAACATAGAAGTATTAATGTATTATTCTCATTTAATTATCCTGCTCTTCTCATATTACTGTAATTCAACACTTAATTTATCTTGAAAGCTAATAGCTCAGTACAGGAATTCAATATCTGTTCTTTTTTGCCCTGGAAACTATATTTTAAGCGGAAAAAAAAAAAAAAAGAAAAAAGAAAGACTGAACATGTCTGCAGAAATACAAAAGACAAAAAAAGGAAAAGAGAATAGATGAGTGTTTTAAAATAGTCTCAAAATTCAATTTTGTATTCTTTCTATGTTAAATACCATTTGAGAAAGAGAAAAATTAATTCACTGGTGCTCCTGATCCTGAGAAAAGATAAATAGAGTATCTGGAGATTAAAAAATATAGATGAAGGATACCATGCAAGTAATGCAGAGTAGTCCCTGAAGGCAGTTCTTAGATGTATTTTGTTTTCTGGTCAAGAAATCACACATTACTAATTATAGACAGCAATACTCGTAGAGAAACATGATCCTGACTGGGTGGCACAGTCAAGCAGTCAGAGACCTAATTGATATTATTTGTGTCTGGAATTAAATGTAACAAAATGGTGCTACCATTATTGGCAAGTACAAAAGGAAAGGCAAATTTAGATGTCAAGTTCCAATAACCAAATTTCCTCTTGAAATCAGTGCAAGTGTGGCCTAAGTGCCAGTGTCGTATTTTGGCTCCAAATTCAACTTAGTTTGTTGAGCTTTACTGGGTAATGTGCCTTAAGAAACTGAGTCACTGTGAAGATAAAATGTTTACAAACTGGGAGAACTCTGAACATGCAATACCTTCATCACCTGGAGCCTTGCATAGGTATTTTTAATAACAGTTTTAGAAAGTATTAATCATATGTATGAAATGCCAGAAGTACTAGGGATTAACTTCTCTTATCCACAAGGGCGGGAGTTTGCATTCACTGCAACCCCAAAGTGTGAAGTAAGAGATTGAAGGTGAGAACATAAACATCCTAATCCTTGTTCTCAAGGATATTGGATATTACACAATATCACTAATATTCTGAAATGTGCATCTAAACTTAAATAGCCAAAGCTATATATTTACAGATTTTCAGATATACTGCAAACATCATGTTTCACTTTTATTTAGGAACAGGAGAAAAACATCCGTGTAAATATTTAAGTAGTAATATGATTATGTTTTCCCCCGTGACCAAAAATTCAGGTTTTAGGATTTGAAATTTCAGCAAATATATTCTCCTTCTCTTTGCAATTGAAACAAAGAACTTTTATTGGTTTGTTTTGGTTTGGTTTTTTTTATTTTAGTCAGAGCTGTATAATTAAACAAGCACTCATACAGAATTGTGAAGGTTTTATCCTGTAATTATTTCAGGACTTGCTAAAACTTCCCATCTGTTAAAAGGATTACTACTACTGATAACTCAGGAACAAGCTGCACACATCTTTTTTCAAGCACAAAGCCATTACATGATTTAAAGGAATTAAGATATATAGGGAGGGGATTAGAGTCCTTCTTAGGCCTTTTCTGCTAAAGGAAGTTGACTAAGACACTCTGTACAAGCTCACAGAACTCTACACTTAACAGTGGAGTTCTTCTGTACTGTAAGTGAAATAAATCTAATTTTTTTTTCTTCACACTTTTTCTTCCTCCCTGTTTAAATACATGTATTCCTTTCTGCTTTGCAGAAAGATACATTTTGCACTGGAAGGGTTTGTGTGCTGCAGATATAAAATTTGCTTCATGCAAAACACAATTACAGCTGGCACTCATCACCTCTGTGTGTGCTGCTCTTGTCCACACTGAGCAGGGGCCTGAGTATTCCAGGAAGAGTGGTGTTTTATTTACTGGGGATGTAAGTCACAACCCAGCATGAACAGGGTCTGTTCAGTGAGCAATTAGTTTCTCTTCCAGTTCTTTAGTTTTAAGAGACCTTTGGGATTGTCAGAGCCATTGAGCAAAATAAACAGTAAGTATTTAAAGAAGGAATCTGTGGCTTCACAATCGGAATCAGACACAGACCCTTGCAGCTCTGGGAAGTGTTTTATTAACTATTCCCTTCTGGCTCCCTCAGGCAACATGCTCGACTTAGCTTCTTGATGTTTCCTGAAGCTGAATGGATTGCTGATTAGTATTGCATGACTTTTACTTCCCATTTTATTTCTATGTCTAGCTTTGACATTGCTCACGCCCCTCCTTTGCAATCCACACCCCCTCAAAAAATGTTCTGACTGAAGCCATAAGGCAACAATCTCATTCTCAGGCAAGTTTCAGCATCTCCTTATGGTTCCTGGAGAACTTCACATTTCTTGCCAGGCCTAAGTATGGATGGGAGTGTGAGAGTAGGTGGACGGGTCTTTAAAGCCAACCCTGCCAGCAGGAAAAGCTGAGTTAGTCAGAGATGCAGAGGGAATGCATGTGATAGGGAGGGCTGAGAGAACAAGATGTGTGCAGAGGTTGGGTGTACTATCCAGAATCCAAAAGCAAGACAGGAGGTTATTTTTATACATATTGTTTCAAGCCTGCAAAGTGTGCACAAAAGGCTCGATCAAACTATATGACGGAAGTGCAGAGCTGTTAGGAATCTGCTCCTAAAAATTCCCATTTCAGCTCGTTCATGAAGAGGACTGGCTAAATTTGCAAGCTGTTTTCTTGGTAGATTAGTTTAGTGTCTGCTGATTGTTTTCAAAAGATTCACTGTTCTTTACAATAAAAGAGAGAGACAAGGAAAAAAAAAAACAACCAAGACAAATATTAAATTAAGGACTGAGCCATGGTGGCACTGTATAGCTCTTCCTGTTTGAATAGTGAGGACCTGCCTTGCTTTAGAATAGACACCATCCCAACTGTAAATTCCCCAAAGGGACCTTACCTATGATACACTTCTGCACTTAAAATAAGCTGTTCTGAACTATAGTCTATAGTATTACTTCTCAGGTCCTCTCTTCTCACTAGAGGACATGTAAGCTGGGTATGGTTTATTTTGACAACTAAAGATTTATGATCCACGTGCACTGTGGGAAGCACTTACACTGTGGGCTGTCATTTTAAATTGAGTGCATGTTGAGCCCAGTTTGCATTTATCACTTCTGCTAGGTTCCTTCCTCAACTGTCACACTAAATCTGTTACAGAAAATCCTGGTTTTACACGGAAGTCAAGCAGGAATATTAGCATTGCTTACAAAAAAATGAACTCTAACAAAACAAAAACTTGCTGTAAGTTTGGTATGCCTTTCATACTCTTAATATTAGCCTGAAAAATTACATTGACTGAGAGACGTTAAAGATAGCTTGCAGAAAGCAAGAAGTAATCACTTACACATATCTTTTCATAACCCAAGCCATTTAATTTGCATACTCGCTCTTGAAATGGGTCATAAATTTTTTTTAAATGGGGGATACTCTGTTCAATTGGTTTAAAAGTAATTTATTTGCATATTTTATTGCTTCTGTATTTATGACACTATTAAGATCACAGTGAATTTATAAATCTTCAAATACCTGTTGTAAGAACCAAATCTTGCAAATCTCTTTTTAAAATAAAAACTTTCAAAGGCTGACACCTTGTCACTTTTCTATATTCACAAACAAATATGACAAAAGGCTTTAGGACTTTCATATCCATTTAAAAAGAAATTTTCTGGGTCCAAACTGACATTTGCCTTGCTTTTATTTCTGATATGCAGAGCATTCCATTTCCTATGTGTATACTCCCAGTCCTCTCTACTTTCAGCTCTGCAACTGGATTTTGCACCAGCATTCCTCACCTTCCCCAGCTGTAAAGTGGGCAATATATTCCCTTGACACTGGCCAGGCACTCTCCAAAGTGAGGAACTCAAATGATTTCAACTATATATATATACACAAATATATATAATATGTTTTTAAAATGAGATTATAATATTTTCATACAATAAATGTCATAAACTAATGACACTAACACTTAAATATGATAACACAGCAAATAGTGCATTCTATTCTCTCTATATATCTTCTATGTCCAGTACAAGGTTTTTGGAAAACAAAAATTCCCCTCTGACTCTGTTTGAAGCTAAAAGCACATTGAATCTTGTTATTATTCTGGAAAATAAAATGCAGCAATAGGTTTCTATAAACATAAAAATAAACAAATAAGGGAATAGTCAGTTTATAGGAAAGGGATATAAGGACTTAACAGATTTACCATTTTTTTCAGAGGTTCACTATTTTAGCATAAAAGAATGCAACATTTCATTTGGTTATGGTTTTTTTGTTTTGTTTTGGAGGGGTGGCTGAGTTTTTCCTGGTTTTGTTTTTGTGTTTGCTTTTTAGAGAAAAGAAAAAGGAGCAAGATGTGGTAAGGACGTAATGACTATCAGGATTAAAAAAGATGTCAAAAGTCAGTGAGAAGAGAATGACATACTCATTTGCAGTGCCTTTCAGCCAACAGAACCTGTCCAAAACCAACTCCCACAACAAGCAGATAAAGTTCCTGCCCTTCCCAGAACAAGACTGGCACTCCTTGTGCAAACCTCTTTCACAGAGTGTGACTTTGTATATAAATTGAATAATAAAATTCCTACTCTATGCATTTCTCATCTCTGCATCTCAGAATGTGTAGCACCTAAAGAGTAATAGTTCAAGAGATCCTCCTGTGCCTCTCACAAGCACCATGAGGCCTGGGATGGGATGTACCCTTGTGAGAAATGATGAGCCTTTATGGTCTGGTGGTATTAGCCCTTGGGGATTCAGCTTCATCCAATCCCCTCCCACACCATCTGGGAACCTCTGAAGAGCAGCCATCTCCTGCCTGGGATTTGCTTACAGTGTTCTGCATCCCCTCAGCTCACTGGAGTATGAGTTATGCTGGTATTCAGCTCATCATAAATAAATAATCCATGCAAAGGCTATAAATTAAACAATAGCAGATCTGTACTTATATTCCATTCTTCTTCCTGCAAGTTTACTGCCTCTCTATAAGGCATTTGGTTAATATTTGTGTCAAGTGATCAAAGGTGTAGAGCAAAATAACCATCAAAGCTAATTCCGAAAGGCACCCCAAAATATTTTTCATTTCTCATTGAAACACTTGCAAGGGTAAAACAACTGGACATAACCAAGTATGTCCATCAAAGAATATAACTCCAAGGTTGTTTCAAGGTTGGTCCAAAACATGTCTAGATATTTCTTTTGGGCAAACAACATAATTTGTTTCAAGGTGCCTCAAAATTAGGTTCCATCACTTTTTCCTAATGTGGTGCTCAAAGAAAGTTCAAAGAACTCATTCAAACTGCATCCCTTAGACTGGTCTCTCGTAGTGGACTACATTCTTGCTGCTGTGCCATTACTTTTGTTATTGATTGCACCTCACTAATCCAGGCCAGTTCTCAGAAGGAAATAAATTCAAGTTGAGCGGCTCAGAAGCATCTACACACAGCACCTTGATTTGAAACCCCATGTCTTTCAATCTGAGACTGCAAAATTATTTTTGACAAAAAGTGAAAAGTAGCTATAATTAATGAAAAATACCACAAGTAACACCCCCTGCTCCCCATCCCCTCTATTTTAAATCAAAAAATACAGACAGAACAGGGAACTTTTGAAGGTGTAACAGTATTTGCCATTTATGTTCTGAACGGAAAGTTTAAAAGTAGAGTTACAGTATTAGAAAAATATTTTAGAAAAGTTATCAAGGCCTCTTATCAACTGATGTAATAAAATTTCACTTTCCTGCCTTCCTGATATACTTTGCCATCCTTTCCTTTGCCAGTTTGCTGCCTCCTGGAGCATTTAACACAATGCTCATTTTAATGGGTCGCTCTCAGAGTACAATGTTTCCATTGGAATAGCGAACGCCTACAGATAAGGCTTGAGTCAGTAACGTAGTCAATTCTGAATATAAAATAGACAAAGGAGGTTTGATGTAAGTTGGGAAATACTAATCAGGCCCTGTGAATCAAGTATTAAACACCACCATTACTTTTAAACGTATCAACACAAAGTACAAAATTACTGGTTTACAGGACTCAAGCAATGAATGCATGACTTTGGAGGAGGTTTGGTTATATGAGATTAGGAGGAGAAAATGCAGTAGTTGAAACAAAAATACATCATGAAGACAATTTAAAAAAAAAATCACTAACTTCTCTTTACCAGAGTGGATTTAAAGTCAAATATGTGCTGAGAGCTTTACAATCAATCAGAATCTGATCTTGAAGAAAAGCAGACAAAAAATAAGCAATGGCTTGCTTCAGATTTGTTTCTAAGTCATTCTTTTCTACCGAAAGGAAAGTCACACATGTCCTTAGGGGAGAATTCAAATTTTTCTCTGATGTTGTTGGTCTGAGAAGAAAAATGAATATTGAGACCCCATGTTCCTAAGTTTTGGAAATGCCGTGTGGACTTGAAATACATGGTTTGCATTTGTAAGTGCCGTCACATGGACATTGCCTCTCATCTGAACACCACAAAAACAGAACAGCTCATGCCACCAAGGACTAGTGTTTGAAGAGAGAATGTAATGTGACACAAGGTCTCTAAATCTGAAAACACAGAGGATTCGAAAGAGTTCCATTTCCCATATCTTTTTTGGTTTTAACAATTTAGAGTCTTAAACATTTCAATGACTGATGAACACATTAATTGGGAATGGGGTTTTGGAATCACTGATACATTTGACATAAGTTTTTTTATATTTAAATAGATGGAAAACATTTCACCCCCAATTTCTAGCAATTACCATTCTTAACAGCTGTGTTGTTGGAACCTGCAGCTGCTTACTAAAATTAAATTCTTGGCAGTCACAGTGTTAATGTGATAAAGAAATCAACAAGAACCTGAAAATATTGCAACCAACTGCAGAGTATTTAAAGGTTTTTACCTTTGAGACAATGCAAATAGTAAGTTAGTATGTTTGCAGGCAGTATGGAAGCTGATTAATGCCAGTAACAGAAGAAAGACAAAGGGACATCCATTTGGAGGAAGGAAGGAAGGAGGGAAGGAGGGAAGGAAGTTTTACACACTTTCCAGAAATGAAGACAGCTATTTTCAAACCACTTTCTGACGAACAACAGGTATCTCAAGATTTAGTATTTTTATGAGAATAAGAATAGCAAAAAAAAGTGAGTGGAAAGTGAGTCACCAATGGGTCTCAACCAGCAGTACCCCTGCACTGGTCGCCTNAGGGAATTATTGAAAACCTAAATAAATATGTCACTATTTGCTCCCCAGAAATGCGGGAAGGTCTTACTTTTGTGAGCATGAGAAGTAGACTCAAGCTGAAGTATGATAAGTAAACTTGGGGAACAAAAATGCTTAGATAAGACTGTTTTGAAGTAATTGAAGTGTTACATTGCTGAAATGCTAACTGTGATACGCAGCCTGTGCCAAAGGATGGAAGGTGACAAACATACCATCAGACTTTAAAATGAACTTTTGGAGGTGTCCTGTGACTGACAAGATATTTTGAGATTGAAGTTTAAAAAAACTGGATAAGTAAAAAATATTGGAATGTGTACACATGGATAATTGTTATAGCCTTTAAAGGATACAACAAAATGTTTGGGGCAGGTAGTCAAGTGCACAAATCTATTAAAGTTCTCTGAAGTCCATAAATGTGTGAAAAAGGTTACTTAAGGGAGTATACAGCTGCATACAATTTCTATTTTCAAGAAAGTTTTTCCCCAGGTTCTCTTTAAGGACGTACATGAGCATAAGAAAGGAATTGTCTCTCAAAGGTTCTTTCACTGGTAGGAACACAGATAATAAATGCTACACATATATTTATTGCAAATTATCTTTATGGGCAACTACCAAGATGATGTCCAAGAGATTCGCTCTGCAGCCTGCATTTTTAATGATATCCTTAACAACTATGAGGAAAGTGAACGAAATAATGTCATGAGAAAGTTTTCTGATAAAAGACAATAATTCAGGACAATAAAAATTTGAACTATCTATAAGATTTGTTTGATGATCTTATAATTCTGTCTAACTGGCAATAAAATGACAGATTCATTCATTGTTGAAAATGCAAAAGATGAAAAATGAAGTGAAAAAAATCCCTAAATAAATACACATAATAATTGGTTGCAAATTAAATTTTACCACTTTGGAGGAAGATCTAGGAGCCTTTATAGATGGTTAACTGAAAATGTGAGCTAAATGATGATCAAAACTGTAAAAACAAAGATAGGAATTATTAGGCAAGGAATGGAGAATGAAGCAGAAAGATTCATTCTTCCTCAGTATATCTCTTTGGTGCAGACATCTCACAAAAACCTTATGACTGATCAAAACAAAGGCACATAATGAAAATGGAGGGTTGAGTAGAAAGGTTTATCAGGAGTGTCCAGAGAAAGGATAAGGGTTCCTCAATTTGCAGAAGAACTTTTAAATGAGGAATGCCTCTCTATTTGTCACGTTATATATGCTAACATGCACCTAGAGAAATGAAAAGGCAAAAAATTTCAAAAGAACAAGGAACATTTTCGCAAGATAAATCCTTCAATCAGATCAGCTTAATCCCTCTCAAAAAGCCCCAAATTTATTAATGTCCAAAACAAATAATGAGGATCTGCACTTCTGTGAGTTGTCAAAATACCCTTTCACTTGTTATCAGATTTGAACTAGAGTTATTTTCTTATATCACTATTCAGTATGAACAAGGGCTTGAAACCCTCCTGCAAGGTGTTCCTTGATATCACAGAACAAATAATAGAACATATAGAAAAGAGAAAAAAGCACTTCAAAGAAGCACATAAACAAAAATAATTACAAATATCCCTTTGTTTTGCAAATCCATTTGTTCAAGCAAAAAAGACATTTTTGGAATGCTAGTCATTAAAACTAATGTCAGGTGAGGGGGTCCAAAAATTATAATATCTTCCAGAAAAGGGGATCAAAAGAAATTAAAGGCATTTTGAGCAAGCACATTTTCAGATATACCTTGACGTGGGTCAGCCAAATCAAATGTCTAAAACCTGCTTATATCAGCTACTTTACAATCAACACATGCATAATTTATATCTTCTAAGTTAAAGCCACCGAAGCATTTAACTTTATCACCAGAAGAATGAACCTTTGAAAATATAAAAAACCCTATATCATGCTTATTTTTTTTCCCTGTTAGAACAACTGACCCTGGTAGTCTGTTCTCTTCAGCCCTTGGTAAAACAGTGAAAGTTGTCCTGAGGCTTTCAGGCTACTGGCCCGATAGAAGGGATATCAGTGATTTCAGTGTGGCACATTCTGGATGTAAAAACATGTATACCTACAATATTTGTGCTAGGCAATCTAGTGACATTTAGATCATCTCCTCATTCACCTACCTCAGTTGAACTCTAGTCTGCAGTATCTCGAGTAGCAACTTTTTTCCTAAATGTTTATTCTCTTAAATACTCCCTCTAACAAGATCAAGATGCTTTTGTCTTCCTCTAATAGCAATTGTTTCTTTCCTACAGTGAGTAACTAGCAACAAGATAGCTGTTTTGCACTCCTAAGCCAAACATTTGCTTGCCTGCAGAGAAAAAAACCTGTGGCAGCATATGTGTGGTTCAGCAAAGCACTTGGAGACATCTGCCACAGTGATATGTTTCACCAACTCAAACCACCAAGGACCAACTAAGAGCACTAAGTTAGTCATCAAGGCTAACTGTAAGACATAAGACCCTGGTGCTGTCAACACACAGGTAATTTAGGATATCAGTACTGAGGACCGAGTGCTGTGAATAACTAATGATAATGATTGCTAGAAGTTGAAATATTTATTTTTGGGAAAGTAGACTGTTAATTTTAAGTGAGCACAGTTTAGTTCTGAAGTGCTAACATGGCCCGATTTGCCATCCTCTGCACACTTGTGATATTTCCAGAATTTTCAAATATTTCAAATAGCAAAAAAGAATTTGCTGTTTCCTCCAACAATACTGCCAACTCTGTGCTCCTCTGTTTCTTTCACATAACTGAGCAAACCTTTTACAACATCCATTCTTGCTCCGATATTTCAAAGGACATGATTACTCACTAACTTCTTACTTGATGGGAGACTATTTATATCTACTGTTCTGTTGTTTCCAGTTTCTGCCTAAAAGTGTGACTGTTCTTTTCAGCCAAGCTCTTCCACTCTGTGAATCTGTACCTTAATTCAGAGCAAACTTCCCTATTTCCTTCACAGAGATTTACTTTATCTTAGCATAAAATATTCCCTAAAACAGTGTGTTGAGGAGCTGCATTTTCTAATTTGTTTTGTAGTAATTTTTCAGAATCTCTTAGAAATACCAGATAACTTATAACAAGACCTCTTAAACTTTGGGTTTTATTTTTCCATGATTTTATCACCTGGGTGTTCTTGCTACAATCTGAACAGTTTTCAGTTGTGCAATTTCCAGTCCTTTCTCCTATGCTCTTGGCAGTGCTTGGTTTTGTTTTGCACTGCCAGTCTGAAGAGTGAAAAGGAAGGAGAAAAATATATTTGTCATAGATTGAGCACTAACAGTGACCTGAAGTTTGATGTGTAGGCTAAAAATTAAATTTGTTTTATCACCAGACTGCATTGGAGAGTTCCTACCTGAGCTTGCTATACTGTCTGATTTCTTCATACTTATGAGCCATTCCTCAGCTTTCAAAATGTCAGTCTACACAGGAAACATTTCAATATTTCCAGCCAGAAAATGTCACTCTGAGCTGGATTTCTTTGTGAAATTATGTAAACAAAAGACCATCAAAGCTGGTGAAATTCAAAACTCTGTGAAGTTAAATATGTCTCAGAGGCCCATTTCCTGCCTTCTGGCGCTGATCCTAAGGAACACAAGTTCTCTGAGCATATCTTCTAGTATGCTGAAATGCTATAATTAATCTATAGTATTAGTAGCAGGGAGAGGTGTGCTGGAGATAAGATTAGTTTGTTTTGAACACTGTGTTTCATTAAAATACAAAAATATCAAGCCAAAGAGGGAAAAGAAATAATCATCCCTGAAAAAAAATGAACCTTTGTCACACTGTCTGCAGGGACTATCCATGCAGCCAGGATCCTCTTCATACAGAAATAAATGCCCCTTTAAGCAAGTAAAACTCAGCCATAGCTAAGAGGAATCCTTCAGAAAGCAGAATAATTACTATGTTGTCTCAAGGCACACACAAAAAAAAAATAACAGAATGTTTGGATGTTTCTTTTAAAATTACTTGTAAAAATACATGAGGAGGAAGTACACACCCCTCCTTGTACCCTTGAAACTAAGCAGTGCAATTAGTTACTACCAGTGGCTGATTTGCTTAATGACCTTTGTGGGGTTTTTAGCAATCAGTGCTTCTTACTTTGAATATTAACAGGAGCCTCGAGATGGGGCACTGGAAGGTTAGTGCCTTCTGAAGCAATCACCCATTTGGAAGGAGACTAATTAACGGATTGCCTTCAAGACAGTACGATGGTAAAGGTCTGTGGGGAAAGGTCTGAACTTACTGGTCAATTTAGAAAATAATAGACAAGCTTTGGGTTTCAAAGGCCCTGAAACCAAAAATTTCAAAGTCACTTACAAGCTGAGAAAAACTGCTTTGAGTTTAACTAGACAGTGTTAGATCAACCACCAAAGGGAGAAGGTAGCTGTATTATGGAGGGGGTAGGACTACCAAGAACAATAGCAGGAAGAGGTGAGAAAGAGATTATCTCCTATAGATAAGAGAGTGAGACAGGGTATTTATCACCAGTGGTAAATGGAAGGGCTGTCAAGAGCAGGGAGGAAGATTACAATGTGCTTTAAGACTAATATTCCTCTTGAGTCTAGGATTTTTAGTATCTCATATAGTTGAAGCTTTCTTATGCCTGTCTTTCTGGAGGTGCTTGCTATCTTTCCCCTGAGGATCAGCAAGAGAAGTGATTGTTTCATAATAAAATGGTATTTCCCTGTTTTGCATGCTTTATGAGATCCTTGTCAGAGTTAATTCTGATGGATGGAAATGACAACGATTTTTTCACACCTCTCACATTTGGTAGGTTTGCTGGAGTGCACTGTGTTGTGGTGTGCATGTATTAGACCTGCCTGTAAGATTCTGGTCGTTCTGCAACAGGCAATACTGCAGCTGGAGACAATGCCACCCTGCCTGTCACCTCCAAGGTTTCACATGGCACTGTCTTTTCTTCCCTAAATAACCTCTTGTTGAGGAGAAAATAGAAGAATACAATAAATGAGAAAAAATATTGATATATCCTTTAATAAAAAGAAGCTGGGAAGTGAAACTAAACTCTATATCTATGCTAGTACTGTAGTCTGTAGAGATAAATAATGTGCACAGTGAAGAAACAATCTTGATTTTGCAGCTTTTGCATTCACTAGTGCAGCTCAAGAATGGACTCTTGTGGATAAAGTATTTTGATGAAAATGACAATTCTGTGCTGATCTGGATTAAGTGGTGCAACCAAGAGGTAGAACCTGGGATGAAATGAGTAAAAAACTATCTTAAGTCTGTGTAAGGCCCACAACATCTTGATGCATTGCTCATCTCTGCATCTCAGAATGTGTATAATAAAATTGTAAATTAAACCGGGAAGGACAGCAGGAATAATATAGATACAAGCAGTGAAATACTCAACAATGACTCTTTGGCATGGAAAAAGAGGAAAAAAAAGGAGAATAAAGCAATTATGAGTGACACAGGTGCAGGCAATAAGGAACAGTTTGTTATCATCTCCACAATCAGAAATAAAATGTATGAAATCTAGTTACTGCTTGGCAAGTTCTTACTGATAGTGAGCAGTTATGCATGCAGGAGATGCTGCTAGTTAACATGGGTTCAAAAAACCTTTGAAATCTTCATGGAAGAAAAAATGCCTTAAAGATAAGAATGCCACATGAGAAATCAAAAGATCATCCCTGGGTACTGGATGAAATAAGGCTTCTGCTTCATTCAGTAAATACATTTTTCTGTCAAGTTCTCCTGTATTCCATCAGAATGTCCACTGAATTCTGTCAGAGGCCTCAGCAAGTGCCTTGATGTCTTTGTACAGTCATTCATACATACAAACTGATAATGGCACCCCTTAAGTGTTTCCCCAGCAAAGATATCAGTGCCTGGAGGGAACTTACAGGAAAGAGAGGGCAAGACTATTTAAAAGAACAAATAGTGACAGTATAAGGGGCAATGGGTTCAAATTGAAAGAGAGTGGGTTTAGATTAGATATTGTGAAAAAAATCTTCATTGTGAGGGTGATGAGAAAGTTCAACAGTTTGCCTACAGAAGCTGTGGATGCCCCATCCCTGAAATATTTAAGGCCAGTTTGGATGGGGCTCTGAGCAACCTGGTCTAGCAGAAATTATCCCTGCCCATGGCACAGGGGTTAGAACTGAATGATCTTTACTATTCTAGGATTCTATGACTCTATTATCATGATATCATGAGATATAATAGCATTAAAAGATACTATGGGAATAGTTTTGAAGATAACAAAACTTCATTAGGGTACAAAATCATAGTTACTCATATCACTGATCTGCTTACAGATACTGTGATTATCTGTTGATGCAATAATCTGAATGTAAACTAAGACATTTTAATTTTGGTCAACTTATTGTCCTTTTTCATAGCAGAAGGTCTTTTACTGGAAAAATAAGTATTTCTGCCTCTTGTATGTTTACAGTGAGTCTTGAAAAAAAGTAAATATTTTATATTAAGTCTTGCTTTGAAGTCACATGATTCTTTAAGGACTTCTGCTTTTATTTAATAAAAAATAAGTTTCTTGAAGCTTGGAAAATGTTCTAGATGATAAATAAAAAGAGCCTAGAAAAAAAATACTGTCTACTTCCCTTTTTAAAACTGTATGGTGAAGAAGAAAGAAATTGTGAACATCCTGATTTGTTGTACGGAATAAAATGTCCTTGACCCACAACATATTATTTATATTCCTGGTAGATGCATTTTTTCCATTGATGGAATGAAAATTATTAATAATGACAACAAAAAAATCAACAAGAGTAGAAAAAAAAGAGGGTAATTGGCAATGAGTTATATCAGTGCCTCTTACATTACAGAAAATTCCTTACATGACTATAAAAGAAATACAGTAGGGACACATCAAAAAAATACTTATGTAGGTCTTATGAGTCACTATATAAAATACATGGTGTTTTCATTGTCACTTGGCCAGAAATACAGTGCCTATGTAGACCAGGGTCATTTAATGTCCCCCACAAGTGCCTCAAGGCTTAATAGAATATTTTTGACATGTAGATTGCATTGCATTTTGTTATATGCCATACAGAAATGCATAACACACAATATGGAAGTATGTCAAATATATAACTCCTACACATCAATAAAACATTTAATTTCACATAAGGAGAGATGGAGAAACAAAATGTTACAAAAAATTTGTAGGAGAAATATGTCAGCTTTTTCTCCACTCACTTAAATAAGTACAAGTTTTGGCAAAAGTATCTTGCCTGCTCGTAAGTCTGCTGAACAAGTCAGAGATGCAAGATCTCACTCTTAGTTGCAAGAAATGGAGTAAAAAGCCTGTAGCACCAGAATTATGTTTTTAGAATCTGCGTAAAATCTGAATGACAAATAATGCATTGTTATAATTTCTCCACCCAGACTTCCTCATGAAATAAAGTGGCTTGCCCATCAAGTCTGTTTTTATGTTTCACTCCACCACATCAGAAGAAATAAAATTATTCACTTGGTCAAGAAACTGAAACCAAAAAGTATTAATGGTCTATCCCAACATCCCAGCTGATAAATTTCAAAATTAGAGGCAATGTTTATACATCAGGCAAATTGAAAAGGGGAACTTGGACATAAACTGCATAGACACTGTTGAAAAAATAGTTCCAACTCCTTTCAAATCTAGACTTTTCTATGTTCTTAATGTCAAGTGGACACAAGGACTGGCAATGCCTGCAGATTCTCCAGAGTAGTTTTTTGCAGTGGTATGTACAGGCAAGGGGGAGGACAGATAAATGCCAGCTGTGGAAGGATCATTGGAGATAGCTAAAACAAAAAAGGGAGTGAAGGATTCAAGAACCTCCTGACCTGGAGCAGGAGCATACTGAGACATATGTGGCATTTTTGGGGAAGTTTTCAAAATATAGGAAATGGAAAGGGAGCATGAAGAGAGCACTGAGATGAAGTTCCTGATGCTTATCAGTTCTCTCAATCCCTGCAGTTGTGAAGTACAAGGCACAACAAGTGCTAAAATGCTGTTAACAGTAGCAGCAACACAACCATTGCACTGTACTGATGACATGGGCACAGAATGTTGGCAGTTCAAGCAGTGGGGTGAGACTTGGATGGTCATCTGCTCAAGGATTCAGTGACTTTGACTGTTTCATATCTGACAGTCAAGCCTGTGGATGCAGAAATCAAATTAGCCATTCTGGAGAAACTAATTAGGGAGTTGCAAGCCTCTTGGTGATTGCATTCATTTTAGATTTGGAAACGGCTGAAGAAAGTTTGTATATCACAAATGTTTGCTACACACTAATCCACTAATCATTATTGAGCTTGGAAGATCGCCAATAAAAGAAAAAGCAGCAGTTTCAACAGGTGAAAATAGACTTATTTAGTTCATGTCTCAGTTTGGAGGGGTTTTGTTGCAGTGTTGAATGTCATAGTGGTATGATTTTTTTTGGTAGGGGACTGATCAAAGAAGTAAAGTCAAGGATATACTGTAGGGACAATTCCCTGGAAATTTCATTAAACATGGCCGGCTGGTTAAACAAGAAGCAAGTCCTATTCTAGGAACATTTCTATCAGACAATTTTCTCAATGCCTTGTCTTCCCAGTTTGGGACCTTGGTATCTTGTCCTTTTCCTTAAAACAGAAAACAGGACATGGCTCAAGATGCAGGATAACCCCTTGCAACATTAAATAGCATGACTAAAAATGAAGAAGTTTATTTTTTAATGAACAAAATAAAATTATGTATAAAAATTATATAGAATATTTCCAGCCTAGACATTTTTTTGCTGGTAGAAGTCTAAGTGCAGAATGCTTGACTTGAACACAAGAGGTTGAATTTTCCCCATTAAAAAAACCAAACCAAACCAACAAAAATCAAAACCAAAACCCAACCAACCAAAAAAAAAACCCCAGACAAAATCTCCTGCTTCCATAATAGTTGAATGGAATTATCAGAACTTCCATATTCCATAGTGAGAAGGAAATGGTTTACAGCAAAACTAGATTTAAAATCAAATAAAGAAACTTTTGCCCCATTTGAATCCTATACAAGTGTATACTCTCTTTATTTTATTAAAATTTGAATGGATATTAAAATATGACAAGTTACAGACCCAAATCTCTTGCCAAAGAACTTGCACTTTGTGAAAAGAAGTGGAAAGGCCAACGTAAGGATTGAGTCTCTCATCTAGCCCTCTTTATTCCTAGTTTTTCAGGGAAACAGAAGAGCAGATGATTCAGCCAGGCCAGTACCTTACATAAAAGGAAGTTTTCCGTCCACAGAAAAATACAGAATATTAGGGACTTGAGATAAGAGTGAAAAATTCAAATTATCAATAAGGCTTTCACTAGAATTTAGGAATATCCCACAGTCAGCAACAAAATGATAGGATCAATGCAAGGATTCAAGGTGTAAAAGTATTATGGTCAGATCAAGACAATATTGATAGCTGTATTTGGAAAAGCTGGGAAAGGGAATTATATGTGTATTAGCACAGAGAAAATAAGATCTTATCAAATGCAGCTATTGTAATATATTTATTTTATTTTTGTCCTCTTCTCACATTAAACAATTTTTTTTTTGTCAGCTATCAGAAAAGCTCTAGTCAAGACTGAAAAGAAAAATTAATTTCTGAAAGATCAACAGGGCCCAAACAGAATAATGCATGACTTGTGCTTGAACCAAACAAGGAAAATTAAAAAAAAAGAAGTTTTTCTTTGTAGCTCTCTAAAAGAACTATGAAATTGTATCCTTGCCATAAGCCTAGGGAAGTTCAAACTTACAGAAAAGTTCTCTTGGTTCTGCAGATTTTCTGCAATTTACATAAGCTTTTTTTTTCCTTTTTTTTTTTTTTCTGAAGAAATTGGCTTATCCATTTTTTATTTTGTGTGAGATACAAAAAATAACAGTATGCTTACAGATAACACAACTATAGTGGGGATAATGCCCACAAGTGTCACAGTCAGCAAGTGGTAACACCAGTATTATTTTCAAGACGTCACAGTGTAAGTATGCATTTATATATTGGATCCTATTGGCTGACACTAACAGTAATTAATTAATCAGCAATGCTGCTTGCAATAAGGACATCAGTTCAAAAGAAAATACTTCCATGACCATCTCCTATCCACATGCTTTTTCACAACAGACATAAATCAATATAGATATGATTTCAGCACTATTAGGCCAGAATTTTGTCTTTTGTTGTTAAGATTCTCCCTTATGGAAATTGAAAGTAAAAGCAACCCCATAAAACATCAAAGCCATAGTTTGAGCAGGAGGCTGGAGAGATGATCCCCTGATATCCTAAATTATCCTGTGTTTCTGTGACTATAACAGCCATATATATGTATACAGTTTCAAAAAATCTCTGTTTCAACAAGTATGAACATTGATATAAGCTACCCCAAAATGTGTTGGATTTTAGAAATGTGATATTGTTTTGTTAATGCATTCAACCAAAACATAAAGAGAGCCCAGGGGCCTTGAAGTAGGTCAGAATATTTGATTCTCTTCCCACTGTCCTTCTTCTGTGTCATTCTGAAGAACAACTACTTTGATCCTGTCTTCTCTCTTTGATTTTTCTGAATAATAAATATAACTTTGAAAAACACCCTCTTATAGAAAAGTTTGATGCTGTTGTACATAATATTCCATCCCTCTCAAAATTATCAATTCTATTTAATTTGAAATAATTAATTCCAAATAATTTTATCAACATCCTTTTAAACTAGGATTTCTATAGGTCCAGTAACAGATTAAAACAAACATTTCAGCAGGAGCACCATCAGTGACATTTACAGAGGCATATACGGTTCTAGTTAATTCTCTCTGGCATCACCATGCAAAATAAGTAGGTGGGTAAGATAAGACTGATTTAGTTTTCAAGTGATTTAATAGTTTATTTATACAAAAACCAAAATTTTCAGAAAAGTACCTTTTTAATCCAAGTTTGTCTGTATGTGAGTCTATGAGGCCACACGCTAAATTTGATGATATTGTTCTGTTCTTCCATAACTTTCAAGACCCACACATTTGACAGGCTTAAATCACTAGGAAAGTATTGATTTAGAAAGGTGTTGGAGGGCATTAACCAAAAAAAGGAAGGATGGCAATAACTTCCCACACATTCTCTGTCTCTTAGATCACAGCCAGGCCTCTAAAGCAGGATGACAGAGTACAGTTGCCAGCTTACCTGGAGCAGACCTACAACTCTTCTAGGTCAGCATAAGCTCCATGTATCCTGACCACAAAGCAACACTGTCCTAGGCCCTTGCTGACCACAGCTGACTACAGGTGTTGATGCCTTATTGGATAACAACATCTCCAAGCCATAGAGACAGTCCTTATCTGAGAAAGAAAAGTAGCCATGAACCAGCTCCCAGGTATGAGCACTGCCCTGGCAGAGAGGAGACAGCACCAATGGCGAGGAAGGAAACGTGGTCAGGAAAAATACAAAGAACTCTTTTGGGAATGGAAGTGCAGGAAATGCAATGGAGATGCTGGCTTTGAGGGGGAAGATATGGTGTGTGAATCTCTGTTGGAAAAAGTCTTTATGCTGTATGTCATTGAGTAAAAGATGCCTTGGAGAGAAATGGCTGGAAAGGAGCAGATGGATGTATTACCTGCAGTGGCTTCACTAGGTAAAAAATTACCTAGGTAAAAAATTACCTTCACTAGGTAAAAAAGAGATCTGAAAACAGTCACCTTATTTTTGATGTGCTGAAGTGGTCTTACCCTCTTGTATGAATTTTTTTCATTAACTCATACACCTGTCTCTGAGGTGCAAATCTTTCTCCTAATAATCCTCATAAAAACCAAACATCCACATAGCTATTTGGGCTGATATATTAGATGATGTTTACTTTTGGGACTCAGATTTTCATACAGAAGTTTCTAAAATGTGCATTATGAAATTCTGTATAAATTATCTCAATAGATTGAAGACATATTCCACCTCTGTAATATTTTTACAATTTCTGTTTACTGCAAAACCATATAAGTTTCATTCCTCTTTCTGGATTGTGATACCACACAATGTGCCCCTGAAGTGTTCAGTACACAGAACATTCCTTAATCCATTTTATTCTCTCCTCCTAAATTTCCAAAGAAGTGAGAAGAAATCCACTTTCTTCACTCTGCTGACATTTAGAAAATTGATGTCACATTAGTTTTCAAATATTTTCAAGTTCATTCATTTTATCTTTAAAAATGTTAGAGCTGCAACATAGGCTACATGAAGCAAAAAGAATTTTGATTGTCAGCTTTTGATGACCCTTAAATTGTTGGTATTTAAAAGTGTCAAAGTAAAATTGCAGGACTCTTTCCAAATTCACATCATAGTTTTCAATTACTACTGTTGAATCAAATTTCTACCTCACATAAGAGGAAGTTGGATATAGTACTATAGAACTCAGTTCTCAAGAGGCAAAAGAATATTTTCTTCCCTCCACAACTGAAGCAACACAGTAAAAGATGTAAATTAATTTGCTCCATATTAATCCCATGTTATTTCCTTTTGTTCTGTAGAAAAATAAAGTTCCTCAAATACATTAAATAAGCTGAAGTTTATAACAGCTGAAAATTAAAAAATGGACTTTTTTTTCCTGAAGGTACCCCTTCCTCAGTGTCCCTGATCCTTTCAATATTGCTGTGGAAAGCAACCTTTCTTTTTGGCAGCACTGCTATAAATTCTACCAAGAGATATTTAATGCTCCCATGGAGTTAAGCTTCAGCTTGCTTTCTCTTTCAAAAGGCCTCCCCATGCACTCCCTCCTTCAAGCTGGAACATGTTGCCAGCACTGACCTAAAAGGTTAAAGTGCTTTTGTGAAGAATCAATGCCACCTCCAGCAACTGGGGCTGCTGGTAGTAAGGCAGGGTGTCAGACATGCCACCCTCCATCCACATGGATTAAAGAAAAGAAGTTATAGGATCACAGAATGGCTTGTGTTGAAAGAGACCTTTAGAGGTCATCTAATCCAAGCCCCCTGCAGTGAGCAGGGGCATCCTCTGCTAAATCCTGTTGTTCAGAGCACCATCCAGTCTGACTGTGAGTGTTTCCAGGGATGGGACACTCTGTGGTTTAACCCCAGCCAGCAGTCTCTTGCTCACCCTCCCACCCACAGAATCAGGGAGAGTTGGAAGGGTAAAAGAGAGAAAACTCGTGGGTTGAGATAAAGACCTTTTAATAGGGAAAGCAAAAGCTACAAAGGAAAGCAAAACAAGGAGTTAATTCAGTGCTCCTCATGGGCAGGCCAGTGTTCAGCCATGTCCAGCAAAGCAGGGCCCTATCACCTGTGATGATTATTTGGGAAGACAAATGCCATCAGTACAAACGTTCCACCCTTCCTCCTTCCCCCACTTTATCTACTGAGCATGATGCCACATGGTCTGGAATGTCCCTTTGGTCAGTTTGGGTCCCAGCTGTGTCTCTTCCCAGTTTCCCAAGAACTCCCAGCTTCCTTGCCAGTCTGGCTGTGTGAAAGCAGAGCAGGCATAGGCTCTGTGCATGCCCTGCTCAGCAATGACAAAAACCCCCTTTGTATTATCAACCCTGTGTTCAGCAAAAGTACAAAACACAGCCCCATTTTAAGCTCACTGAAGGAAATTAACTGTACTCCAGCCAGAACCAGCAGAGGCATCTACCACCTCACTGGGCAACATATTTCAGTGTTTCACCATCCTGATCACAAAAAAAATTTCTTATACCTAATCTACCATCCTTTAGTTTAAAAACATTACCCCTTGTCCTATCACTGCTCTGTTAAAAAGTCTGTCCCCATCTCTCTTACAAATCTCCTTTAAGTATCAGAAGGTGAAAAGGCACCTTTATCCTCTTCAGCAGCTTCCCCACAAGCCGAATGATAGTTTAATATTTTTTAACATATGGTCTGCCTCAAGAAGCAGAGGGAAAAACATCAACTATAATGAAAAGGGAAACTTTCTTTCTCATTTATGTGACCTGAGAAAGGCAGTGAAAACAAAATTGCCTTTGACTGAAGAGAGGATAATAAGATCTTCGGGTTACCAGTGGAGAGGGAATTCTCTGTGCCCTGTCCTGATAAGGGCAATTAGAAAGGCATTATCACAATAAAACCAAGTGTTCTCCAATAATCGGGTGCAATTCTAGTGTGTGCTGATGCTGACAGATCACAGTCCAACGGCAGAAGCAGACAAGCTGGTGCCTGAACAACATCTGAATAAAGATTTTCTTTAGAGAATTTGAACTAGAACAGACACCAGTTAAGAGATAGTTTAAAAAAGAATTAGCTAGTAAGGACAAGAAAAAAATGGAAGAAACGTGGAAATGAATGTCATAAATATACATTCAAGTGTTCATAAAGTAGACATCTTTGATAAAGCATTTAGTCATGAGATTGCCTATTCTTCTGAGGTAATGTAGTGCATGGAGTGCCAAACACTTGGAGCTGTCTGAGAAGCAGTTTCTTCCTGGCCAGAAGATGCTCTTTCTGCATTAATTTTCCTTTTGCAAGAGTTTGTTGATTTTTATAATTCTCTTGAATAGAGAGATAGAACTCATTTGCTAATGATACCTAGTGGAAATTGTCCCTGCCTGTGGGAGGGGGGCTGGAAGTAGATGACCTTTGAGGTGTCTTCAAACCCAAATCATTCTGTGATTCTATGACACTATGATATGTATAAAAAACCACGGTTAAACTGTTCATAATGCCTTTCCCAAGTGGTTAAGAAAGCCATGAGGAGATGCATGCTAGCACAGCATTTTTGGTATCAAGATACTGAAACTAGAGACATTTTTTGCCATCTATGACAGCTGTACAAAACCTTGCAGATGATTTATGACCAAATTAGCATGCTAATAAAGCACTATCAAAGAAGATCTTTCATCATGTACCTATTCATCATCATAGCTTAAGTGAAATTATGGCTCTTACACACTGTTCTCTAGGACAAAGGACTCAGGACACAGGACACTCATCTCCAGGAGAAAACATAATGCCTTAGGGATGCACATACTATTTTCACAAGCTCTGCTTCCCACCTTTTGCAGGAGTATAGCTTTACCATCCACATGATTTTTCATGGCTGCAGAATTACTGCTTAAGTTGTGCACTTGTGTTTATAGCTGTCCTCCCAGTCTTTTCTCCAAAGAAATTGAGACTCACATGAATAAGAATTCCTCTTCCCTTCCTGACCCTGCAACGCCTGCATGAGAGATGACAGCAGTAAAGACTCAGATCTCAGCTTCCAAAACTTCTCAATTTTCAGACTAAAGATTCAACTCTGACTTCTGTGTCAAGAATATTTGTGTTTCATACTCTTTGCAGTACTCAAGATGGGCAACCAAACCTGCTCTTTTGCATATTAATCATATAAGAGCCATATGTGTAGTGGAAGAGCTAAATTTGAATAGAGAAAGGCCTCTGAAGACAGGACTACAGCTGCTGCAGTTACTGACAAGGCAAAACAGAATTAAATAGGTCAGTATTTTACATAAGAAACCTACCTCCTACTCAAGGTGGAAAAGTTCAGCTCAAGTGCTTCATGAAGAAATTTCTTTATAAATATTAGTCTTAATCAGTAAACAGTAATAGATTCAAGGACTACTATACTAATGAACACTGAACATAGCTATTGTCTCGATACCAAAATTTAATGCAAAAGACAGAAGCAGAAAGAAATTGAATAAAAATGTGAAAATTCAGAGGAATATAAAAATCAGAATAAAACCTGATTTGCAAGTAATTAGTAAAAGTAGGAGCTTCTGAAAACCAAATCTGTCTTGTAAAGCAAAAAAACCCCCACCATTAAGAAGAATGACAGGTATGTATTCAAACAACAAGATCAACAGGAATAGGAAGGATAATAACTATGACATCACAAGAAAAACACATAGACTTCACTTTTTCAGAAGAAGGAAACCTTTCTAAAGCTAAACCATTCAGATCAGCTACCAGGAAACAGTATCATTTCAGAGAAGCTAAAGGGTAACCTGCAAAGTCCTTGCTCCTCCTGACTAATTTTTTACACCTTCAAAAGCCCCATTGCTTTCAATTAGTGATTTCCTAAAGAACTCCAGTGGGAAGTATTGTATGAGGTGATTATCATGAGCTATCTCTAATAATTTGTCTTCTTCAGTCCTCTGTGTTCCATAGGCAAGAATAACAGAAGACATTTGTGTAGAGAATACACAGTCATTGCTGGATTAAATATTTGTGTTTCCATACCCACATTGTGCATGATTCTTGTAGGGTTTGCTAATCAGAAAATGAACAGAAAAACATAGGTGAGCATTCTGTTAGCCTCAAAAGGTCTTTTTTATGAGTGGTGTCTAAAGGAATAAAGCTGGCTTATTCTTAAGGTGCAGATTACTTAGCAGTAATTTTAATGAGAGGCAATTGACGTATATGAGTCAGATTTAAGGAAACTATTTAATGATATTTGTCTAAAAATTAAGATTTTATTAACACCGAAATAATCAAGATGTTGAACTGAAAATGTATGAATGTCAACTTTTTACATCAGGGCATAAAAAATGGCATAACTATGAAAGATATTTATTATTAACTGAACAGTCATTAATATAGTTGTTCTTAATAATCCCTTCTGAGAAGATTTTTTTTTTGTTTTCTTTTCAATAAGAAATAATCACAAGTACATTATAGGCATCAAATGCTCCTCCTCTCTCCCCAGAATGTAACAAAAACAAAACGAGAACATAAGAACACACAAGCTAAACTTCTTTGTTAAGAAGTTAAAAATTGTTAAAAATGAACTCTATCCTAAACGTAACATATAAGACCAAAAGATGAAGGTATGAGCTAAAACAAGGAGAAAAACCTACTTGCTGTAGAGCAAAGGAACAAGAAGGGCTGCATGCAGGTTTGTTGTGCAAAGGGGTATTCTGAATGCAGGCAGAAAATCCATGTATTTTATTCAAGGTGAAAAAAGTATCACAGCAAGGGCTTGAGAAATATAACTGGAACAGTGGGAAAAGAGAATCAACTGCTGTGAAATAAAACACAAGCTTAGATTCTGTGGAGGTCAAAGTCTCACATTTGTCAGTATGACACAGCTCCATGATAATTTTCATGACATCCACTAAAACCTCTCAAATTAATGGTAAACCTCCTTATCACTAGCCATTTTAATTATCAGTCTGGTGGTAATTTTGGGCTGCTTTTACTTCCAAGCTCTGTCTATCATTTAAGCAATGTTCTTGCTGTCATAGCAATTAAATTTTAATTAGAAAATAATAAAACATACTATTAATTTGCTTTATCTCATAAAGTCTTATGTAGTTTTTTTAGAATTACAATACCAATTCTAATCCTAGATCAAGTAAAAGTCATACAGAACCAATTCAGTGAGTGAAATGGGCAGTGGTCTCTGCTTCCAGTGCAACTTGTCTTGAATAAATTGCATAGACAGCTACTGTGAAAAACCTGTTAGCATTCAAAAAGGAGCTTCCTCTCACTAACACAAGTCTCAAATCTCAGAATGTCTGGAATGTCCCCAGCTGCCTTCAGTGCAAAAATGTAAAGATTTCTGCAGAGATGGTCTTATCACAGTGAGATTTGAGGTACATGAAAACAAACACCAACTTTTGCCTGAAAATTCTAGGTTTTGCTGTGATTTTACTAGCTTTCTTCCTGCAAGAAAAAAAAAAAATTAAAAAATATCTGTGACTAAAAGAGCAAGAGACATTCTCTTATTGTGTCTGGCACAATATTTAGGTAACATATGTTGGGAGAAGTCACATTTATTCTTCTTTTGGGAATAAAGTTTATTTCTTAGATCTACAGAAAACTTTCAAGTGGTTTAATGTTGCAGCTAAAAGATGACTGACTCCCAAATATGTTATGCACCTATGGTTACTGTAAGATGTGGCATTTCAGGGCATTAGCTCACTTCAAACAAATTACAGCTAGACCCTCAATTAGATGTCTAGAAAGTTTGTTCTCCAGCCACCAGTGAGGAACACTCTATTTAACGGGTTTTTTATATGTTTGTCTCTTTCATATATGTTTTTCTGCAAGTTTTAGAGGTGAAAATAGAGATACTATTTTCTCTCTATATGCTACAGGCAGTGAACACCTGTGGACACTGACATGGTCTTTGCAGGGTGCACAGTGTACAAGCTTTGTGTTGAATTAGTGCAAACATTGCAAAAGAATCATCTTTGAATGAAAGCAAAAAAGGATCCCAGGGAGCAGCAGAGACTAAAGTAGACATGAATATATCTGCAGCTGTCTTCCTACAAATCTACATTTATTGCCTTGATCCTACTTTGCTTCCAAGATGCATTCTTTTAATCATACCAATAAAATAAAAGGGCTCAATAGCCTCTAAGCATGCAATGTTTTATGATGAAAAAAAATCTGCAAATTACTATAAACCTCTTGTGGTACAATAGAAAAGTTGGATGTGAGATCCTTTTGAGCTCCTCTTACTGTTTTTTTTTTTTCTGTCAGCATTACCATAATTACCAGTTTCTTAATGCATAGAATCAACTTTTGCTGCTTTCAACCCATTGTTGAACTGAACATGTTATTGTTGACTCTGGTTTTTTTCATATTGACCAGTCCTCATAGGAAAACACCTTTATTTCAGAAAGAGGTCCAATCCATTGCTGATTTATGAGGAAGATCTGGCTTTTGGGGCAACATCAACATTTGGATCATATTGTTCCATTTCAGTGACAGATTGCCCAAAACCTGATTTTAATAAAGAGTAGTCAGCTAATAATTCAGCATTATAGTTAAGAGTTTACATACAAGAGATAGTTTATATTGTCACAAAAAAGGCACCCTTCATTAAATACTACAATTAATCTGCTTTGCCTTCTAAATCAAAAGTCAACATCCACTGCTAATATTAATGCAATTTTTTTTACTGAATTTTAGGTAACAACTGAATTAAAGAAAATCCAGTTCAGAACTGGACTACTGAAAGAATTTACATTAAAATGACAGACTATTAAATATCAGTAAAGTTTTCCAAGGACATTTTAGTGAGAAGTTACAAGCTTCCAATGAAATTTAAAATTCAGCATGTTAAAAGTGCTGTACTTAGAAGAATAATTTTCTTTTTACACTGGGTTTAAAAACTCTTACGTTCTAATCCAGCATTGGGAAAAGCCCAAGAAGCAATCAAAATTGCCAAATTCTATAGTCAATTCTATGAAGGAAGTCAATATGTTTACGGAGTGTTCAGGGATACACTTGATAGTATGTCAAAGGCAGTGTATTTGTATACAGAGTAACAGGGATTCAGAAGAAGGATTAATTTGGGATTTCATCTTGGTTGCTTAATAAGGAAATACAGCATGAATCCTTTTTTTTTGGTCAACTGGTCTTTGCATACTTTTTTAGTTGAATTGACTATTCACTGCAGGGGGATTGGAGTAGATGGCCTTTAAAGGTCCCTTCCAACCCAAAATGTTCTGTGATTCTGTGATTTCAGATTTTGAAAATAAATACTTTTTTTTTCTTCTGCCTTCTCCAGGCCGCAGCAATGTATATGTTCCACGTGAGTGACTAAGAAAGTATTCCACACCCAAAATTGCAGTGGTCTTGAGTATGAAAATATTCAGACCACTCTGGACAAGACCTATGTCAGTTACACATTGATCTTGGCTACTAAGAGGCTAACTTAATGCATAAATTCCTTTGGAGGCTGATAACAAGAGGTATTTCTCACTGTTGGTTTAGCCAAGTGAATCTTCATTTTCCACAGAATTACATAGATTAGCCATAACAGATTCAAGAAAATGTCATTTTATCCCAGTGTGGCAAAGTAATTGCCACGAGATAAAGAGAAAAAAAGTATATGACAGATGCAAGAATATAGTGATTCTTTCCCTCATAAATTGCAATAGGAAGAGGTGATCATGGGGACTATAGTGAAGACCAGAACTTTCTGGTCACTGTTTGATGGCCTTCAAGGGAACTGCTTGGGCACAGACTTAAAAATTGCCCTTAGCATCAAAACTGATGAGGAATGGAAACCTGAGAGTTAGGGAATATGTCAGGGAATTGGTTTCCAGAGTTTCCAGAAAGGGTTTGTGGGACTGTGTAAAATATTTGCATAAAAATGTTCAAGGAAAGGACCAAAGATGAGGAAAGGAAAGGCTTTAAGTCACAGGTCCATAGCTGTATGTGCCAGCAATTTGCTAATGACCTGCACATCTGCTGGATTTGGCTGGTTCTGTAGAACCTTTAACGAGAATGTCTAATGTAATTCTATGATCCCTTTCTGGAGTGGTGACAGACAGAGCAGGTGCAATAATTACCTGTTTAAAAGACAGAATTTTCTTCTCTCCATATCGTGAATGTATCTGTGCTGAGTTTCACCTGTCATTTTATTTCAGTCAGTCAGTGTGTATCACAATGCCCTTCTGTGACTCTGCAATAGTTTGTCATTTTTCATACCTCAGATAACGTTGTGCATCTATATATTTTGCTGAACTGAGAAAAATAACCACCAATTTCAGTTCCTAGTTCTTAATGGGCTACTTATCTATGTAGTGATCATCTCTATAATCCCAATAGTACCAAAGTTTCTTTGAGAATCTTTTCAAGCCACTACTCAGAGAACAGATGTCGCCCAGATTCTGCGTGATCACACTGCCCGTGGTTAATTCAAACTGACAGATTTGTGAAGTGTTTTGTAGGTGCCATATTGACTTTTCTCCTACAAACTTATCCATGTTTGCTCATTACAGTCTGTATCCTCCCTTCTCTCCTTCCCTTCATCTGCCCTTCCTCCCTTTCTCTGAATCATCTTCTGATGATTTCATCTTATCTCTGTGTTCACTGACAACTTGGCTGTCTTCTGTCATAGTTCATAGACTTTCTTATTCTCAAAATATGCTCCAATTATTTTTAATATCCTCCCTTATTCCTCTGGAGCTCTCTCATGAAAACTCTTCCCTTGACTGAGATAAAGTTTCTTAGTATAAACACCCTTGACTTTGGGAAACCCTGGACCTCTCGTGCACTCAAATACTGAGTCCTTTCATACATTTTTTTTTTAAACTTCCCTCTGGAAATTTAAATCTGGACAGAACTAGTCATCCTGATTATATTTTCACCAAAATTAAGCAGTCAACTTGCAGAATGTTGATCCAAATCTTTTTGCTTATAGTTAGATTATACATGAATAAGTTAACTAAAACAGGCCCAAGATAGAGTTACCTGTTCTTACCTTACGACCCCATTAATAAAAAAAGGAAAAATCTTGTTAGAACCAGAAGTGTTAGACCTTAATATTAGAGATAATATGTGTTGCCTAACAAGTGTTTCAGAAGTTAACAGTTCTCATAAGGACAGCATTTCTAACAGCATTTGTGTCTGCAGAAAAATTAGCCAGGTCTGCTAGTGGCATTGAACAGCAGGATCCAATCATTCACTACTGCCAGAGAAGTCTTTATTCTTACCCCAGTTATGCCTTTTTAGGGGGGTTCTGTTTTAACTGTGGAAATGCTCCCAGTTCTGTACTGCCAATGAAAGACCAGGACAGGACAGGACAGGACAGGACAGGACAGGACAGGACAGGACAGGACAGGACAGGATAGGATAGGATAGGATAGGATAGGATAGGATAGGATAGGATAGGATAGGATAGGTAACCCACTATATCATCCTTCATGAGCAGCACACAATTCATAGTTCTGTTTCAATCATTGCTTTCTAGGCCTGTTTCTGCAAATTCACCCTGTACTGAATTTCACCTTGTCCACACCTCCTGTTAATTCTTCCATTTGTCACCTACAGTCTTGCAATTGCTCTATAAATACTTTATACACTGGAGTGTTTAACTGACCACTCTCTGTCCCATCTTTCATTAGGCACTAATTGGATTGCAGCACAGTTTTTGCTGTTATCAATATTAGCACTGTCTTCCTCATTGATCTTTCATTTTCTTCTTAATGATATTACTTCATCCTCTGTCACAATTTAATTCCTCTTTGTTTTATTGGAGTTTTTATGTCCTTTTTAAACTAAGCTCCTTGATCAGCCATCATGTAGTCTGGCTCTGCTATGTTCCATTATCCCTCAGTACTCCTCTGGCTGCAATCAGAGGCAACTGACGCAAAGAAGTTTAATGTAAATTTTAATGATCTAAGAAGCTTGAATTAGGTGCTTTTGAAATCCAGGTACTGACTAAGCTAAACACACAACAAAAAGATGGCTGAGTGGTTTGCAAAAATAAAGGGATAATTTCAGTATTATTTAAAACTGTGTTATTTCAGTTTGAAAAGAGACTGCTTCAGAAATGCAATACTGAAATTTAGTCCATTTCTTCTTCATTGGCAGGGCTGAGAAAGCTGGGAAATTAGTATTAACATGGGACACATTATTTCATGTTAGCTGTGGCAATGGAAGTCTGTAATTAGGAGGTACTTGAATTACAGACTAGACCAAGCATTAATGAAGTTAAGAGAAATGTTTCTATTGATTATTAAAAAAAAAAATTATATTGGTCTGTAATAGCCAGAGTTTGATGCAGCTGGTGGCAAAGTTAATGCTGATTAAGGGGAATAGAAACCAGTTTAAAATGCTTCTCACCCAACCTTCTGCACATCTTAGTGTTCTGAGGTCTCAAAACTGTCTGAATAAGGATATGCACAATATTAAGGATAGAGAGTTGCTTTTCCTGTTCAAGTTTCCTTAAAAATTGTAAGAATGGTCTACAGGTTTTGGCAGTTGGGAAATGTATTATTTTTAACAGTAGAGGTTCAAATCTGAATTTTCCTTTCAAATTTATTTCATAGTCTTTTGAAAAATACTTTTCAAAAGTTCACTGTTTTTCTGAGGAATCAGACTGAAGAACAACATGCGACACGAATGATGGGGTCCTAAAGAATGAAAAAGAAAGAGAAAGAAAGCCCAAAACCTACTTGAGAAATGTTTTCAGAATCCCCAGGAATACTACTCTGAAGTATGAGATTGCCCTTGAAGTCAATGCAGCAATTCTGCCAGGAGTCCAGGCCTCAGTTCCCATACTTATTTACCTTTCTCTTACACAGCAGATGATGCTGTGAAGTGTGCTCTTCCCAAAGAAGGGGGGTCCCTTAGTAAAGAAACATTTTTTTAGGTGTAAAGTCTTCAGCCATTTTTTCAGTATGAGATGTATGCAGTAGAGAAGGCTTTGGAAAGAAAACTGCTTTGAATTGGAAGTAAAATTATAAGTTTCTGTCAAGAACTCAGGAGTCACCTATTTATACCCTAACATAACTTTTGGGCTAGCCCTTTACTGAAAACTCTTAATAAGAAGCTGTGACAATTCCAACCAGTAAATGGCACAGTTAATTATTTTAAACATATTTTCACCCACCAAGTTATCATCTTCATTAATCTGTCCCAAAAGGTTATTTTCCTTTCACATGTTTTAGTGAAGGAAATAAGCCTGTAAAGTAAGCCTGACAGAAAATATATTGAAAGAAAAGACAAAAAATAAGAGAGCAAGAAACCTGATTTTTGATTTGCAAAGTTATATATCTGGGGCCTAAAAAATAGTTTCTGAAGATGACAGCACAAGGGAAATTATATTTTTTTCTGCCACAAAACCAGGATTAAAGCTTTGAAAATAGTTTTTAAAAATGCATTCCAACCATGCTGCATACCAAGTGGACATCAAAAATTTATCTTATGGCCATAAGCTACACATATAAATAACCTGAAATTCCTTTTAGAATAAGAAGCTGCAGAATATAATGAAAAGACACTTTGTTGTGATCATGACAAATATATTGTGGGGTTTGCTGGCACATTCAGAGCCAGCACACTGACTTTTTACAGATATATTTTGTTGTGACAATCTGAGTCAGAAACTAAAGAAAAATGGGTTCCTCCAGGAACCTCCTATGACCCTCTAATCCCTTCCAATCTGTTCCAGTTCAGGAATTCCAGCATTTACCCTTGTAATTGCTGTCTCCTGCAGTATCTCTTCCCACCATGCCCTAATCACCCTTTCTCCTCATCATCATTTAAACTGCTCCCACAGCTCCTTGCGGGTGAGGGCATCCTGCCCCTGGTCACATCTAAACAGAACCACTCAGATCCTGATGGGCTGGTTGGCATCAACTCAAGTTTAACAGCCTGCAGCAGCTATTCCTCTGCTGGGTGAGGGAAGAGGGGACAGCAACAAACTGAAGGGAGAGCTCTCTCTATATAATTATGGTCTGAAACTAAAGGAGAACAAAAGCTTTGTGATCTCTACTGAACCATCACATATGGCTGGAATTATTCAGTCAGCTCCCATGTTCTCTGGGAAATGAGGGGAGAAGATAAAGGGACAGAAATAGTATGATTTTAAAAGCCCATTTTCCTTAGCTTAGAAAGCAAGGTTAAAAAAATATATAATTATGGTCTCAGCAATGCTGTTTTTAACTAGATACCAAAGAGTATATCCAAGTTTTCTTTTGCGAGTAGATTTTGCAGAACCTAGATTATAAAGAGAGCATCCAAACATCGGTGGCTAACTGTTCTCAAATGTGACATCTGTTGAGGCTTACTACTGTATTTTTCTGGCATTGACTGACCTAAAACTGCATACTTTATGCAGAACAGAGAGAAATGTTGGACACCAAAGGGCTATTTAATCTAGTGGAGAAAGGCATAACAAGAATCAATGGATGGAGCTTGCAGCTAGACATATTCAAACTTATAATGAGACAATTTTTTAATTGCAGTGGTGATTAACTATCAGAACCATCAAGTAAAATGATGATATTTCCCCAGTTGTTGAAATCCTCATGTCAAGACTGGCAGATGTTCTGGGACAAGCTCAAGCCCATTATAAGTTATCTGGCTTACTACAGAGCTTAACTAGGTGAAATTGTATTGCTCCTACAATTGCTGGGGTTATATTTAGCTCAGTCTAAGTGATCTAGTGATCTCTGTTGGCCTTCAAACATATGAACTGATGAAGTAAAGCTGACATAAAAAGCTGGAATTTGCAAACAGGCAGAGCTGAGGGAATAGAAGATGTTTCAGTTTGGTCGTTGAACAGCAAAGAGAAGAGTGGCTTACGCTGACTGAAACAAGTTTTATGCAGGATTTGAGCAGCATTGAAAAGAAATGAGAGAGGAAAATAACTATGGAAAATGAGGTTCACTTTCCGAGAAAAAAATGATAAGTTTAATAAAAATAAAAATAGAAAATTAGGAGACAGAAATAAAGCAAAATATATATGGCCGTGTGACTTGACATTCAGCCAAGACCACACCTTACCCCTTCAGATCCCTTGTTTTTTAAGGATCAGTATGTTACATATTCAATAGACCCTAATGTATTATTCAAACATTCCTCTGAGTTCAGATGTTCTCGTGGTTTTCGTCCTGCCCCAACTTGTCCCATTTCATCAAATGAACATTTGATTACTCCTTGTAGATGAAGTTCTTCTTGGCACCTTTTAGTCGTCCTATGTCTCATTCTTCCGATACCAGGAGATCAATAAATTCTTGCAGCTTTTGGTTCACTGCTATCTTCATCTAGTTTATTCAGGAATGCAGGAGGATCCTACCTTACCTTCTGGGTTGACCGGTTTTTAGATGTTACAAAAAAAAAATCTTTACTTTTAACACTATGTTGCAACTCCAAAAAAATATACATTCATCACATTTCTAAACTTCTGTTAATAATAACAGAAAATACAGTAAAACCTTCCCACATTACACATATAATATTCATTTTAATATTTGTGAAAAGCCAACTTTAAAACATGCATTTATTACAAATAGGTTAATTAAAATACTTTTTTTAAAAAAAGTAAATGATAAAATGATAAAAATACTTTTTTTAAAAAAAAGGAAATGATCTTATAGCAAAAGTTTTTTAAAAAACTTTTGCTATAAGATCATTTCCTTTTCATTGTGGGAAGTTATAAAATTTTTAAAATTTTCCTTCAAAACACTGAAATTATATATCTTGTATATACAAATTTATTCACAAAAAAGCTGTGATGAATTGACTGCAAAACTGCAATTAACATCTGGTTTTCCTAATTCCTTTTTGCTGAATATACAGTTTTATATACATTATATTCAGTTAGGCAAGCATTGAAAAGTATACTGTTAAGAAAGTTACAGGTGTAGCAATAAACATTACCATGGCATGTCCTGATTGAGAAAGAAAAGGTGGATTGACCATTAGAGATTACTCCAGGGAAAACTAGAAAATGGTTAATATGACCATTAATAAAATGTGCCCTACCACAGATTAAAAGTGAAGTTAGTTAAATAAAATCTTGATAATATTTTTCACATATTTTCTAATATGAAATTAAAGAAGACAGAGATGAGGACTGGAGCAATTGCTACTTGTGTCAGACTAGGTTAATGATTTATTCAGATCGACATGTGTATACAAATTAATCCAATGTAATTCTTGAATAAGTGTCTAACTAGTGTTTATTCAACCAGAATTAATCAAAATAATACTCATATGACATTTAACAATTGTTTTTGATATTTTCTTAATTTATCTCTAACCTTCAACTAATTTATGTTCAGAAACTTTGTAGAGGGCAGGGCAGATTTTCCTACTCACCAAAAGGTCTTTTGACACCAAGGTGATAAGTGGCTTTTTTAACTGTCTTTCTTCCATGGCTTCCCTGGGGCAATGGTACAATATGTCATGGTTCCCCTTCTACTACTGACCTTCCTATATGGGCAGCTCCATTCCTCCAGTTATGTTCAAGGATAAACAGTTTTATTTCTTGAGAGTAAATAAAAGAATATCAAGGACTATGAGGAGTGTCCCAAACCTGCCCATTTGCCTACTGTACCTGTAACAGTCTCTCAAGAAATTCATCAGAAGGGATCAAACGTAGATTCACCAGCTCACTCAGAGCTGCCTTGAAACTTTGACATTGTGCTGATACACTTATATATGCTGGCTGTTGTTGGAGCCAAATTTAAATTCTTTAAATAGAGTCTACTTCCAAAATATCATCATTTCTCCTCAACAGCAACAAGAATTGTTTTAATGAACTGAATTGTCAATAGAAACCACACCACATCAGTACACAGATTCACAAGTCATCATAAGACAAGGGTCTGTTTGAACATGTCAGCCACGTCTGTTTTCTTCACAGATTTTGATTTTGCTGATCCGTGTGCTGTACACACAACAAATCTAACACTTTAAATTCCTAATAGTTTTTAGGCCATCAGTGAAGGTGTTTGCAGATTCACATGCATAAAAATGGCAAGGGGAAACAACAATTACTACAGAACTGAGAGAGGTGATACATGAATTAAAACCAAAAAGGAATAATTCTACTTTCTAGTAATGTAGGATATTTTTTCCTACTCTTTGTTTTTCATCTCTTACCTTTCATCCTATAAATATATATAGAAAAGATGTAATTAAATTTTTACTTTATGCTTAAACTGAGAAATTGCACTCTAGATTACAATATATTATCATAGTTTTCCAAGAGAAACACATGCACACACAGAAAGACACACATACATACAAAATGAGCACCAGGAACTTTTTAGTTACCCTAAAGTGGATCTTTTGTACATTCTTATTTACAAAGGATAATGGGTCCTATTTTGTTTAAACTATTATTATTTTTCACATCTGCAAAAAAAGCCAAAATTCATAAAGCTGGATTAAAAATCCCCACAACATATATTATCTTCTGTGGTTACTCACAAATGTTAACATCTGGAAAACATCATGGAAACTCTTGTTAGGGCTCAGTCCTGATAGCTTTAGATGAGTTTAGTTTTGCCTTCTTATACAAGATTTCCACTTCAAAGGTTACCTTTCTGGTTCCAAGTTCAGCACTGACATTGACTTTCTTCTGAGTACTTCCTCATTCTGCTGTCACAGATCACTTGAGACTGCCACTTCATTCTTCAGGTCATCATCAAAAAAATGGGTTTTTTTCCTTTCAGTCCTCAGGAAAAAACCCACAAGCAATGATGACCTTGCATTAAACATAACCTTGACTAGAAGTTCACTTTTAAACACTCATAGAAAGCTTCCTTTTATTATTGGAGTAGCCACTGGCATCTTTTTGTCACTGGTGAAATCTATCAAATCTTACTAAAACTGTGCCTTAAGTGGGAGGGGGGTGTTTCAGATGCTACAGAGCCAATTTTTTGAGAAGAAAATTGCAGTCATCTGTGAGAGCTGAGATGAAGACCACACTGAAAATTTTTAGATTATTTCTGTCAGTGAGTTTAACCTGACGCACTGCAGAAATTGAATTAGTCTCGAGAAGCATGAAACCAAGGAAATAAAGACTTGAGAAACATGTAAATGTCCTTTTGGAAGATGATGTTTAGTACTGCAGAGACAGAAATCTGCCTGTAATGGGCGGCACTGTCAAATGAACTGCTAGACTAACTGGTAGTCACTTTTTAAAAATCAGCCTTTCCCTAGGAAATGCTCCACCAGTTTGACTGATTAAGAGAAAAGCAGCACTTCTTTCCCTAATGCAAAACATAAGTGTATACCCAGGTAAATTGTTTAAATACCCCATGTTCTGCAGCAGCAAGACTAACTTGCTTTAAGATATTTACTGCATGAGGTACTGCAAGCACAGTTGTGGCTGCGTCTTCTCCAGTGCATATCCTTACCTTAGCAGATCAGTGTGCATGGAAATCGAGGAAGCCAAAATTTCCACTCATTTTTTCCTTCATTTGTCTTGAAAAGATATTGTCCAGTTTGCTGAATGCTGAACAGACACAACATAGGTGAGAGATTGCTCTTTGCTCAATTCATCCTCTTGAGCACTATAAAAATTATCCCATGGTATAAAGAGAAACTCTGCTCCATGTGCTAATTCACTCTCTGTCCATAAACCCAGGCAGATCCTTTTCATTCACACATAGTACAATTGTAACTTGACACCGCTCCATAAAAATCACTAATGACTTTCTGCTCATTCAGTTCCTTTATTTCAGGCTCCCTTTGATCTGCTTTTTAACAAAACATTGGAGATGTTGTTAAAATCAGACTATGTCTTTTCCTCCTAATCTGATTCTCCCATGACACACAGCCCAACAGCCCAAGGATCAATGCTAAATCCACATACCATGTTTGGTAGGATGCTTTACTTTCAGGACACCACATCAAGCTGGAATCAAACTGAGCAAGAAAAATTCCTTGTGCCATAACTTTGTGGAACATGCAGTCTTTGCAGTGTGCTCCACACGTCAGCAACTGCACCTATTGTAATCGGGATATCATAGACCCATAGGATAGTTTGGATCAGAAAGGATCTTTAATGGCCACCTAGTCCAAGGCCCTCATACAGTCCAACTCTCTTCAATCATGGGAATTTTCTTATGATGTACAATTAGGACAACTGTCTTGCTATAAACCAATATGACAATGGCTTAATCCAACCAGAAGTAAAAAACTCAATTTCAGTACCTAATTTAAAGTGCAAACCGCTCCATAATCGGGGGGTTTTGGGTGGTAGTCTCCACAAAGACACTTAAGTTTCAGGGGAGCTTCTAACAGATATATTTGATATTTCTTCAGAGGGTCACTTCAGTTGCTCCACTATTCTTCTCATAAAACAAAAATAATTACAAGCTGCTTCAAATGTGGGTCTATAAGTGCATTGTGAATCACAAAAATTACTGGCTCAATGTTGAACAGACAAATGGATAGAGTTGGTTGGCCAAACCATTATTTTAAACTGTTTTCCACAAGCCTTCTATATTTTGTTATCTTTCAATCACATCATCATGAAACATACAGTTTAGTTGATAAAATCTCTCTGGCAACATCCTTGCATTATTTTGAAAATTGTTGTGGTTTTGTTTTGGGTTTTTTTTTCCAGATTACACTTTATTTTCTGTTCATTTGGTCTTCAAGTTTAGAAGGTGATATTGTGTTCTGTAAGTATTGAATATAATTAAATGGTTGCATTCAGCCTTTAAAGATCATATTCTTAATATGTCTGTGGGTTACCTGTCTCACGCTTTGTGATTCCCAGCCTCTTATGTATCAGTATAATTTATTTTAGTATTTTAATGATTACATAGCCTGTGAACAATATAGGGGATACTTTTACAATAGTCACGTACAATTTTTGTAAAACTGCAACTCCTTAGCCTTCCGAGAACACTCTGATTTCATGATGTGTGGTAACAAATGAAATTACGTAATTCCACATACATCAAAATAGTCTAAAACTAGAAGATGGTTAGTAGAATAATTACACTAGCCTAAGGAGAAGGGTAATGAGAGAGAAGGAGAAGGAAGGAGAAAAGTTCCTAAGGAGAAGGAGGGAGAAAGGTTTTTGCTAAAAAGGTAAATACAGCCATTTTTGCTAGATAATATTTTTTCTCTAGGAGATTCAGGAGTTGTCTGAGCAGCCTGAAGCAACATATATCTTTAGACATACAAACGCATCTAAATATTCTTTAACGAAGGCAAATATAGATTTTACACTCCCACCTAAGTACTGGGATTTTCTAATTCACAGTCACTTGATTAATGACACAAACACCAAAGTTTCTGTTCAGTAAAAACACATCTCTTTGAGCGGTTCTTATCCCACACTCAAAATAGTTATTTTGTCTAAATTCAGAAAAAGAATAACTAGGAAGGGAGGACAAGAACTGATTAAGGAAAAAGGCCAGAAAGAAAGTCAGCATGAAAGCTTCCAAATATGCTCTAGGAATTGTTATTCTAAAGACTCATACATCCAGACTCTTGTTTTTGAGTGTGGCTAGTTGCCGAGATAGGAATGAAGCAGACAGAAGTAAAAGAGCCATACTCCTCATGGTAAAGACTCACACTAGCACAAGGATTTCCAGAAGAGAAACACACATAAGTGTGTCCCAATTCACACACACTTTTTAATAATCATTAGTGACTGCATGATTAAAAATTTGGATAATACTAAATGAGAATCCCATTGTATTTTGGCCATCTGCAACATCCTTGGATTGAGCAATTACTTGTATACCAAGTTTATGTTCCTCTTCAGTCTTGTAGTGCGATCAAGGCAAAATGACAGAGCCTGGAAAGACAGACTGAAAAGCCAATACAAGATGCTTGGGTCACTTGGGATCCTTTTATATTTTTGACACCAAATCCTAGTATTCTAGCTCATTGTTTCAGGGCACCTTGACCTGGCATTACTACAGTTTCCAAGAGCAAGTACAGTAGACAAAACTCATCCCTCAAGTTACAATTTTGTACAGATTCTGAGAAAGGTAACAGAAGAAGAAAATTTCTCTACCAGGAAACCAGGCAGGCGTCCTCAATTCTTTGTGTGCATGAAAGAAGAATCTCGAATAACCCACAGGAGCTATACAGACACTCAATATGTCAACCATAAAACTGCAGCTTATTAACCATAATAAGCTTACAGGAACATAGTGTACTAACAAGTGCTATTAGCACTGTCAATGCAAGTATGCCGCATGAGAATAACAGTGAGGAAAGAAGATGATATTAGACTTAGGAAAAATTAAGGATGTTCAGTTGCATTTCTCCTTTGCTAAATCCTTTCAAAACTTGTGTTTGAATCAAATCTTTGCCTAGAGCAGTGACAAAAAAGAAAACCAGTCCAAAACCATAGGAATTTCCTGAGTAAAAGGAGACCTAGTCTAAGATCAGAAAATATGAAATCAGTAAAAGTTTTTAGACATTTTGAGAAATAAGAAATAGCAGCAGATAGGCTTAGAATTATAAAAAAAAACCACAATATTTGAGCAAATGATAAAGCAAAGCATACAAGGAATGACAACTTTGCACAATACAGGCAAGAAAAACCTGAATATATTTCAAAATAGCTCCACAGATATCGCTAAGAAAAATTAACAAAGGAAAATTGGAGGACAAGAACAGAAGAGGAAAAGAAAATTACAAATCTTAATAATCGAATCTGTCAAGAGAGGAATGAAAGTCAAGGTGCAATACTTATGGCTTTATGCTTACTGAAATAGTTTGCAAATGATGCATTACCTTTCCCTTAAACCTGGAGAATGCTATGCTCTTAACAGGAAGTCACAAGAAATCCTACAGTAAACAGCTGCAGAACAGCTGGGGTTTTTGTTTTCCTCTACTCCATAAAATTCATGACTGGTTTATTCTCTGAACAAGAGTTCACAGTCCTGATCCATCCTCACCAATTTAACAAGATGATCAAATATCACATTCCTAATAAAAAAATAATAATCTTTATCCAGTCTAATGTGAGCATGGATGTTCTCTCCATCCACATAAATGCTTCATCATTTCTCATACCTAGTAAATTCTTGCCATCAGTGATATTTTGTGACAGAAGGTTTAATGGATTAAAAAATCCTGAAGGAAATGTTGTTTTTCAAAACATATAATTTAACTTTAAATTGTATTTACTGAATGGTAGCTGTCAAGCATGTACTTTGCCTTGTCACTCAGTATGATTAGTTGTGTGATGCTTCAATGCTTTAGTGCACCTCTAATAAGCTATTACCTAGCAAAAAGAAAGGGAAAAAAGTCTTCAATGGTCTGGAAAAAATCATTATCTAGTTTGCTCTAAACCTTTGACACCATGCAGTCTGTACCTTCTGAATTGTGCTTGTTCACTTTCTGACACCTTTTGTCAATAGTAATTTTGATGAGGATTTACTATTTTCAAAATATTCACAGCTTCTTTTCAAATTGAAATCAATAACAAACATTAGAGAAGAGAAAAACAGCATCAGACAATCTACCTTGCATTTTCCTTGAAAACAGAAACCCATTCTATGCTGGATGGTGTCATTTAAGATTTTATAACAAACATCAGTAATCTTGTTAGTTACCAAGTCCTGTGAATGGGTGACCAGTAAGGGATGTATCTTTTTTTTTCCTTTTTTTTTTTTTTTTAAGATACTGAGCTTTCATCATTAACATCTGGCTTGTGTTTTAAGCCAACTGAAATGAGCTGCTGCTTGTAGNACGATTAGTCTCAGAGCACTGCAGCATGACACAGATGGATTGAGGACTGCAGCCTTGAAACACCCTTAAACAGAATGCAGTTTTTATCTCTCCAAAAGCAAATTGTCTGTCTAATAAGCAACAAGTAGATAATACATTTTATCACTGATGTGCTTTTAGGTTACTTTAATAACACATGGGAAAATTGCATATTATTTTACTGTTTGAAGAGTTTTTTCTTGTCTGTCCTCTGTACAAACCTTCAGTGCAGGTAAAGATGCATATTCCATTTCTCCAGACAGATAGTACTTTAAAAGAAAGTCTCATCCCGTCACCTAATGCAACTTGTAAAGCTGATGGGTTTTTTTAACCCATGCAAATCTTACAGATTGGGTCCAGGTTTTTTGTGCATGGTGTTTGATTAATTTGTTCATCACTTGCTACATCCTCTACAGTGTTTTCTTCACAGTGCAGGATAGCAGGGAGAAAACCTTGTCCTGGCAGCTATTTTGAATCAGGTTGATCCTCCTGATCAGGGTGCAAGAGTTTGCTTATCATGGAAACTACTGAGCATGCCGAGAGCAAGCAGGTACTCCGTGTCAGGGACAGGCAGAAAAAAAGAGATGTCATGCAAACACAGAGATGAAGACAGCTGGTAATGAGGAAACCTAGGGCCAGTCCTTCCAGAAACAGTGGAAAGACTTGTCTTTAGGATGCACAGACAACTATGCAGAATTCATTCCTGTGTGAAGTCCTTTAAGAGCAACCCTAAAGAAGAAGCTGTGTGACAATTAACTGATTATCTTTGCTTTAGTCATTGCCCTCAGTACTGGTTTAGTTAGCTCTTCATCGGTCTTGTTCACATTCACCTAAAATCTAGCTGAGATTCCAAGCTAGTTTTCTAGCTCCACGTGATCTCTTCAAGAGGAAAACATAGACACAATTACCCTGTCCAGGTTAGGATCCCTGCAGGCCTTGATTATTTTTGGCTAATTTTTAGCCCTGTGCCAAAGACAATCTGGCAAGGGGACATGAATCAGGCTTCACATGTGTCAACTGACCGCTGTAAGCTGAGACCTACAGAGAGCATGAAATTTCACAAAAGCATTAACTCCTGTAATATGATGTAGGTAAGGGATACAGTTTCACTCATGCTGCACAAAGACATGACCTTTTTATCTTTGGCATAGAGGATTTAGCTCTCAGTGGAGGTAAGCTTAACTAAGGTCTTTTATTAATCCAAAATTCATACCTTTACATGGTTTTTCCTAGTGGGAAAAAGGTTCAGTAGGGAAAAGTACGAAGTTAAAGATTGGTAGCTGAAGGCACTAAAAATTCAAGGTTTTTTGGCTGCAGATGTCAGAGATGCTTCCATCATCTGAAAAGAAAGGGCAAGAACTGCTCACTAATAGTTTTTAGTGTCCTTTGGCCTCATTCTGAGATATGATCTATTCTTAATGTAAGAGAAAAGGCTAGGACTTGCCAAGGAAAACAGAAATGCAGGGATTCACAGTTGAGAAGTGTTGGCAGCATGTGTCCCTAGAAACAAACATTTTAATGAACACTTCCATACTGTTTCTATACTCAAAGCTTTATAGAGGACACAGCTAACTGTGTGTCACAAATGTGACAATAAAATGCAGCCAAATAGAAACAGAGTCAAATAACAGTTCTGCAAACATTAAAACAAATAGAATATTTTTAGTCTTTTTTCTGAACCACAAAACAGACTGGAGATTCAGTTGATAAAAAGCACTAATTATCCTGTCTCAAGGAATCCAAGGATACATGGGGAAATGCACATTACAAAAAGACAGTCTGGCTACACATATTCTGGTAAGGTCTGAGGGTTTTGGCTGATTTAACTGAAGGAACCATCATAATTATTACCCTTAAGTAAAGTTAGGTAGTGTCAGGACTAATATTCTTGAAACAGACAAATGTCTAGGTTGTGCTGTGAGGATAAAACAGCAAGCAAATGACAACACTGAGAAATATGATTGTGAGGCAACCGGAAATCATTTAAACTCCAGGAAGCAAATCCTGTGATTTCAGCTATCTTGGATTCAAAAAGAGTTTATAAATAAAATAGAGAAGCTTGCCTGCTGCAGGCTCCTGGGATATCAGAATGTAAGAGCACTGCCACTCTATTGCAGAAAGGACATAACCATTGTGCAGAGGCACAAAACCTTCCTTTCCTTTCAGACACATTTAGCTATTATCTGTACTGAAGTACTAACCTTTCTCACCTTTGTGCTTCCTTGAAAAGCATGGCAGGAGGCCAGCGAAAGGATGTCTTTAATGATACCAGAGTCTATTGCAAAACTCAAAGGCTTTAGAGATTACAGCAGTCATAACTAGTTCCACATACAACGCGTCCCAGAGGAGTGTGAAAAGTGGGGACAATAAAGGAAGCATGCAACACAAACAGTGTTCAGGAAATGCCACAGTAAAAGGATGGGAGTTTGAAGAGATAAAAATTTCCCTTCAGAGCAACAGATGACCTGCTTACCCTCAGGAGAGTATGCAGCGATGTATGCAGCTGTAGTACATTTCATAACCCCCCAAATACCTACAATGAATCACATTGAGCTTTATACCTGTGCCTATACTCAGGTTCTCTGTCAGTTTTGTTTTGCACCCCTGTTGTGTGCCAAATACCATATCCTACAAATGATACTGCCTGCTCCACACGGCGCTATGTAGAGAGACTATGAAGTCCCTTGTACTTTGGGCATAGAGCAGTGACTGACTAATTAGAACTGCAATGGAAGGTACAGGTCACACCCAGGTTTTCTTTTCTATGAGCCTCCTCAGGATAAAATTAGCACTGTTCTCTGAGACATCTGTTATAATGGGCAGTGCAGCAGATTATTACACTGAAAACTACCCATGGGGACACTTTCTTCCTCATCTATCACTAGCAGAGTTGGCTGTGCCTGGAGGAAGCACGATGCTGCATTTTTGCAACTGGAGTGAAAGGATCAGATCTACAGGGAGCCTCTCTCCCTTAATCAGAAAATGCCCCTTTACACATGCCAGCAGGAAGATTATCTCACAGTGCTCTTTTCCAAAGTAGTTAAGGTTATCAACCTGCTCTCTAATACCTGAGCATTGTTCTGGCTTTTCATCTGTAACTGTTACAAGGTGCTATTTGTCACTAGAAGTTAGTAGCTGGAATTTAAAATCACTGATAGAAAACAATAAAAAAAAAAATCTGAAAAATAACTCCAAACAAACAAACCAAAAACTCAAGCAGACTTCAGTTTTGTTCCCTGGTCCCTCCCTCTCACAGTGAGGTTTGTCCTCAATACAAGCCAAAATTTTTTACAGATGTGAGTTAACCTTTCTCAGCAATGAACTAATTCAGATTGTTATAATTCTGGGGCATTTATGATGCTAGCGTTCACTGCTGGCATTTTCTGAGTAGGTCCAATGCCACGGCACAGGCTTTGTCTTCTTAACAGTACCCACAGCATTGCACTGCATGATATTCAAGTCAAGCACTTAATACAAAGCTTCTCCAGAGGTGCTGAGTGTGGGATACCACATAAATTCCGGAGAAAGCCAAGGGACATAGAGATTTTCTCCACCACTGCCCTTTCAGTGTGATAAAATGAAACAAAATTAATTTCCAAAAGTGTAAGGAAAAAATGATATCAGCAAGTCTGTGGTTTACAGTGACAGTAATGTGATGCTTAATTACACTTACTGATAATTTCCAAAGGCTGCGAGCTCTGAAAGCATACACATGAACAAACACACATACTCAAGAAGGAAAATATTGCAACTTTAGTTTGCTATGGGGTTTATTCACAAGGTCTCATCTTTGCATCTGAAGACACTGTACTAAGAAGTGGAGTTACTGCAAAAGAAACATTAACTCCTGGTTAACGGTGATCACATAGGTCTTTAGAAGGAAATTGTCTCCATTGCTCCCAGATGCTTGCCCTTGCAACCAATGCTGTCCCACACCACTGTGTCCCCCTCCCACCTTGCCTTCCCTACTGGATCTCTCAGATCCTGTCCCTTCTTCCAGCATTGGACAAAAAGCACGAGGCACCCGGTAACCATGGGTGCAACTGTGATAGGTGGTGTGTAAGTAGGAGACTCATCTGAAAATATAAATGAACAGAACTGGAGCAAGGGAGGAAGCCAAAACTCAGTAAAGAATATACCACTGACACTTGGGCAGCTGGTGAACTAGGACAGCAAGATAGGCAGAGAGGGCTGTAGAGGACAACTGAGATAAAACTGGCATTAATCCTACCCATCTACTCTCAACCTTGCACCTGCATGACACATCCCCATTTATCAAGGATCGGAAAAAAAGTCTGAGGCTGAAGTTCTGAAGCCTGTTTATGTAAATAAAACTGATTTTGGATCAACCTCTCATTTTTAAAAGCACCAGCCACTGTTCTCACAACTTAGTTTTCAGTATCAGCTATCCAGGTCCCTCATGACTCTCAACATAAATTTGCATCTGGTTCACTTTTGGCAGTTCTGAAGATCAGCAGGCCCATTTATTTAAGAACTTAAATATTGACTTAGATCTGAGCAAATGCTGAGTCCATCAGCATTGATAATTCTTGTACTGAAAAGAAAGCATTTTTTACTCCGTGTCATACAGATTTTAACAGGAGGAGACAGCTGTTTATTCTGATACTGCTGCTTCTTAAAATACCAACCACATCATGGTCAGTGTGGGTACTAAAAAAACAACTAGAAATTTCAGTCCTGGATAAAACCCAGGACTTCAGTCTTGACTAATGTGATTGAGATACAATTATCTTGAGAAGCATGATAAGTATCAGATCTTGCACTTTTTAGAATCCAGAATGTGTTCAACCAGTACTTTTTTCCCATACCTGCACAGGACTCTTTTAAATGTGGAAAAAACAGGAATATGATGTTTGTTTTAATCAAAGCCCCACAAGTGGTGTTGCAAACCACAAGCTCTTCAGAAGAGGGTGTAGTTGATTTAATAAAATTTATAATACAGACAATGTTGTTTCATCCCATATTCCTGTTGCATCGGGGTTTTCCATTCACACCATTAGTTGGTATTCCTTCAGCTGTTCTAAGACAATGAATGTCATAACTGAGTTTATAAAAATACAGACTTCTGCTAACCAGCTGCTAAATTCTCATAAAATATCATATAAAATATCAATCTCAACTGTCATTGCATATACATTCCTCAAAAGTTGCCAAAAAGTAGTGTCCTTGTTTCAGGTGAAAAAACCATGAAAAATCATAAAGAATTCAGGCTTTATATATCATATGCATTATATGTTAAATACCTACAGCTTTAAGAGTTAAATGAGATATATTAAAAATATATACCTGCATATGTATATATAATTTAAACTTAAAATATACACATAATATATATCTCAAATTTTATATATACATATAAAAATACATACAATTTAAATCCTGAAGCAATAGGGTTTTTTGGTTTTCATTTTCAAATGTTTCATTATTAAATCTAGCTAAATGAATCTTAAGAACCCACTCATACAAACACAAAAAGCTGCCATTTCAGCTAAAATCTTGATAAATTTTCTTTACAAAATGGAAACTAAACCCAGAATTCATCTACCCTCAGACTCATCTTCATTATGAGACTCAAAGAAAACTTTGTTTTGCCCTGCTGAGCACTCAGCTTTTCTGAAGATGCATTGTCTTAATCCACCCTATAACTCATCTGATGAGTTCTAATTTAATAAGCCAGAGTGACTTGACTGCTTGCAAGCAAGCATTTACCACATTGTATTTATGAAGTAGGATGTTCAGTGATATGCTCAGTTTAAAAGCTTTTTTTGAATCTGTTCTAATCTGTGTTATCTTCCTTGAATATGATCTTGCAAAACTGCACAGGCTTTGCAAAACAAGTCCTACATACTGCTGTGATAGAAAGCAAACAAAGGAGATTAACTCACCTTTTTTGACACCTACAAGAACTGATTTTGGGTAATACACAGCCACAAAAAGTACTCACCTTCAATTATATAACATATTTTATTACTGTTTGCATATCCTGACACCTGAGTTTTCCATGTCCACATAATATCAGTGGGTTGTCACCATCTTCTGACGAGTATGCCCAATGCTGCTTCCTTGTAGTTTTTAATTAACAAAAATCTAGTGCTACAAAACAGAGGTTCCTTCTTTGTAAGCTTTCAATTAATGCTAATACATTTCATCCTAATGTCTTTGTTTCATTCCTCAAAGTTTTTTGTCATTTCAAGGGAAGAAGGGAAGGAAGGAGAGACGGAAGGAGGGAAGGAAGAGGGGAAGGAGAATCCATAAAATAAAACCACATTATCTTTTTTGTGGTTGGTTTTGGTTTCTTTGGTTGCTTTTTGCACTGGAGTGCATAGGAGAGGATGAGTGGAGATGATAAGGAATAAAAACACTTTTTAAAAAAATATTATTAAGTTACATATATCCCGAATAAAATAAACATGTATTCATGTTAATTGCAGTAAAGTCTGAATTTCTAGAATGAGAAAGGTTTTTTACCAATACATGAATGAAAGCCAACATCTGTGTGCTGTATTTAGCTTCAGAATAAGGCACAGAATTACATTGCATCTGTTTGTGGTTTCCTCCATCTCCATCAGGACAGAGAACCCTTCTGAGGATCTATGCACTTCTTACATCATTGATTAGGTATAACGTGCGTTTAGTTTCTGTAAATTCTTTTCTTCTTTGAGGCTGGAACCACCACTCGCCAGGCTTTTCGCATCTCTGGGTAGCTAGCCAAAGGTATTTAAAATTTGGTGGCTCCCTATGCTTTTATGATCTGTGGTTTAGTTTTCTTGAACAGATGTGACTTGAAACTCTAACACTTTCCAGAAGCCACAGCAACTGTTTGGTGGTGCACTTGATGAAGTGACTTTTGTCATGTGCCACTGTGTTTTGACTGAGCAGAACTTTGATCTGCTTATAAATGCAGTTTGAAATAGGTTGGTTCTCCTTCAGAAAATCTTGTGAGATTAGCTGTCTCAGAAAATTGCTCTCTGCAGGCTTTAATACAACAGCAGAGATCAAGCGAAGCACTTTCATGCATGGTATACAACTCATACCTAGTCTGTGGTCACCAGAGACTGACGGCATTTGAAATTAAAGCAAGCTGGGAAAGTAAAGAGAAGCATCACTCAGAAGCTGAGGGTAAGCCATTTCAGAGAAACATATTACACATGTGCCACTACACTTTTCAAGAATGTAAGATTGTGGGCTTATATTAGATATAGCACAAGCCACTAACTGATAAAATCCCCATGCTCAGTTAATCACCCTTTGTTTACAGTCTGTGTGGGCACTACCGGCTTCCTGAAACAGGCACAGTGATGAGGTTGCTCTGAAAAGGAGGTCAGGCTCCAAGTCTGTCAACTTTGTTTGCTACAAACCCATGCAAAATATTTCCATAATAGAAACACCGGAAAACAATCTTTAAGATTGCCCAAGACCTAAACTATATTGTTTTGTTCTTAAAAAAAAAAATGGACATACAATTCTGAAAACACTGTCAACTTCCAATTATGTGCAGATGATGTTTACAGCACGTGGCCAAGCTGCGTGTGGGTGTCTGAGTCAGGTGAGTCCAGGTCAGGAAGGCATATTGACTTAAACTTGGCTTGAACTCAATGCTTGGTCAGTGTGATTATTCACCTTCCAGATCTCTCTTAGGTCCAGTGAGAATGCTGCCCATGAGAGGTAAATTCCAAGCTAGAAGGACAGCATTACTTGAGTTTTTCCCTTCAGCTGGACTATTTGAACTACTCATTTTCCTGGGTGATGAAGGTTAGGTGTGGGAAACCTACATTGGACTACAACATGATTTTCCAATAACACTTCACTCCTGGCCACAGTGGAGCCACAATGTTCCTTCAAAGTTGTTTTTAAAGCAGCACAGCTACCCGAAAGCTTTACAAATTAATTCAGGTGGGGTTTTTTTACAAAGCAGCTGTGCATTAAACCATGCTGGAGTTACTTGTAAGAAAAAACTTCTTAAGCTACGGTCATAGTTCCTTTATTTAAAATCCTGCTTACAATCTAAGTCACATGGAACAATGGATGAAATCAGAGAACACTGCATGGGGAATGCATTCTTTCATAAGGTGATTTTTTGCTCAAAAAAAGTTTAAATGCTAATCAGGGACTTCAGGTTATCAGGTTCCAAAGAGTTACAGGTTTCATGATCTGGTTGTGCACTTTTCAAAATAATTTCTGCAATTTATCCAGCACGATATGCTTTTTAAATAGGTAGTTGATCACACATCTCTTTATAAAGTAATTAAACCATTTGTTCAACATTTGGAACCAGATTTGCATGAGGAGTTATTTTATTATTTCTTTGATAGAGAAGTAGAATACAATATTTGCTGCTTTAGGTGAAAGATATGGGATTTGGGAATTGACTATCCTGTTACTTAACACTAGATGCATGTACAATTTTAAAGTACTAAAGATTAGCAATGCTCATCCCTCCCCACCCCAGATAGCAACTGTGATATGATATTAATACATGTCCTCCCTTTTGTCAGTATCAATAGATTTATAAAGAATTAAGTGTTGACAGGAGTAATTTCTCTATAGCAGAATTAATTCTGCAAGCTTCTGTGAACCACTCCTGTGAACAGCAAGCAACATAGTATAAAAATTTCTCGGATCAGGTGCCAAGATTTGCTCAAAATTTCATAGTTTTTCTGAGCATATTGTGTTTTATTATCTGCTTGTGAATGGCTGTTAACATTAGCAAAACTGCTGAATGACAATTTCAAGGACATAAAATTTTAGCAGTCCCTACTGAATGTAGGTCTGGCAACTGTAATTCATGAGAAGTTTAACTTCTCTTTCAGAAATAAAGCACAGCAGTGAAGATCCTATTGTTTTATATCTCTGGACTGTCAGGTAAAGCTTATATATCTTACAGTACTTATCAAATGGCAGCCTCCTGAGAAATAAAATTGACAATGAAGTGAGTCTGAAAATTAGATGAGTGTAAATTCCAGAGTCACTGTCAATATAATGATTACAATCCAATGACTGAAAGCTGTTTCTTGTGTATGAAAACACTCATATCAGGCCTAGGGGTGTCAGTAGACCATAACAGTAAATATTTTATACTAATTAGAGAATGAGGGGCTAAAGTCTCCATCTGTTGAGACCATGTACTGCACACAACCCGGAACTTGCCCCAGCACAAGGTCAGTGAAGACAGAAGAGCAATTTGGCAAGAGTCTGGATTCAAACTCCTTGCTTCTCCACAGTGAATTTCACCTGCATTAAAACTTCTGTGAGTATTCAGATCCCACCTCTGCTAAGATCCCAGCCTAAGTGTAAAGAGGGATTAGGAGTGGTGCAGTTATAACCTCACAGGCACACAGGTTTACAATCATCAATAATGGCATTAACACACGCATACGTTAGCCCAAATGACATTTCACAGAATCACAGAATGCCTTGGGCTGGAAATCACCTTAGAGACAAAGTCCAATCCATTTCTGGCAGCTACAGATGGCATCCTCTGACACTTACCTATTAAATCATGCAAGCCATTGCATTTAATATTTTCCAAACTTGAACCAACTAGTGTCTGGTCTAAGCAGGATTCAATAAAGGTTTGAATAGACTTTCTGGAGCTCAGGCAAGAAAATATCTTCCACATCACAAAAAGAAGGATTGGTTTTGAATGGAGAAATAACAGTTTACCCTTCTGAAAGAAAGACCAGTTAATGTTGGAATACCAAATTGTTGCTCTCAGCAGGGGTTTTGTTTCATCTTTTCCATCACAAATCCTGTGCTTTGGAGGCCTTAATTATTTTGACAGCATTCCCAATTACCTGGTCTTATTTTCACTTTATCTCCTGGGAACTAAGGCCCAAATAAGTTAAAGCCAAAACTGTCAAAAGCATTCATTAATGTGGGGCACTTAATTTAATAGCATCAAGCCATCATACTCCTGAATACTCAGCATTTCACAGGACCTTGTATGTTCAAAGGACAACTTCAAGTGATTTCAGCTGCAGTTGTGTGCTCAAGGCTTCCACAGATCTGTTCCTGGATATTTCATGCTGAGCACACAGAAATATAAAACTAACTCACAGTTAGTGGCCAGCTGTGAAAGAGCTGACTTTTTACTCTTGGCTCTGTTTGAATTTGCTTTGCTTTTAAAAAGGACTAAACCAGATCATCGTGCTCCACACAAACCTGATTCATTTTTAAAGCACAGTTAATCTTGTAGGCTAACTACAAGTGGAAAGAAGGACTGTGGGAGGCCAAAAAATATTAGTGATGTTTGGATTTGCTTGTCTATTTGTTTTAGAGGGATAAGGAGATCTGTGCAAAAGCAAAGGTCCCCAAAATATCAGCAGAATTTTGGCAGTGAGGTGAAGAGTAAGGTATGAAAAAGAAAGAGTGTAAGGGAGTATGGGTGAGCTCTTTAACATCTCTCATGAACCTTCAATCCCCCATTCCAGCTTACCTGAACTTGTGTGTAAGACTGACTTAACTGCCTGTGTGCTCCAGACTACTTCAGCAGCAGAAAGTGACCCCATAGCAGAAGGTCAGGACAGACCCTCCCACAGGATGTGAAAAAGAATGTGTGATGAAAGGACAAATGTCACTGGGGGAGCCATCTCCCCTTTCCCCAAAACACACAGCGCTGCTCTGTGCTCCCTTAGCAGCAGTAGCAGCAAGCTACTGTGTGCGAGGCTGTGCAGGCAAGAGGCAGCCTGGCTGCTCAACAGCAAGTGCTGCTATGACAGATGGCCCAAGCTGCCTTGAAGAAGACACAGAAATTATATAGTCAACAAAGCTAAAGACCCTTCAAAGGGTCCCAAATATAGACTTTCCAAGGGACATTTCATTTCAATTTTTCCACTATAGGTAACCACGAACTTTGTGCCTGGTACTGACCTTGTCTCCTGATGCTCATCCTGAATGGAAGGCAGGTAGGTAAAAGTGTGTAAAAGAGCCTTTCAGACACTTCTTCATTCCCAGCCAACTGATTTTGCAGTGAAACATACTTTTTAATGTAAATTATTTTGGATGCATAGACACCGAACACATCTAACAAATATTAGAAATCTCACAAAGCCTTGAATATCATTAACCCAGAGCCTGAGAAAATAAATGGACAGCCAAACTGCTCTGTAGGATCTTTCCATCCATCTCTAATATTCAGAAAAATATGTAATACCCTTCCCCCCAGTTTCAAACTAATAACACTTGCATGCTAAAGATTCCCATTAAAGTTAACAGCTTTCTTGATCCTGTGAAGAGTACAAGAAAGGAGTATAACAGAAGAAGGGTTACTTTCTCCTTTTTTGTGTATTTGTAATGAAGGTAACAGCGTATGTCACAAATACTGAATAAACCTGGTAAGTAATGTCTCCTACCTGCAAAGAAACATACAAGAGGACACTTTAGAAGCCCCAGATTTATTTATGTCTATTGATTCAGCTACATTTTCACTTCTTTGCTTTGAGAAAAGCAGGACTTTCTAAAACACGAACAGACCATTAAGGAGATGCTACTGCATGAGTCCATGTGCCCAATTCCTTCATCAGGTTTCCACTGTTACTGTACATCTGCAATTATTATCTCTCTCTATGGAGTTATCTACTGTGATGTTTGTTGCTAATTTCATATGCAGCAGAGCTTGGTAGCTTTGTGTACACTGTGCTCTGTCAGGAGGCATTTGGGACCAGAAGATGCTATTGGAGTTTAAGCTTGTTAAACTGCCTGTGACATGAATGAGAGCTGCTTGCAAAGATGAGAGACACAGGGTGACCTCAATGTATACAAAATAAAACAACTTTAAAAGAAGGTCTTCCTATAAGAAACTGCATCATTAACTGACTGTGTAACTTAAAATTGTCTTTGGGGACATATGTATGCATATATGAAAAGAGAAGAATGCTTAATGCATCCAGCCTTGAAAGAAGATCAGGAAATGATTGAACTTTATTATTTAATTTTTTCCCTTTGAGGAAATTCTAGGGTTTTTAATTTTTTTTTTCAATAGAACAGGAACATTATGTATTATAAAAATCCTCTCCCTCTAATATTCACCCATGACAAGTTGAGATAAGTTTAAGACGAAAATGTTCTCATTACAACAACCAAACTTCTTTTCTCTCTTCCATTTTCAGTCATGCTCCTACAACCCAATTTACATCTCTTCATATCTTCATATTGCCTGTTTTCTCTTTATTTGTTTTAACTCCCCTCCCCTGTCCTTTGAATAATTTAGAGATGGTTACCCAAATATATATGGTATGATCTCTTCATAAAGACTGAATATAATTTTTAGATGCACAATTCTACCAATTAGGAACCATTTCTTCTTTTCCAAATCAGATTCCAGAATATCATTGTTCCAGTCCTTCTTGCACAAACTTATTTTACTAAGAATTACAGTTACTTAACCCTTCTCAACTCTTACTCGTATTCTCCTTCTGATTATACATTTTTCTGTTCTTACATGCCTTAAATCAGAGCGTTATCTCTTACAGCACTATATCAATACTTAATACTCTTTATAAAGCTCCAGTAGACTGTCCAAATTGCAGATTCATTTCACATCTCCCTTTCACTCCTCATAGGTGCCAGCTGTCAGTGAAGGTTCTACATAGATTTGTCACTCTGCAAACTCATGTTCCTCGGGACCTTCTCTGCCATTGCAGCCCTGGATTGCTCTGGGCTGCTCTAGGCTTTGCTGGAACAGAAGTTGGGGGATATGAAATTTGAAACAGAAGTAATTTATTTCCTTATATCCCCAGTGTAGCCTCAGTCTATTGCACCCTGTTTCTTACACTGGTTTTTAGTATGATGGCACATAACTGGAAATGCAGAAGGACAGAAAAATTGAAAAGAGGAAGAAATTTTTTCCAGAAAGCTTAGGAAGAAAGAGAAAGACTGAAAACTAAGATGATGGTAGAATCAAAAAAACCCAGCATTTGCACTGAATGTGGGGAGGAGGTAGGAGAAGCTGAGCTGAAGAAGGGAGGGAGAGAGAGCAAGACCTCTTGCTGAGAATGAGTGCAGTGGTAGTCAGGAATAGGGCAAGAATCCACAACAGAAGAATAAAACAGATTAGAAAAGCGGAAATCTGCAAATGCCTGGGAGACAAAAACTAGAACTAGAAACCAGGAGACATAGGAACACAAACAGCTTAGCAAAAAGATGAGAAGGGATGAGAAACTGCAATACAAGAGGACAGTTCGGGGAAAAGGGAAAAGACCCAAAATATGAGCCTTGGAGGAAACAGTGACCAAAGACCTTGTGATCCAATAGAACTATCTCTGTGCTTACCATTCTCTGCTGTCTGCAGCACAGCACAGCAGCCTTACCATGCAGGGACACAGTACCCTGCCCTCCTTGAGCATTGAGCACAGGTCCAATGATAACATTTTGTCACATTCCATTAGACATTTTGTTAATTCAAGTGGGAGAAGAGGATGAAGAAACATTCACCCCCTCTGGTAACCCCAGCAAGCGTAGATGTAATGCCATATGCTCTAATGACTTGAGTGCTTTATCTTTTAAAAACCATATACAGCTTATAAAAAATTAAATTATGCCTTTTTAAAATGCTTCAGAACTAAATTCTTATAGATTACAAATTTACCAGCCATTTTTGTATACAATATTTTCATTCTCCTTCAACATTGGAGCCATATATTACTTTTTTAAAGGATCCTTTCTCTCTCGCTGTACTGAAGTACTAGTATTTTGGGAACAGAGGATAGGCACCTCCCAAAAAGGACCCACATATATAACACTTGCATCATTTTTTTCAGAATGGTAAAATAGCATGGCAGGGACACATAAAGTCATTCTCCTGGGGAATTGCATCTACTACAGATTATATGGGCCTATGTGGTACAACAGCTATCCTATAGCAGAAGGGCAACATAAATTTCTCTGATATTTTTCAGTCAACATCTTTCCAATGACATAACATGGTCAATATTTTTGCCAGTGTACTTCTGAAAAATCCTGACAGAAAATCTGTAAGATAGAGAGGAAGAAGACAGCAAAATAATATATTAATGAGTAGTAAAAGTTTTTTAAAATATTAGGATTATAACTTGCAATTATATAAAATCAAAGCAAACTATTACTACTTAAACTCTATATTCTATCAGTTTATATAGGCATTGGAAATACCTTTTATCCCATATACAAAACTTTCTCTAACTTCTAAATAAATACTTCAGAGTGAATACTTAACTTGGGCTAAACCCCACATTTCAAATATATAACTGCAAACATTTTAGGGATGTCAACAGAATGAGTGTGCAGAAAACAGCAACTGACATCAAAGGAATACAAATCCTTTTTGTCAAAGCTCAGGTGAAATCTGGAATGTTCATTCTCCTAGTTCCTGCCTCTGCCTTCTGTGACAGGGACAGTGTGACTAGAGGACTTCTTGATGAAGACTGAGGTAAAAAAACATTGAGTATCTCAGTCTTCTACATATCCCAGGCAACCATGTCTCTCATTTCCTTCTGGAGAGGTCCTATATTTTCTCTAGTTTTCCTTTTATCACCGCTGTACCTATAGAAGCTTTTCTTGCCTCCCATCTTGTCCCTGGACAGATTTAATACTATCAAGGCTTTAGGTTTCCTAACCATTCTTCAAGGCTGAAGATTTCACTATGTCGCTGGGCAACTAGTGCCACTGTGCTTATTCACCCTCACAGTAAGAGAAGGAAAAAAGCTTCTTCCTGTGTCTAAATGCAATTTCCTCTAATTCAAACTGTTCATGTTTCCTCTGGTTCCATCACTGGATACCACTGGAAAGAGTTTGGCTTTGTCTACTAGACTCCCTCCATCAAGTATTTATACACATATGTGTATCAGCCTAAGAACATGGTGTGAGAGAGGAAGTAAAACCTGGGAGACAGTGAGCATGAATGAGAGAAATAAAAGTTTTATTTAAATTTCACCTGGCCTCATATATGGTCTTACATTGATTTTTATTATAATAATAGCCTAAACGTTCTGCTAAACAGCAGCTTACAATTTTTCAGCCAAAGAAAATAAGTAGGTATGAATGTGAAAGATGTATACCAAACGCTGAACAACATAAAGAGAAAACATCCATGAACAATGTGACATATTCAAGTCAAGTTTCCGTTGATTTATAACTGCTGAAGCAGAAAATGAATACAGGTGGTAAAGTGTTGATGAACAACTTCCAGTATTTGTGTGGGCAGCCATAGACAGACACATAAACAACTTCAATAATACACATTCCTTCTGAAGCTTATTTTTTTCACTTAATCTTTCATATTCAAAAAATACAAAGGTCATGCTTTAAACACAGTGGAAACTGCTGTAAGAAACCTGGACTTTCCTGAGCCTTGGATTAAATACTTTCAGTTGTATTCAAATAAGTGATCCATGCAGTTCAGCAGAAATGTAGATTTCAGATCTCACTTCGTACCTATAATATTATTTCCTTTGCCTGTGATTCAAGGACAAAACACCTTACTGCAGCAGTGACTTGCCACTATATATGCAAGTGACAACTAGAAACTGTGACAAAATCCATTTACACAGATAGGAGATTATGAGTTAAAGTAAACACACCACTGTTCAATTTAAATTCAGATCATTTTCATCACTATTCACAACAGAGAGGAAAGAATTCTGAAAGATTTTTAATACATCATATTACAATGAATATTCACAAAATAAAGACATAATAAAAGACCTAGAGCTGAATAGTTTAGAGAGGACATTTTCAAGTGCTGTAATAGTGTATTAGATTATCTGACCCTTTTTTTCACCCTTGCCTTGTATCATCTGAGATATAATAACATGCTTACAAATATGACCATGTACCTAGCTGGTTTACTTTGACCTTGTGAAACCACTAAAGCCATTTGCAGTGTTCAAATACAACACCACATGGCATTATCAAGGCTGAAAACTAAAAGTGAAATAAATGCAAATCTAAGATTTTGTCATCAAACTACCTGATTTGCATACCTTAGCTAAACAGAAGAGAACTATTCTATCAAGCAGAACCAGTGTTATTGCTACAGTCTTACATCTTGAAACTATTGGTTTGGCTGATTTGCTCTGAAAAGTCTAGAAGCCAGTTAAATGCAAGATTTGCATATAATTACGTGTCAATATTTCTTTCCAGAAAAAAATATTTATGATATCACGTTTAAAAGTTTTTCGATGATGAAAACATAAGTGCTTTTATAAATATCTGTTTAAAACCCTGGAAAGGTTTTACAAACAGGTCATGGTCTCAAGGTCTGCAAGTCTCCAGGGCTTCATGGATGTCCATTGCACAATAAAACTTGACCTTGCTGAGCAAATTAAACTATTTGAATGTTATGAATGGAAAATATCAAACTTCTGTTGCCACAAGGTTTTACACTGACAATCATGTAAAAATTTGAACCATTTTAAGCACTATTACAGTTATTACATACATTAGTTAGTATACATTGATTTAAGTATACATAGAAGGAGATCCCAGTGTGATTGACCTACTGCAGGTCCATAAATCTGTAAGCAAATCAATTTGAAAAAATTTATTTGTTCAGCTCTACCCATTTCTATCCATCAAATTTTGAAAAAAATAATCTTTTCCATTTCTAAAACATTGTTCATAAAGGTACAGCTAACACTGAATTTACTGTGATATGTGTATCCACATTCTGCTTTTGTCATAGAATAATTACAACTCTCAACATTTGATTTTGTTTAAAAATTATTCTGGAATTTCAAAATGATAAGACATCAGCATTTTCATTTTCAGAGAACATTCTGTCTTTTTCAAAATTTTCAGAAGACCAAAATATTGTTGAACACCAGCTTTTAAGTTCCTTAGCCAAATAGAGGTTCTTTCCCTGGAGTGATTTTGGCAATTCTCTTCAGCTAATGAAGAAACAATTATGGATGCTTCCAAGCAATTAAAAATGTCAGCGGTCAGTTTAGCCAATTTCTAGACAGCTAGATAAGATTGCCTATCATGTCGTGCTGTGTGCCACCACAGCTACACGTGAAGACCACAAAAAAATCAACCGAATAAAAATGTATATTTCTATAAATTTTATGAACAGTTTAAGGAACAGCTCAAGCAAAAAACTCAAATTCTAAATATACTCAATTTTCCTACATGCCTTCATATCAGCTATAAAAAGGGATTACTCTAGTACTCCTGAAGTCACTGAGACTCTCAGGACAGGACAGACTGTCTGTTCTGTCATGTGCTTGTTTGCTCATGTCTCTCAACCATATCATGAGATGCTCAGGGCACCAAACCTGGGGATTAACACCAGGAGTGTGGCTGTGCAGAAACTGCAGTACAGAAGGGTGGGAAGCCAACAAAAAGACACACAAAAGGGAATGTAGGTGATGATGTGCGCTTCTGCTCCCATTGCCAGACACAAAACTCCTGAATCATCACAACAGGGTCCTATAGAAAAGAAATACTGCAGAAGCACAACAGTGAAAGGCACTGGCCCAATCTCTCTGCCTCTCATCTTTCCTCTCTCTGCTGGAAGCCACAGGGGTGAAGAACATTCAGACAGACTGTCAGAAGTGTCTAGATGGCTCAGGCACAGAAAGTGGTGAAAGGCAGGCACTCAGAGAAGGCATCCACACATCAGAATAGAGACACCAGTTTGGGACAGGATGAACTGTTTCCTGGATTTCCTTCCTCCTCACTGATCTGAGACATGCACCTTGGTATCTTGCCTCTCTCCCCCACCCTTCTAAGTTACACTTAGGTTTGGGCATGAGGTGTAGGCAAAATGTCTCCATAGCATGACAGAAAGAGAGAAGAAGAGACAGAAAGTAATTCTATTTTAAAAAGGTACATATGAAGAGTAACATTATTCTTTTACACTCTTTTTTTTATTCTTTTCCATATCGAGGTACAATGTAATTAAAAAATATAAATTGAACCACACCAAGCTGCAAGAAACCAAACCAAAACACAGCAAACAACAAAGTTACACCAAAAAACAATAAATTATGCCAGTGAAAGATTATGTTGTATGATTTTTCTTTGTTTCTTTTTTCATGATGTCATGAGAAAGAAACTTTTCTTCTTTAAAAGCCAGTTTGACACAGGTTTGTTTCAAAAAGCAGTTAAGGGAACAACTCGCATTAAAATGGCCATAAGTATTTTAATTTTAACAAAAACAGATGCATAGCTTAATAATTGTACTACAGCATAATTTTTCTCACTGCAGATATTTTAGTTCCCTACTTCGCCTGTAAGTAGCTGACAGCACAATGGTGACTAAACAGACATTTCTACCTGTAGCAATGCAGTCAGTGATTAAATGCAGAATAAGATCCAAACTTCTAAAACACAGCCATAAGAAAAACAATTGCAAGAGTCGTGTATTAAGACAAAGCATTAATTTTGCTCAGTGTGAGAATAAGCAGAATATGTATCAAGTTAACAATACTTCAAAAACCATATCAAGATGTATCAAGTTAACAATACTTAAAAAACAATACTTCAAATACTTCAAAACTTCCACTCAACTCTTCATTGATACAAATCTTCTAAAAGAAATTCATAGTAATCAGAGTTCGTAAATATTTTCTCAAAGAAACGCTAATAAGCATGCTGATAGTGTCATTCATCCCTAAACCCTACCTCCTAGAGGGGTAAATTAGAGCTATATGAATAAGGGATTTTTTAGGGTCAGCGACCAAAAAAACCCCAGAAACAAAACAAACAAACAAACAAACAAACAAAAAAAAACCCAAAAAAACAAACAAAAAAAAACCAAACAAAAAAACACCCAACTTTTTTCTATCCTTCTGTTAGTGAAATTGAAAAAAGTCCTTTCTGGCCACCATGAATTAAGAAAAAGAGATAATAAGGAATTAAAATGGCAAACTCAAGGGAGATGGTCGTAAAATCAGTGGCTGCTACATGCAGCCAGGTCACCATAGAAATAAAAAAAATCATTATATTAACTCACAACTCAAGGAGAGCCCCTTCCTGGTGGCAATAGGCCTCTTAACCCAACCACTGGCAAAGTTTCACTTGGAGCTGCCCTTCCTGTATCCTCTGTATGTATGTTTCCCACTGCTCTCTGTCATGAGGAAAAGAAAACATACCACCATCACTGACATTTTGTGAAACTGGCCTGAAACAGGGATTCAGTTTCTCCAGGCTGTTAATGAAATTCCACCAAAGCAATGGGCTTTTATCATGAAATTATAAAAATGAGAGGAAAAGGAGAAAACAAAGAAGGAAGATATTCACTCACCACTCAGTTGATGCTTTGCCTTGGTGGGCAGATTCCATTATTTCCCTTATCATCACATTATATGATAAACTTTTCTGTATACTTTCTATGCAAAGGTCATTTTGTGGGACTGATGATTCAGGGACAATTTTTTTTTTTCCCCATAACACAAAAACCTGCTTTTTTCAACAAAACACAAGACCTGTTCTAGAGAACTTGCTTGCAAGAGACCAGGTCCTCAAAATTATTCATGTGTTTTCTGAGAAACACCTGGAATGGTTAAACATGGAAATGTATTGTAAATTACTCAAACCCTTAAACTTTAAATTTTTTTTTTAAACTGAAATTCAGTGCTACTGTAAAACTTATCTCCTTCAAAAATTCCACTCACCCTCTACTTTCAACAGGGAGCTACAAGGAAATAGGGGGTGGGGAGGGGGGAAGATTAATACAAATTTCAATTAATTTATTTCCTGGAAGTGGTAATGTCTTTTGGGATAATTTTTTAAGGCAGTGGAATTTTTGGTCTGCAGCAGAGCTGACAGCACAGTGGTGACTGCACAGACATTTCTACCACCCCAAAGGTCATTTGCAAACTGCAGTAACTCTAAAATGTCAACCAACTGATGATGGATGGATGCAAGTACTCCTATACTTTACTTTGCCACTGGATTGTGAACTCTGTAAATTGCAGCCTGGCTACAAAATGAAGGAAGTTCTGTGTCACCATGTGCATAAAGGAGTTGCTAAACAAATACAAGTACTGCACCTTGTACTAATTGCTGATGTGGGCTAAAGAACTGCTACAGGCTGAGCTTCTGTGCCTTTTGTATCTTAACACAGCAAAGTCAGAAGGAAAGGGGAGATTTTGTTCTAGTTTGGTTTGGAAAACAAAATTATCGGTAGAAATAGAATAGAACATTTTTATATATCCTGTCTGACATTCACGCCTGTGTGGGGGAAAATTATGTGTTTAGTGTTTGCATACTAAGAAAACAACTACCTGTTTTCAACTAACAATTATCTGATCAGTCAGACTCAAGTTTAAAAATAGTTTTTATAATGCATATATTCAAATTCATGGAAAATTCCCATAGATAAATGAATGGCAAAAAATCATATTCCTTTTTTTTTTTCCCCAGTAAAAACCCTTACAGAATAGAGTGAAAATTAAATCAGTGGAGTTCCACAGAAGCCGTATGAGTTTCTGAACAAGTTATGGGAGAATCTACAGCATTTAATGATAATTTCAGGTGTCTTGAATACATAAATATATCCAGGGGGTCCCAGCTCATTGGGCCTTTAGAATAAAGTCTCTCCCTGACTTCAGTTTTAGTTACTTTATCTTAATGTGAAACAACCCATGTTCAGCAGTAATAAATTAGTGTTTTCACAGGTTACAATGATTATAAATGCATTCTCTTGTGTAGGCAAGGAATGAGTACAATTAGCAGAATCCCAGAGGACCTCAGAACTAGCATATAAATCTCTGCACATTCTTAAACTGACAGTAGTTTGGCAATCACTGCTAAGAGGACTCTAAGGAAAGCCAGAGGCTGCAAGTCTCTGTACTGAAGAAGCACCAAGAGGAAGTTGAGCAAGTCTGCTTTGTTTAGACTGGGTTTCAAATTCTACACACAGAAATATGGCCCACATCTGTTGTTAAATTATGATTTCATAGAGAAATTGATTTCAAGACATGATATTTTGTTAAGTAAAAGGAAATGGAGTACTCTGTAAACCTAAGTAACATTTCTACAAAACATTTTTCTTTACAAAAGTACCATGTTGCAAATTTTCATATGCAGCAAAATACCATTTTCTAGTCATGCTTCACCATCAGGGCCCTGACCAAAAAACAAAGTAATGTTGAGGCTTTTTAGAGTAAAATATTATATTACCATCTCTCATGGTGTCCTAATCAAACTGCTTTATCATAGGTCAAGTTATCCCGAGCTGAAAGCTTTGGTACAGAATAATCACTAAAATGATCAGTCCTCAGAAGTGTCAAGTTATACTTACAGAAAAACATTTGCAGAATTGGGATCTAAAACATCTGTCTCTGAAGTAATTCAAGGAACATTAGTCACACTAATCTTTTTCAGATTTCATTTGCACTTGAAGAGATATATTAAAAGTATTCAACCAACAACAAGCCAGTTGTTCTGAACTGTTCTCTTTGAATCAAACTGTACTAAAGCAAATCCTACACAGGGCAGATTGTTATAGGATTTATGTTTTCCCTGCAAATTCTCCTCTACAGATTATCTAGGTAACTTATTCAGTAATAAAAAACACTAGAAACATCTGCTTCCATGGTTAATATCTTAGCCTTCTCATGAAAATTCACTGAAATTTTAAAAATGTTACAGCGAGGATTGTCTATAGAAGAACCTGAATCATTTGTTTAGACCACATTAGGAGTTACCAGTGGGTCAAGGGAGTTTATCTTTGCCTTCTACTCAGCACTGGTGACACACACTTGGAGTGCTACGACCAGATCTTGGCCCCCCAGAACGAAAGAGATCCACAGAGATCCCTTCAAAGTCTATATTTCTCTCCATAAAATGGGGCCAGCATGCCAAAATTAATAGAAGCTTGAACCTAGATTACATGGATCTAATTTCACATCAGGGCTGAACCATGAAAATTAAGGGTTTGAGTTCTTCCGTCAGCAGCAGTTTTACCTGGAGTGAATGATGAACAATTTAGCTCTAATAATGAAATGTTTGAAAGACTGCTGTACTTCCTGCTCTGGTCATCACTATTGTGATCTGCTATACTTGCTTATATTATCTTTTCCAGATAAAGCCCCTTTAGGAACTTTGGAGGGCTGCCTTTCCTGGGAACCCTGAGGGGCAGACAACTGTGGAGATTCTCAGTTCTGCTAATAAGGTGGCAATTTCACATGCATGGCTGTAGGATTTTAGCCTTTTATAAGCATCTAGAGAAAGGGGAGTTTCTTATAAGTATGATATCTGGGTAAGTCTGTCTGTTGATCTTATCTGGAGTGCCTGACATCAACTCTAATAATCACAGTATACATACCTATTTCTGAAAGGCTCAGCATGAAGTTATAGCAACCTGGTCTGATAACGACACAAAGTTAGCCATAAAGTATTTCCTTATTTTCCATTCAGAAACACATTTTATTTTCCAGCTGTCTGGTTTTGTACTGGAAATATCATTCAGAAAGTTTGTGTAGTTTCCATCTTAGGCAGTTTTCAAGGCCTGACTAGATAAATCACTGAGCAACTTCTGATCTCAAACCTGCTGCTGCTTGGAGTGGGAGGTTGAACTGTAGATATTTTGAGGTCTCTTCATCTCATTTTTCCTATGACCCCATGTCAGGTTTTCTGCTTTATCTAATTTTTTTCCACAAGTTTCACAGGTGCTTCTACAAAGGTAGTAAGTAGAAGATAAAATACTCTAATGTTGGACCCATCATCAGGTCATCTGAATATGAGTGTTATTTTATTCTGATATAAAATGTCTGCTAACATGGTCTTTTCTTTTTGTTTCTAATTGACTGAGGTTGACTGGGGATTTTTTTACCAGGTTGGACAGATAAACTCAAGACAAATTTAGTGATGGATTTTGTCTGTACAAGCAAACACTACCATCAGCACTCACTAAAATATCAAAATATCATTTGCATTTTGAGTTCTGCAAGTGATCACCTGCATCACTCAAAAGAGCTCTGGCTTCCTTCATTAGATAGCAGAGACCTGGAAAAGAAAAGCTGCCAGATTAATTTCAAGCTTCTTATGATTCTGCTGAGAGAGATAGAAAAATAATGGGAAACTATCATATAAAAAATTCTCTTACTTTCAGTTTGTCTGAGTAAATTAGCCCAGGCAAAATTTTTTTGAGAGTAATGAAATGGAAGATCTCTTCCAATACATGTCAGACCTCTTGGCTTTCATCACTGTATATGTCATATCCTTCTGTAACAATGTGCTTTTCCCACGTAAACATGCTGTATGGTGCTGTAATGATGAAGTTGCAGTCGGCCTTGAGACTTTCTACATCTTGCCTTTTCACTTGATTAATTGCATCCAAATCTGACAGTTGGCATTGAGGCTGGGGAGCCTCAGTCAGGAGCTTTCTTAGCTGCATTTCAAAAGCCTTTTTCATGTCTTGCAAGAACAAGTCATTAAGTGGACCTGCTACTGAGAAGTAAATTATTCTAATGGAAAACATGTTTTAAAGCACAGTTTAGCATAAAACCCTAACCCTCTGACAAGCATGCTGATGGCGTGTCCCTTACCAAGTTAATATGTCTTTATTCTGCTACCAGTTATGCAGGATCCTTTATGTGAGAGAGAAGTGGGAATTAATGGATATTGGGAGGGCTGATGAGCCAGCTGGGAGCCTGGGGAGTGATGGGGGGAGAGGACAGGGGTGGTGGGAGGGGAGGGCACAGGGCTCTTTCTGGATCTCAGTAACAAAATGGAGGGCACAGGGCTCTTTCTGGATCTCAGTAACAAAGACCTAATCACAAATGGCTTAACAAAATAGCTTAAGACAGAATAAAGAAAGGAGGGCAGATATTGCATGTAATGCCTTATATCCCTTCAGATGGCTGGAACCCCATGTTGGTGCTGCACTGATGGATAGGATCTGCACAGAAAGTTATGGGAAAGTCCATCTAGGTTTTGTCTCTCTCACTTCACCCCTGTCTGCCTTCCTACCCTGCCCAAAGCAGAACATGGGCGAGGCTGGTTAATGTTAACACCATTCCCAGCAGTGCCTTGCAAAAATACAAAGACCATGAGCACAAAGTGAATTACAGGACGTTACAGTCAAACACAGCAAAAACCCTGTTTTGCCGTGAGTACAGACAAACCCTGGAACACGTACAAAGAACACATGTACAAAGGGGCTGTTGAGCCTCCGCACTTGGAGATACTTGAAGCCCTGCTGGCTCTGTGCAGTCTGTTCTGGCTGTGTTTTGGGCAGGGCAGTTGGGCCAGACCATGTCCAGAGGCCACTTCCCAGCACCTGCATGCACTGATTGCATCAACCAAAGTAAAACATGTTTTGTAGCCTTCACAATTTAAGTCCTTATTAAGACCAAGTTTCTAGACAAGAAGCCAAATCTTTTCTACTCCAGCTAGTATCTTACCCAGAAGATTGAAAATGAAAAGAATGTAGGATGTGTCTGAACCAAATTATTCAAAAGCTGAGAAATGTAAATTACGTGACTGCCTTAGCAAACTCCTTTTGACACTTTCTTGAAAGATGATTTCTAAAATGTTCCTGACTATCCTTATCCAATCTTTTTAACTCTTTATTCGGCATTAGTCATTAGATCTGTCAGATCTTCTAATGAAACAGTGAATACAATATCACCTGTCTTCTTGTGGACATGTATTTTGATGCAAAAAAGGACATGGTTCAAGATTAAACTTTATTTTTTCTCATTTTTACAGCTCATGAACAAGCAATGAGATTCTAGTCACTATTAGCTTTGCAGTAGTAGAAGTACTTTAAGATGCAGAAAAAAAATCTTCATAGCAATTTATATATTCAAAGCACATCTCCAAGCAGCTCTGCCTGCAGCTGTGATTGCTCAGCAATTATTTAAAAGAAGCTTCAGGTATCAAAAGTTGTATCCCTTGATAATGCACTTTCAATGTCCAGTTCTGATGATTTCTGAGTAAGTAATTTGCCCTTTCTCATATACTAACTTTGTGGCACAGGCAGGGACAGAGGGCAATTTCCCAAGCTTAATTCATCTTCTTTAACCTTTCTAGTCTTTACTATGTCTGTCATCACACATATTCTCTGCATGACACTCAGCTTCCGTATCCAATGAGGCAAGGAAGGACCCAGCTACCTCCTCTATGCAACCTCAGTTCACCCGAGGGCACTGGGCAGATGGACCCTGAGCAGTAACAGACACATGCTGTCTTTTGGAAGAGCTGTGGCCACTGAATAGAGATTAGCAAGTACACAGTCTGACAGCTGAAACATATTTGTGAGTTTCCTGAGTAGTCACTACAACCCTGGCCAATACTGAACACTTCCTTCCAGCACTGAGTGAGTGTATGGAGAAATCCCCTGTGCGCCTCAAAATTTAAAGCCAGCATGAGAGGGAAGACTCTTATAGAAACAAGCTGAGTTCATGATCCTTAAATCAGAAAGGGTTTGTAATCATCTACATCCACAACACTTTTCCATATGGAGCAACCACAAGATGGGAAAAAATTACACTCCTTGCTAAAATATCAGTGATTTGCTGATCACGGAGATATGGTAAGGCACCATCTCCCGAGCGCTTCATTTGTAGCTGGAGTTTTTTAGGACATCAGCCCTACTTATCTGTTTTGGTTCTTCTCCTATCTTTGTTATTTTCTGTGGCTAATGTTCTTATATATGAGTGAATATTCAGTACAGTTTAATCTTTGTATTTGGGTACTTCAAAACTGTCATGATCTCCACTACGCCCTACAAGAATTTTGACTTGGAGTTCAGGATGGTCTGAACTTTATCCAAATATGTAGAGGATTTTTCCTCCACACCCTTTAAGATTGACCCTGGTCAATCACATTCTATCACCCCTCCAGTCATCATCAGTGACCTTAAACTGGTCTTCAAGGAGTGATTTTTCCTAGGATATCAATCGTGTGCTCAACAGAGAAGGAGAAATGACAAAAAATAGTAGAGGACATATGCTAAAAAATCTGGGCAAGATAATGTACCCCTGTATAAGTTCCATTACACTGGAAGAAAGATTGCTGAAAGAAAACCATGCCATAATAATCTCCTCTTAAGATGGAGCAGGTCCCTAGCAGCGAAATTCCATGTATATTTATAAGAACAGTTTGTGATGATAGTTAGATTTCCCAAGGATATTCTAGTGGAAAAAAAAGGCTCCATGCACACAGAGTGCAAGCAAAAAGAACTGCAATGCTCACTTTTTCTGTTCTCCTTGCTGTACCGGAGCAGTATTTATTTTAAATTCTGTTTGACTTGATCACACTTCCACATTGAAAATACCTCCATTACTTGTTGCATGTGTGACTCAATCATTATTTATGGTTTCAGTTTGAAAGTCTTCCTTTGACTTAAGCAGTGAATTATCTATTTTAAAGTTTTGTCAAAGTCTTCAGTCTAGATATAAAATTAATATTACTTTCTTTTTTTAAAAAAAGAAAAAAGTTTATATAATTTAAATTGTATTGTCAACATTTGCTTATTCACTCAAGAAATCTGTGGGCCCGAATCATATCTGAGCTACAAATGTCTATATTAATTGGGTTAATTTTTAAATAAAATGGATCAGAATAATTTCTAAAGATTGTAGAGAACTAGTGTGAGTGAATTTCTGTTAGAGTCAATCTCATAGGAATAAGGCAAGTCCTTGTTGAACTAGCAGACCAATAGGAAAGGATTGTTTTGAAAGAAGCAAAACTGAATTCCTGTTTGCAGCCAGCAGGAATAAAACTAGAACAGCTTTCCCTTGGTGAGGAAGAGAAGGAACTATCAATAACTGAGTAATTTTGAGTAGAGGAGGCAGAAAAGGAACTTGATATGCTCAAGTTCCATGGTACCTTTTATGACAAAGTTCTGTGTAAATGGTCTGTTACTTTTTAGCTTGCTGCCAGTGACTTCCTGGAGTTCACTCTAGTTCCTTCACAATAAAAACATGATCTAAACAGCAATAATGAAGCTCTAGATTGAACCAAATACCAATAAAAGTCTCGTTACCAGTCAAGGGTCTCACTATCATAATCACTTGTGTTGGAAAATGCCTCTGGATCACCAAGTCCAACTGTTAATCCAACACAGTCCATCACTAAACCATGTCCTAATCTTGAACATTTTTGTTCTTTTGCAGAGGCATTCTCCTTCCCCCAGTGTTGCTTCAAGGTCCTTATTTCTGTCTCTGCAGAGGGGTCTTTATAGGGCCAATAGCCCTCATTTGTACAGGGAAAATTGTAGCTGAGAGTGAAAAATAATTTCTGTGCAGGTAAAGATTTTCAGGAGTGTTTAAATGACTCAGGAACCACAGTTCTCTCTAAAAATAATACTAGCTTTTGAAAATGCCCATCTATTCTTCCTTTCCCCTGAAAATTGACTATGCAGTTGGTTTTACAGAACCAAGACTAGTAATGTGTGGTTTAGTGTTTCTTGAAGATGAAGGACTCATCTGCTGAAACATGAAATAATTAAAGTTATCCCAAGTCAATGCATATAAAAGATATTTCATTTCACAAAATAGCTTACATTTTTCTGCTGAAGAAGTTATAATTTTGCTTAAGCAATCAGTATATGATTGAACAGAAACAGCCTGAAGTGAATATTTCATTATAAGGGATTTTTCCCTCAACTATACGCAATAAAACAAAAATTACTCTGACTTGCTTGTAAAACTAAACAAATTTTGGTCTTTTACTCTTCTGTTGTCTTGAAGTGTAATACAAAAGTCCATTCCAGGCAACTAGCTACAGTTGTCTGCTATCTCATATCTCAATTTTAAATGCATTAACTGACCAGGGTAAATAAATTTCAGGTATATGAAATTGCTTTTGTTATGCTACTATTCTATTTTACAAATGTCTATAAATCCATTAAAGATATAAGAAAAATGGCAATAATACCACCTGAGCAATCATTTCAAATGCTGATGTGTTACACAGTAGTTATAAATGAACACACTCTTTTTCAATTATTACCTAGAAATAGTAATCCTCTTTTCCTGTTCCTTATTTAGCATCTTGGAGCCAAACAGCAATCACAGATATTTAAAAATAACTATACAGAACCTCTGAAGGAAAAAAAGGTTTCACTTCCGTTTCTGGTAGCAAAATGTGTGTCATCACATTCCTATTATAGAACCTGCATCACAGAAGTCAACGTGGAAGACATATGCTATCATCTCTGCTGCAAGGCAGCACTTCTTGAATAAACACTGAGAGCAGTAGACATAACAGTGCTGTAGGACCACTTATATTCCACATAAATAGGGATATATATATATATGTTAATTCCCATACTAAATACTGAAATAAATGGTAGAAGGTATCGACATGGGAAAAAGGTATTCTTATGGGAAATAGTTCTTTCCTTCTGTTATATGAAATGTGAAAAGGATGTGTTTAAAAAATGTTAAATTTGAATAATTTTTCGGTTTTGTTTAAGGAAATCTTTTTTTGTTTTTCTTATTTGAATTGTACTGTTACCAGTATGAATTCATTTGGCAAATCTCAGTAAATTCAGTTTCATATCTTAGCTATTATGATTTCTTTTTCTTCAGACTATCAGTTAAGATCTGTTAATCAAGTGTTTCCATTACTTATGGGATCTCTTTTTTATAGTAAACCTATTGGTGTAAATGGGCATCTGTTTTCTTCTTTAAATCTCACTTACACATATTTTTCTTCCCACACTTTGCCTTCCCTTTCCCTCCTATACAGTTGATTACCACTTTTGTTTCAAAGGAAAAACAGGGTGGAAGAAAAAAACAGTTCTTAAAAGCTGGGTTGGAAATTAGCTAGCAGCTATTTTCATAGATTATTTTTCCCCAAATCTTTATAAGCACTCCTTTTCTAACAGAAAGAAAGAATTGTTCCATAAGCTGGGCTTATGAAAACCAAACAGACAAATATTCAATAAGGTGCTATGTGGATACCATGGTAAAGGAATAATAATATAATTTTTCTTTCACAAAAGGATCAATTGTATAAAAGCCTGACCACAAATCAGGCAAATACAGTGCTTGTTCACTGATGATAGGACGAGGACCAATGGGTTATATTACTGAAGTGTTTGATATTTAGGCAACCCCATAGAATACTGAAGTTAAACTGCTGGAGTTTTTATCAGTGGGCCTCTACTCCCCTCTTCTCCCACCTCCTCTCTTCTTCTCTCCTCCACTCTTACTCCTTTCCCCTCCCCTCTCCTCATTTCCTCTCCTCTCCCCTCCCCTCTCCAAACTTTTTTTTCCTGATTTCATGAAAGGAGAAGGGTACAAAACAGATTTTGCAGACCATTCCTTTTTGAATTAAAAAAGCTTTTAGTGTGAAGTTTATCCATTTGAAATCTTTTTTTTTTAACTTACAGAAGAACCACGTATTTAATTCTGTGCTTTTAGGAAATCATCCCACTTGCTGAAGCAAAGCAAACAAGCAATACTCCTTCAGAAGCTCATTACACGCATTTTCCCACCCATGCATGACATTGGAGCTAATCAGGGAGTCCCCATGGGGCAGTCATGGGAAAATGTTGGGGCCACAGGAGAAACTCACGGTTCTTACAAGAAAGATTCTCCTGGAAACAAAACAAAACAAAACAAAACAAAACAAA
>VYXD01013973.1:860445-872866 GCA_013397195.1 Hylia prasina
AAAAAAAAGGAGTATCAGATGCTTGTGACATGGTCAATATTTCTTGAAACCAGAATGCAGACACCTTCAGGTCTCACCTTTATTAAGCTTTTATCATACCTGAAATATTGATCTAGAATTGGTCAACCCAAGATAGGGAATGAAGATAATTCACGTCTGCAAGAACAAACTTGCATTAAATTCTGCCTCTCTTCTCAAATTTTTAATCTGGCTTCAGTTGAAAGCTAAATTGAATTTTTTTCTCTTCTCTAAAAATTAGTTAATAGACAAATCCCTAACTGTAAGTTTCTAGGCATTTGCCTGTAAAGAACCAAATTTAATGCTTATGGGGATATTTTTTATGTAGTCAAACCTAATGGGAAAGGAGCAATACATAACAGTGGAAAAACTCCTTTCCTGAGACAATGCAGAAGAAAGTTGATCATCTCTTTCATCATACTAATCCTAACTTAAAAGGGATGGATATAAAGAGGAAATTTGGATTTCAAGTCTAGTATGCTAGGAGCAAGGAGACAACAGAAAAAACAAGCCACAGGCAGCTTGGCCAACAGTTCTTGTGATCCATAGAGGTGCACAGACAATGTGTAATTATTGGAAAAACACATCTAATCAAATCATGCTCTAACTCCTGGCAACACAGTATTCAGTCTTTTGCCTTTATATTCACTTTAGTAGGTTGCTTCCAGCAGCTGCCTCTATCCATCAATTACCACCACGAATTCTGTGCTGCTACTTTTGTCACTGAAATAGAGTTTGAAATGGGTTTTCTCTTCTCACTGTTTATTTTGTGGGGCAGATACTGTTGTGACAATAGCTGTGACAAAGGATTTTAGTGTTTGAGAGCCCAAGGACTTCTGGATGTGCATCACAGAGCTGAGCAGTTAGGAATTGGCTGTGCATTAGTGAGTTGCTGGCAAATTCCTAGGGCAGTTGGGTTGCAGAGTCACAGGACCAGAAAGCATCTCCAGAAGTCACTAGACCAACCTCAGTCCACATCTTCACAGCTGTTCGACCAACTTGGTCTTGAAATCCTGCAGCAATAGGGATTCTACACGTGCTTTGCACTATGGAATTTTTGCGTTCTACCATCAACAAAACTTATTTACAAATCATCTTCTCTCGACAAAAGATCTGCTTCACTCATTCTTCTGTTCTGCATAAGACTAGAAATTTTGTTTTAAGGATCTTCTTCATCTATTGAATCACTTTTCATTTGAAAGATATGGGGTCTAAACATTTCAAATCTAGGAATAAACATAGAAATTTTATGCTAACTTGAACAAAACCAACAGGCCTGTATGCATTGCCATTACAGTACATTGCACATTTAGATGTTGCTCTCTTCATTTCAAGTATTCCCAAATATAACTGTTGAAACTGAGTGCAGGGTTAAATGAAATGGCTCTGTCAAAACAGTGCTGTGTGAATATTTATTTGCAAGTATGATGGGGACACCTCCATGTTCCATCGGTCTCATTATTTCTAACATTTTGATATTGTAGAACCCGTCAAAAGAGAAAATTTATACCCACATCTGAAATCCTTAATAGTCTAAAACAAGAAAAAAAAAATCTTTTGGAATCATTGTGTTCACAATTATATGATTGCAATTAAAATAAAGCATAAAAATTTAAATGCTAGAAATTTTATTAATTTCTAATAACTAAAAAGTAGAATTTTTTTGTAACTCCAATTTTTTTTTTTTTATTAGATGAATGTTTACATGTTGTCAAAAGCTCAATGGAGTATGTGGTTTTTGTTCTTTTCCAAGTATTTTGCAGTTTTAGTCTGTAAAATATTGCAAATTAATTTACAATAAAAATATCTTTAGACAAACTTCATTAGTTATGAGTCATTATTGCTGTCCAGAACACATTTCCCTTTGCTAATCCTTGGTTTCAATCAAAATTTCTAATCACATATATGTACCCTGGACAGTTTATGAATAATTAAATAATGGAGGGGGTGGTTTGAACTATTTTAATGTAAAATACACTCAGAATCCATAGATAAAGCTAACTAATTGTTAAAGGTCATGAGAATGAAGATGATTGGAGTATATTAGATTAGAGACCACAGCACTGAAATTCTCAGAGTAAAATTACATTTGATCTCTGAAACAGACAGGTGTTAATAAATACACAAAAATTAAATAATAAAAGCCAGTAGCAGCTGCCAAATCTGCAACACTGTTCATTTTTTAATTTGTTCTATCTCATCTGGAGGAAAAATGAAGAACAAGCTGTATTTTACTCTGTGCTTCTGGAGGCAAAGAGTAACAGGAAAATGAACTACAGGATAATGGTTGTGAGGATGCAGAATGACAGGTACATGAATTGCTATTTTTGTTCAGTTTTTCCTTTTGTTTTACTAACAACAGCAACTGAAGAAAGTCGGATTTTGGCAAAGTGAATAAATCAAAGCTCTCACATAAACTGTAGTAAGATTTTACCTGATTAGTTTCTCCTCCAAGGACACTTTAGCATTGTCTACTAAATCTAGAGCAAGAAATTAAATGCAACTTGATTGAGGCAGTTTAAGGACCTGTCAGCACAGACTAGTGTCTGAGATCTTTAAAACCAGGGACATCTGCTACAGTAACGCGCTGGTAGCAGAATATAATCCACATATTACACAGTGGTTTAATGTTCCTTAATAAAACTGCCATCTTTTAATTCTGTTTTAATGATGTTACATGTTGAAGGACATTCAACTGTGCATTTGTCTTCCATTTGACTGTCACAAGTTGGACCATCCTCACTGGTTAGCGGCAGGGAGGATTTCTTGGTTTTCACAAGTGAATGTGCATAAACCATATATTTATAGCAATAGGTAAAAAAGTAAATACTTGTCTTCAAATACCTCATTTTCAGTTAGTAGTCATAAAATACACATCAGAACATCTATGTTTGTGACAACATCTTGTTAAGAAACACTTAAAATACTTTTTTTTCTTAATTATAGACATTGTTCTTCAATAACGAAGAACAGCTCACAGTTTAAGACTACTGATAGTCTCTTATTGGTTGGTATGTACACAGTTTCATCAGAGCTCATTGCAAAAATCAGGACTTAGACATTGTTACACTAAGTTCCCTTCACAATGAACTATTTTTAATTCTCTCCAAACACATTAAAAAAAAGAGAAGAAAGAATTTTTAATCCTCTCCAAACACAAAAAAAAAAAGAGAAGAAAGGAAAACCCCACATTTTTTTCTTACTTTTGTAGAAGCAAAGCAAGTGATACTGAATACATGTTCAAAAGGAGCTACATATATTTGTCTAGCTACTACCTGTACACCACACTGATAGACTGGCCACTGTTTTTTCCAACCACATTAGGTACCTTCAAAGAAAAAATAAAGAATACAATAGTGCAGTTGGAAAACATGTTTTTCATCCAAGTAAAACCTAAATTTGCTGTGATATAATGAGAAGTTTTGCAGTTATTTATTTTTCTCTGTGAAATTACAAAAGATTTATCTAAGACCTGGGTAAAGCACAGAACAGAAAGAAGAGATATACTGTGAAAACACAACTATATATCTTACAGGTGATGTTTTGGAGGAAAAGTTTTAGAAAAACAAAAGAAAATACTGCATGAGATGCAGTCCTACTTAAATCTCTGAATGTGACAATATGATTTGTGTGTCCTGGAAGAGCATACCATGCCTGAATGCATGGTCAGATGCCATGGTGCCCAGGGCAACTGCCTTAGAAAAGTGCTAAGAATGAGATTTTGCCCAGGGGATAATATTGAAGAAGGTCTTTGGAAAACTCTTCCCTTTGTCCCCGTCAGATTTTTAGTAATAATTCAGAAATAGGTCAATCACTACTTACAATTATTTACTTCACAATAGTTTGTTGATTTTAAGTTTGTTGATAGTTAAGACTAGCTGGTTGCATCAAAGTGCATGCCTGAGGTAAGCATTGTTACATCTTTCTCTTACACAAAGGGACAAACCTTGAGGAAATGTATGTTAGATTTAAGAACTGTCTGTTAGTCATTTGTCTGATCTAGAGCTTTTGTAAACTTGATAAACACAGCCTTCAGTTAGGGGTGGCACAAAGATATTTCTTACCAAAGCAGAGATGGAAGGACCATGATTTTATAGGTCTCCAGTTCCTGCACATACTACTTGAAAGATAAAATACCTCTGTATTTGTCAGTAGACACCATGAAGAAACAACTACTGAGGAAGGTGGAAGTGAAAACAGTATTTTGCTGAATCAATGCAGATGTTTAAATGGATTCCAAGACATCTTCATTTTAGGATGAGATCTTCATTGGTGCATGTAGAAAAAAACCTACATTTGCACTGAGATAGTTCTGAATGATTTAGACTACTCCCAACTCCTTTCATCATTGTTTAAGGGTGTACGTACCTCCACAAATAATAGAGAGGTGTGGCACATGCACAGTTCTTTTTGCCAAAGTTATACCTGAAAGACTTTCACTCATTGTACAGTCTCAGGTCAAATGTCAACAGCAATCCTAAACTTGTCTAGTAATTCCAGATACTGAAATCCTTTATTACTGTTCTGGCCCAAAGTACCATCTCTATCAAAAAAACCCCAGAACCAAACATAACAATATACCCAATCACTGGAAGGCAAATAATCTATGAGATGAAGCAAAAAACAATACCTGTTTTGAGGGAAATGCTGCTGCTATGGTAAAGGACTCATTACACTATTGAACTTTGACAAGGAGTTTGCATCTATTGCTTGCTAAAAAAGACAAATTCCTGGCTTAAGTATCCCCCTCTGAAGTTAAATGCAGCTACAGTACATTGTAATGTGGGTTTGTTTGTTTGTTTGTTTAATATATTCCATCAACCAAGGAGTGTTCTAATCTAAAATATTTTGTCAGTTACTCAGCTATTGGTTTTCAACTTCGTCAGTGTTAACTTCTTGCTATAGTCCAGTTACATAAGTTACTAATCGATCTGCTTGATGCTAGTCACTAAAGAACTTTCCCATTACTACTGGGAGGGGACTGAGGCAAAAAAAAGGCACACGCCTATGTAGGTATTGTCAGCAGCAGAGCTTCATCTAGAACTTTACTCCAGTATCTCTTCTACAGACATTAGACTCTTCAAATTTCTTTATTGCACATGAAAGACCTTATTTTAGTTAAAAAACTTACTATCGTGCCTCATGAAAAGAATAAAAAATACTAATACCTACAGTTTTATCTCAACTTTCAGGGTGTTTCCCTTACATTCACTTTTTATATTGCTAGTTCATGTATTTTATTGGTGTGAGAATATACCTTCAAACAAGTTGTTTGTTAGACTTCACCAACTTCACAGGAGAAATTATGGCCATTCGCTTGACGCATTTTCCTCTAGAGCTCAAGACTTGAAAGGAGTTATAGCAAAATGACAGAGAAACTCAAGTGACATTAAAAATCACTAATACAATACTGTGATGTACTGACCCTCAGCACATAAATGTCATATACCTTCCAATCATTTTTTATGAATTAGCTATATCTGGAAAAGCTGCCAATGCTTAAATTTCCAAAGTTTTGTCAGCATATTCTGATGTTGAAATGAGACTAGTGAAATAAATCTGGGTGACTTTTAATAATCCTTTGGTACTGAAATGAATATTTCAGCACAGTAGATTTGTTACTTCTTGTTAAAGTATCTTGCCTCCCTATTAAAAGCACTTGCTGTGAAGATTTGTTTGTTTTCTTGATGATGTCAGAGAAGAAGAGATTTTTCCTTTTTTTTTACCAACAACAAGTGCAAAATTTACAAATTTACTGGATTGTATATCCCCTAAAAACATTTACAATGAAATCACACAAATTTAGAATTTATTCTATTTTAAATGGTCCCTTCCCATATATAAGTCTCACGTAGGCCATGACTATGCACTGTGTGAAATGTCTCTTCTCTCAAAGTGAGCAAAGAACCACACAAGATGTCTTTCTTCACTCTCCACAGCACTCCAGCTGTAGGCCTTTATTCAATAAACACCTACTAGGAATAAGCCAGAAATAACCAGAGCAGCAGCAAGGAAGATATCAAATATTAAAAAGGCTGGAAGGGAATCTCTGCCCCAGTACGACAGATGGGATGGTGTGAGTCTCCATCTCCAAATTTTTGTTAGGGTGGAAGGTGCAGTAAGAAAGAGTGGTGCATTTCCATTTCAAGGACGTTGATGGGGCCCAAGCAAAGATTATGAGAGAATAGAAGAACCAGAGCCACTGCTATTTTTTTTTTTTTTATTGGAGGTGTTTCAAAAGGGGAAATATAACTGTGTGTAAAAAAGGTTGAAGGAGGAGTGATCTCTCCACCCACCCAGTCACCCAAAAAACAGGATAAAAGGAACAGCAAGAACTGAGATACAGACTGAATTAGTGAGCTTGTCAAGTACTGAGTATAACTTCTTCAACCCCTTTATTCTTTCATCCATTGTAAAGGACAAAAGGGAGACCTTTGAAACGTGGAGAAAAATAATCTCATAGCTGCTCAACACATGGCAAATGAAGCACTGAGTCAACTTTGTGCAACATTTCCACAGCTCTTCTTCTCCACTGCTGCATTTCACCTCAAATGCCCTGATGATCCTTAGCTACAGTTTACAATCAGTCCTGCAGAATATACAATGCACTTACATATTTCACAATTTAATGGAAATAGTATTGAATTTTAAAAGGTTTGGTTGCATTTTTTTGTTCCTTCTGTTAATGGCTTTGCCCCTTCCAAAATGACTCTTTTAATGTTACTACATTTATAGTAAAAATTACAGGATGGCTGTTTTGCCTGCTCTAGAAATTATTACTGTTCAGTCCTTAAAAAAAAATAGGAACCTGGAGTTTTTTTCAGGTAGTTTTTTTGGGGGGGTTGCTTTTTTGTTTTTGTTTTGGTGTTTGGTGGTTTTTTTGGTTTGGTTTTTTTTTTTGGTCTGGATGGAGAAGCGTAGTCCAGCTGTAGAAGTCTCCATAGAAATCCATAAGAGAGAAGAATACATAAAAGCATTTTGGAACATGGAAGTAGAAATACACCCTGGAAGCAAGTTTCTTTCAGCAGGTCTACAGGCTGTTTGTGACAATCCAGCTGCTAGCTTTTTATTTTTCTCTTGAAGCTTTAAAAAAAAAATGAAATATAGATGAAGGTCACTTTTTATTACATCTCCCCTCATTGTGAATGGGTTTATTTCTTTCTGCTTTTACTGCTAAGAAAGTGACAGTCTCAGCAACAAAGATAGTAAACCACTTGTATTTCCTTTACTATTCTGTAAGATTTTTAACAGATGGTCAAGAAAGTGAAGGGGGCTCTTGATTCATCAGAGGATAGATTTAGGAGGAGATACCAAAAACAACCTTCATTTATCCTCTAATATTTTCTTAAGGATTCACATGAAAGGAAAGCAACCAAGAGCTGAGCAATGAGAATGACTGCAAAGAACATGTTCCCTGCCTGGGAAAAGGATCCTTCCACTTGTCTTTGCTCCAGAGCCATTCACACCCCCACCCAGAAAGCTATGAATGCAAATCAGCTGCACCTGCATCTTTTACTATTAAGGTTAAAGCCAGCACCTCTCCCTTCCAGAACAATAGGAGTGCATGCTTAATTAAAAAAGAGTAGGCTTTTTTTTTTTTAAGTGTTTTCCCAGTGAAGTTTCACTTGTTTTTTCATGTGCTCCTGGAGGTCTATTGTCCATGCATGTGCATAGGTATGCTAAAGAAATATTTCTGTTTGTGCCTCAGAGGGGTTAGACCCTATCAAAAAGCTAGATTTTTTTTAATCCTTTTTTTTTTTTTTTCTTTTCTTGGTAGCATCATGGAAAAAATTCTCACTTAAAGACACACAAATGATATTAAAAACCCAACATAAACAAGCCCCTTCACCTTTCTTTATGATTAAATCATGCTTTCTTCTCTCAAATACAGAAAAGAATCAGTAAAATATTCAAAATTGTAACTAGAGTTGCAGCAAGAAAAATACCCATGTGTAAGTAAAATCAAAGAGAAAGAAAAACCGATTCCTTCTTCTCTTCTGTCAATTACAGCTGACACAGTTCTGGAAAGGGAAAGACAGTCCTGAGGTAGTAGCAGCAGCAAAGTCCTGAAGGGCTAAAAACCTATAATGTGTATATTTGTATGCACAGAGCTGCTGTGTCCCAAATGCCTTGACTTGGCACATCCAATGGCAGTTGTTACAAAAGGCTAAGAGTTTAACTACATTTACATACAGCAACAGATAATATAAATATTTTAAATAACAAGGGAGTGTCTTTTCAACCTTTGAACTGCTTAATGCATTATCATGAAAATCCTTTGCATGACTGGCAGAGGTTTCTCCAATGCTGAAAGTGGCTGAGTTTATAGCTCTGCTGTTAAGAAATCCAGCTAAAATATACAGAATGGAAAGTGAGTACACAGAGCAGCATTGGAGATCTCCTGTTGTGGGACTGCTAACGACATCAGATGCTGAAAAGTGAAGCAAGACACCAAGAGAAAGAGAACCTAGAAGGGGTAGATTTAACAAAAAGTGACTGCAAATATCTAATAAGTATGCTTTCTGTTTCCATAGCAACTTGCATCAAAGAAATGGAAAGCACTTTTTAAACATCAATCAATTTACCCTCAACAGTACCGTGTGGAAGGCAAAATATATATTAGAAGAAGTAAAATTACTTCCTAGTGATTTCTGGGCTGTATTTCAGAAGTCCTTTTTGCTACCTCTGCACTAACTTCCTCATTAACATTCAGATTTTCAATGTCTTTCCCATGGTCTCTCACACAGATTGTTACCTAAGAGGAGTGATCAGAGACATTGGGATAAAGAATTAAGATCTTGGGAAGTAATGAATTTAGCCATTACTGAACACCAGATCAATACAGCAATGAGGAAGCAATCTTACCTCCTGTAAGTCACCACTGCAAGAAAGTCTCTGCAATGACAGATGCCAGAACAACTGTGTCCTCTTTCATCAAGAATTTTGCCAGAGGACTTGTACAAACCCCATATTTTGTCTCTCTATACTAGGTAGGTGCAGCATACATGAAATGCCCAGTGGATGGGCACCATGACCCAGTACATGCCTGTAAATGATGGGTGGTTTTAAAATATTCTTTAAAAAATTATAGATTCATTATGTCTAGAGATAAAAGAGAAACCTCACAGATCTTCAATTAGTGTGTGTGACATGCCTGCTCCCAACAAAAGAAAATAAGGTCAGGCTAGTTCTTCCTGCACTCGAATTTTAGGAGTTGGGTAATCTAAAGCCTGAAAAAGTAATTTTTCTGCTCTGGAGCCCACAGAGAGTGTAATTGAATAGGTCATCTATTGGCAAAAAGTTGTGGGACATCTTTATGCTTGCTTTATTATTCAGATGGCTTGGCTGGATGGGATGAAAGTGAAGATGACAAAGGATTTTGGTCTCTGGAGAGAGATCTCATTGTAAGGCTGGATGTTGCACCATCTCCACCACTGAGGACAAGGTTAGAGCTGGTCATGGACAATAAATTACCTCCCTTTCACCATCTGGTTAGGTTTCTTTGCTACAGAGAAGAAGTTACACCACAGGAGTCTAAAGAGTAATGAGAAGATTTTTCCTTGTGTTTTGAATGATTCTAAGAGTTTTTGAGGAATACAAAGGCCCTTTCATACAGTACTTCATATCCACTTTTCCAGATCAAGGGGTCCTCTAGGTAAGGTCAAGCTGACAGCTAGTGTTAATATTTGGGATCTAACAATTTAAGCTTTTAGCTGAATGGCATTTCAGAGTTCAAATGAAAATAGATGCCTCTGACGAACAATATTTCCATGGGTTTACTACAATGGATCCCTGGGATAGCGTGCATTTTAAGGTAATATTTAGGGCTTGGAATTTAAATTTAAAAACTGAAGAGTTTGTTTTTTCTGTGTGTTAAATGGCTCTGATTTATGACAAGAAGGCAGGTGCCACCTTCAGTATTCACTGTTTTAGAAAAGATGGATTCCCTTGGCTAGAACAGAAAGGTTAAATTTAGGAATGGTATCAGGATTTGCTAATCCAGAGAAAGTTGTAGACTTTATAGTTAGGCAGAAGTCTTGTTTCAACTCTAGGCAGTATGAGATTAATTTTTTCATTACTGGGGTGTCTCGCCTGTATTTAATTACACTAAGATTTCAGATAAAGTAATATAAGATATAAAATACACTCCTTGCTGAATGATAATGGGCCAGAGAGTAGGAAGAGGTAAGGTATTTCTTAAGTCCCATACCTTATGTACATATTTTCTGAAGAGATGGAACCCTGGGCTATAATTAAGGTTAGAGTTAGGGCTACTGGTTGTATGTCAAAAGCAGAGATCCTGACTTAAGGCTCAGTGCTGCATGTCCCATGGTGAAGAACTGCGCTGCTGCTGTCATTTGTGGCTGATTATTTATGCTTCCTTTCACTACTCAGGTAGTTCTCCTAGCTATAATGAAGGCAAGAGCTGGTTTAAGATTCAAAACTCACAGGCTGAAGAAATTATCTCCTTGAATTCTGTGAGCTACAGAGGTTCTTTTGTGTATTCCAGAGAGCTTCTGTACTAAACAGATCTTGTTTCAGCAAGAGTTGCCAAACCAAGTTGTGCCCAGTAGATTAAATCTCATATTTAAGACTGAATTAATGGATATAATTCTAGAACTAGTTAAAAGTTTAGATAACAAGGCAGATGTCAGAAAATTGCTCTCAAAATGAGGAAAGTCACCAGGCTTCTTTTTAGCTTTGGGATCTCTGAGCAAAGGAAAGTGTTTGGAGAAAAATATTTGTCAAGTTATTGCCAAACACTGTTGAGTACTGCTGTTTTCTTGGGTTCCTTGCAAGTTGTTAGGTCTTGTTCAGGTAGGAGCTTCTTAGTCATCAAGCCTTTGCTTTAATTTTGATTTCAGAGAAAAGACATAATTATGGTTTCAGGGTTTGTACCAGCTTTCAGCCTCTGCTCAATACTAAAGAAACAGAACAAGTCATTCTCAGAGATTGAGAGTATGCTCTAATTTACAGGTCTAGGGAAATGCACTCATGTTTATGGTATTGTAATGTTTAATAGCTTTTATTCAAAACTGATTACAGTCATATTTATTTGCTTAATTTATAAAACACATGAAAATACATTAGCAAAAAAAAAATTTTTATGTATGTTGATTTTTATAAACAACTTCAAAACCATGTGTCTGTTATGAGTGTTTTTCTTAACAATTAGTCTCACCATATTTGATCTGAGAATACCTGAAAACAAACAGGAAATAGCAACCAAATGTTTTCAAAATCTACTAATCCTATCTATGCCTTCATCACCAACCTTCCACACAGAGCACATCCAACAAAGCACAGAGTAAAGCAGAAAAAAGAAAAGAAGCTTTCTTTTCTTTTTAAATATTCTTTATTTGCTTACTCGTATTTTTCATATAAACTATTGCTCTGATCTATCTATAGCACCAAAAAAATGGGTTTGTTATCTACTTCCACTCATAAAAGAAACACTGTCTCAGTTAATCTGAATTTATGAGATATAGATACCACAGCCTTTCAGAAGGGAAAGGATTGATGTCACATGCAGTGATGATGTCACAGAAAATATCTCTGCCTTCTGTTAGGGAGATACACATCCAGCTTCTCTCCTGCGTGATCTTCAGTGAAGATGAGTTTAGGAACTGATCTCCAACTTGTTTTGGAAAAGTTCAGTTCCAATAAGATTTTTTTAGCTGCAGTCTTGAAATTATCATGTTTGTTTCATTTGGGCTGAACAAAAGTGTGTGGGACACGAAGACAGGACACAACCTGCTGAGATGCAACCAAGACAATGTTCTACATAAGAGTATGTACACAGATATATATTAAACAAACAAACAAACAGGATATCAGACCTTTTTTGTCATCTCCTGATATTATTGATGAGAATTGAACCATGGGTACACTAGGGCAAAGGAACCATCTGTCGTAGTTGAGGCTCTGGTTTCAGAAACAAAGTAAACAAGAAAAGGAAAACCTGCAGGGTTCATACCAGAGTTGATCATATTTCTACAGGCTTCAGGTGATTGATTTCAGCATTCTCTAAAAGCTGTTCTATTGGTGAAATTGCACCACAGGCAATAAGGAAGATCTATGCTGCATTTGCAAGTGAAATGAATGGGCACAAAGCATGCTACTCTTTATCTTTGTAATTCATCATATTAAAACTAATCATGACAGGTGTAATTATGTGAGCACCAAAAATAAATAAGTAAGCAAATAAATAAATAGCTCTCAATTTTTCCTAAGTGTTCTGCTTTTCCTAAGCATAATAAATCTATGGGTTGGAGAGGAGGTTGCAATCTTCCTTACCGGAGAAGATATTTTTGGAAGAAAATGCTAGTTAGGAAAACTGCTAAGATTCTCTTATCACAGAGAGAAAGGAAGAAAAAACGGAAGGAGGGAAGGAGGGAAGGAG
>VYXD01013973.1:872955-909108 GCA_013397195.1 Hylia prasina
AGGAGGGAAGGAGGGAAGGAGGGAAGGAGGGAAGGAGGGAAGGAGGGAAGGAGGGAAGGAGGGAAGGAGGGAAGGAGGGAAGGAGGGGACTTTACTCTCAGTAGTTTCTCATTTTTGACAGAATAAGCCATACCTCTGTAGTATATTCCAAACTCAATTTTGTTTTTTACAATTTCAGTCAACTCTATTCTATTCAGCTGCAAACATTGTATCAATAGCAAGTTATTTCCTAGGCTGAACCTGACTACTCCATGCTACATTAGTGAACAGAATAAAGTCCTCCAAACATCTCACTTAAATCCCTATCTTTTTGGTACTGGCTTTTGCACTCTGTTCACACTGAGTGCAAATTTAAACAGCATATCTTTGTGTAGTCATTGGAGATCCCAAAACAACAACTGCTATGAGGGGTTGTTATAGGTTAAGCACAGCTATTGGCTTAAACCCACGACAGGGGTGGGCTCTATTCCTTCTGAGAAAGGGAAACAGAAATGTAAACATTTTTGTTGATGCAAAAGGGTGATCACTGCAACACCTACATCAATGGAAAAGTTATACCTTTTAAAATTAATTTTCTTTCCCTATAACTATAGTTAGAATCTACAGATTTGAAAAAAAATACCAGTAATCCTTCACAAGGAAACCTGTATCTCAGGCAACTGAGAGCTTTTATTTTAAATTTACTGTCTCTATGTATAATAAAGACCTTCCTTAGAGTGGATACAAATAAATGTGGAAGAGTCTCTGCCACCAAGGAGTCTATAAACAGGAATATTTCACTGCTGCTTTTCTCATTCATAGTACTGTACAGGGAGCAAGCTCCTATTTTTCCCCCTATCTGTTTCTTTGCTGGCACACACTGAATTTTCACAATGAGTGAGAAGACTGAAGCATGAAGTTACATACTGCAAAGTGGCAGTGAGAAGAGCCATGTGTCGTATTGTGTATCTTGATCACAGTCTTTCTCAAGTAAAAACATTCAGGAGATTCAAGGAGCTATTCTGGCAGGGGTGGCACTGAGCAAGTAAGGTCCCTGGTCTGTCAGATAAACACAATATTGTTGTGTCAGATTTTCATCATGACTTCTTCCACACACATATAGAAAATAATTTTAAACACTGCTTCCATCACAGTCCAAGTCGCAAGAGAAGATGTTTCCTCTGACTCCTTTTAGAACTTGGGTGTAGACTGTAATCCCTAAAATAGATCATATATTGTGATCCAAGGTTAGCTGAATGCAAAAGATCAGAATTTTGATGTTTTCTTTTCCTTAGGAAAATCCCTGCACCAGAGAAAGATGCTGTAGAAAGAAATTATGATATTTGAAGGATATCTTTTTGAAATATATAATGTCCCTGAAAATATGGTACTACTGCATTTTGGAGGAAATATAAAAAGTAACAGTGTTTAGTATTAAGAAGACATTCTATCTAAAAGGTAACAGCATATCACAGCACAGAAAGGGCTTTAGGATTTTTTGAATATTGGTAGCCATATATCTGGACCCATAGTTTTCCTGGTATATAAATACATATACCTTTGAAATAAAGGTAAAATTTCTAGGATGACAGATTACAGACCCTAATGGCTGATCATAACTACAAAATTTTCCTGCATCCCCAAACCAGAGAACTCCATATGTTACCAGAAAATCCTTAGCTTCTCCAAACTTCAAGTAATATATTAAGACAACTATTTAAAATACTAAATATCTTCAGGTTGAGATCTTCAAAGTTCAAGAATCTGTTAGATTTTTCATGCTTAGCAGTTAACACCTACTACTGCAACCAGTAAGTAAAAAGCTTGAAAAACATATTTTTCAATCAAATATGTGTCTGGTATGCCATCATTACATTTCCTGATGCTGCCTACAAATCTGTTTGGTTTTCTTGAAATATATATTTCCACAGTTCTTTCACAAGAAAAATATGAGAATCAAATCTGACCTTTTTTAAGTCTTGAAGAAACTCAAGAATATTGCTCACCCTGTCAGAACTAAATTAATTACTTCAAAATTTGAAGCTGGGTAGTACTTTTCAAATGACAAATATTTACTGATAGTCAATATATTTAGATGTTTTATGAAAGCAATAAGTTTTCCATGGAGATATAAATAATTACAGTGTTTTCAGTTCTGACTTGTATAAGCTACTTGATCTGAATGCTAAATTCATAAACTTAGTGATGATTCTTTGCTTTTGGATTTAACTTTTCATTTCCTATTGCTCATCATGGTAGTGAGTACTGCTCACTGGGAACTCAGCTGTGCCTGAATATCTGCAGATGAAGGAATGTAGGAGAGAGATGAATGTCTTACTTATGGTAACCACGCAGGTTGAGCATTAATCCACAGTATGCAAATTGCAGAGTTAAATATCATCTGTACTAATCATTATATCTGAGGTTGACTGAACTGAAATCAATCTGTGGTATGTTGTGACATATTACTGTTCCCTCTCAGCTTATTTCAGAAGAGAACTCTCACGACATGCTTCTGACCAGAGAGTCTTGTCTATGTAACCCTCACTTTCCTCAATTTTGCTCATTCTCTACTGTGATATTACCTTTCTAAAATAAATACTGTCTAAATTAGGACAAGTAAAGGCTGGATTTTTATGAACTGTCTTGATGTCTTGTTGATGTGTTCACAGAATATTTTCTAGATCGTCAACTGATTTGATGACTGAATTATCTAATTGATCTTATTCTTTAGGATCATTTTTAGAGATGGCCATACTGGGATATGCATTACATGAGCCTCATGGTTATGCATATGGCACAAACAATATTTGTTTTGAAGTTTGTAAAAGTAGAAACTGTTGGTGTTTGTTACGCATTCACTTTTAAAGACCCTGAACCAAAATGTCAAAATACAATCTATCTGCTCATGATTAACTTTCTGTAGAACTTGCTGCACAGTAAAATAACCTCTGGGTATATATTAGTTTGTCAGGCAATTTCATGCTTCCAAATTACACACAAAAAAATTTTTGAGCTCTTCAAACTTTTATACAAAAAAAGAACTACACGTTTGCATTCTATTTTTGAGTATTTTAAATAAGTTCTACCAAATGTCACTATTTGTTTTAGCCAGTTACTGGCTAATAATACTAATAATGAATAATTAATAATACTAATAATGAGTATTAGACAGCCTCCAGTTTGCATCAGATATTTCAGAAGAATGCAAAACTGGACACACTCCAATGATTTAATTATGCAAACAAACAGTAACACAATAGGAGACAGAGGAAGAAATTAATCTGATATCTTTTATGTCTCTCTTTTTTTCCCATTTTAAAATTTTTATACACTAGTACACACTAGAAGAATCCCCCCTCTCTGTTCATAGATCCCTGCTTACCTGCTGAGGCCAAAACATATGGTGGCACTCAAAAGGCAGAAAATGTCTGCCTCTGCCATGCCCAGTGTCACTCTCAGGTCTCCCTGGGAAGAGAGAAGGCTCTTTGGTAGGGCTCCTGGTGGCTCCCTGAGGAGAGAGGGAAAGCTTAGGTGACTGCAGCCAGCCCATAACTCCTGCAGTCTGGTACATTTACGCTCTCCCCAGTTACAGCTGCTTTATATTTCCCTCTTTTAGCCCAGTAAAGATCTCAAAAGGCAACTGGTTGAGAAACCCAAAAGCTCTATATTGCTGCTTTTTCTTGTCAGGGGAAGATGTTTCCTGTGTAGCTGACTGCCTTTGTTTAAAGGGTCTCTCTCTCTAAACTGACATACAGGAGGAGGTTGTCACTAGACACTATCCTTTGCTCTTTTTATCCTCATCCTCTCAGCTTTATGTTACTAAGGATGATTACCTTAAATTATCTTATTACAGTAAAGTGTGTAAAATATGAAATATTCCTGTGTTGAATCAAAATCCCAAAGGGTCTGCTATGGCATAAGCAACATCTCCAGAAGAAAAAAAAATTGAGCATAGAGAAACTTGCGTCAAATCAGCTCAAGATAAACCTAATCACAACTGTGCTTGCACTCCTGTACTGTATACAATCAGGCTGATAAATTAATTAATCAGGACAGCACAGGCTCCTTCCCTACATGGCACTGACTGGTGAATGAGCATGACCTGGCAGGGACAAGGGCCACTAAGAAACCTCACCAGAAAGAAGATTCCTGAAAAACATGGACCAAAGTTTCAGGCTCCTCAGAGGATCCCTACCAGAGCCTTTTCAGGCTCCATCCCCTATGAATGGTGTCAGTGGGTGCTGCACTGGCATTTGGCCAGTGCCTATGCCTAATGGTTTGGATTGCAGAGCACATGAGCATCGTTAGTGCTACTTAAGGGAACAATAACTAATCAGTTTAGGGAAGAGATGATAATGCTTTCTGTAATTGAATGCATGTTTTACTCTCTTACCTAATCACATCCTCCTTTTTTCTCAAGAACACAGGAACACTTCACTGGAAGCTGAATGGTGATGAAAATATAAAGTGGAATGAGAGCTGGATTTAAAGCTCATGTATAATCAAGCTGTATGAATGAGATGAAGGCTCAGTTCAGTCTCCTCCCCTCTTCCCTGTTCAGTGGGTGCTGACACAAGAGTAGAATTTATTACACAGTAACTAAACCTCAATTGCTATTTGTAGTAGTCCCCTTTCAAGTTATAACATTAAGAAATAATATTTCAGGGCCAGATGTGCTATTTAATCATTCCTCTCTATTGTCCTTCTCCATTTTTGTGAACATTGTTCAAAAAATAGGATGGTGAATAACTAATTGACATAAGGCCCTGACCTGGATTTTGAGGGAGAATTTGTTTTATTACTTGTCCTCTTCTGTAATTTTCTCATTGTTTCATGCTTCAGAAGGCAGGAGTTCAGGAAACTTTGATTTAAGAGGATTCATGTTTCCAGGTAACATTCTGAACTTGCTTTATAAAACCTATTTCAGAGGTTAATCTATAGCAATTCCTTCAATATATACAACAGGAAGAATCTGTGTACTGGTTTTGACTTTGGTGGCCACCTATGGGACTGTCTATCCTAGAGTCTGAACCCATGAAGAAAGCTGTTTGAAGATCTGATTTGCGTATTTTAAGTCCAGTTCCCTTCTTTTCAAGTGTTGGACAGATAGGATGAGCAGGTACACAATGCCCATTAACCTGAAAATGCAATAAGCAAAAGCCAGAGCTTTGCCTGCTTTTTGCACTGATTAAAACAAATATCCCCCAGTCTGGGGAAAAAACCCAAACCCAAACAAACAAAACCTCATCTTATATGAAATCTTATTTTTCTTTCATCACCAGAGAGGGAGAAATTCTTTCTCCAGTTCTCTGCAGAACAATTATCTATGAATTAAGGGAGCTTTTATCAAGTGAATCTAAAGCATTAATTGCTATTTCTGGAGCTCCAAAACCTTCTCCTTGTGAACAGTGCTTCAGTGCAAAATAGTTTCTATAGAATTCCTAATCAATTGGATCTTTGCCATTTTAGTTCAGGCCATAAAGGATCAAAAAGGTCTGGGTCTTTTTGACACTCCAGGATGAAAGGGAGGCAGAGAAGCATTCAAATTTTAGAAAAAGCAAAAAAATCAACAAAAGTATATCTTTTCCTCAATGTTATGCACAACAGAAACTATCCTGAACTGCCCTCTAAAGTCACATGAAGATATAAAACATCCTGCAGACATCAGTAAGAACAGGAAGTTGCCTTCTAATCTTTTTGTCAGGTGGTGTTTTCAATTAACTGCAGATGATCTGACACAATATCAGGTTCTGTGAGTTAAGGGCTTAATAAACAAGCCAAAGTGTGCAGTGGCATCAGAACTATTCTTAAGGCACAATCTCCAGACAGCAGGTACAATTCTGAAGGTTAGTGTGACATTTTTATCAGCACAATAGGCAAGTGGGAGCCAACAAGAAGCATTAAGACAAAGAGAAGCATATGAACAGACCCACAGATAAAACACTAAAATAAATATTTTCTCACTAATAATATTGCATTTAAAGAAACAAATATGAGGAAAAGGTCTATGTTTGGCCCAGTGCAGTGAACCACTTCAGGAAATCCTGCTCTGATTAAGTTCCAAAATTTATGAACTAAATCAGTTTGAAGCATGGCAGATCCTCCCACTCCAATGGCAGTGTGACCCTCTAAAAAAATGTTCTAGGTCTTTTTATTTAGCCTCAGCCTCTGAGTCCCAGAATGAGGAGAGGAGGGACAAAGGATTTCCTTGTTTAAAGCCATACAAATGTGCTGAATCCAGCTGGAAAGCTGGATATCATCACAGATCCTGATGTCTTTTTCCACAGAATTAAATTACAAAAAGAGGTTAAAATGAAGGTAAGTTAACAGTGTACCTTAGACTTATTGCACTGGCTGCTGTTGTGTTAAAAGACAGAGCTCTCATCTCTTTCTCTTACTCTGATGTGTTCCATCATCCCTAGGACCTGGTCACTGCTGAATGGTGAAATACATCTAAGAAGAGCATTAAGATTAGAAACTCCAGTATAAATTGAGAAAGTGTGACTCTAGCATCATAAAAATGTGCTGACCCACAGCACCTTACTCTCGGGAATACCATATCAGTCTTGGAAACATGATCCATAATTCAGTCCTGATGCTTCTCGTCAGCCCTTGCTTTCTGAAACGGATAATAAGAAATCTACTGGTGTGATTTTGAGCTCTGCCTGACTAAAGATGAAGATCATATTTCATCCCTGTTCTTGAATGACTTTTGCAGTGGAATAAAACAAATATCTACTTCTGTTGAGCAATGCATCCAAAGCAATAAATCCTCTTCTGGTTATAAAAGGAGCAACGATGAGCCCTCCACACATGCAGGAGGAAGACAGCAGAAGTTGAATGAACAGATCTGATATGTGAAGAGGCAAATAGTGTGCAATGGACAGAGTGATGTTCTGGGACAGAACCCAGAGGTTATGCTGGGCACTGCCTTGGGCTTCCTTGTGCAGGCAGCCCAAGTGAGCACAGGGAAGCCGTGCTGCAGAAGGAGTGGGAGCAGGAGGGATCTTCAGCATGAGTGCTCAAAATAAGCAAATGCAAGTTTTTGTGTTTTAAAGTTTCACAGGAATATAACCGGGGGTATGCATAAAGATATTTACCATCTTTGCATAATTGTTTAGCCCAGCGCAAATGCCCACCTTCTTTGGTGTGCCATGTAAGAAATTAATTGTAGGAAATAATATGAAGAGCACGCTAATTCAAGTAGTGTTTTCATTTGAAGTTTGTAATCTCAAGCAGATTCAACACAAAAAAATAGATAGGAAGAGGGAAACCAATGACAACTTTCTGTTCATGCCCAAATATTTCTTCTGGAGAAAGAAAATTAGGTTATGTCCGGACAGGAGTTCCATTCCACTGTCTTATATAAAGACTGTCCTGCTTTACAGGAAAAAAATACAACTTTCCTCTTTGGTCTGAGAGCTGAACATTAAAAGAAACTTACAGTCCTCTATGGCATGGCCATGAAGCTGATAGATACTTGATCTAAAGAAGAAAGTTTAAAGCAAAAAAATGTCTTTATACCTTATGAACCCAGATATTTGAAGGGACAGAACTGAGAGAAGAGGTAGTGCTACATGAAATACAGCAACAGAGGCATGTCAGGACACAGAGACGCGCTGTCTGACTTGGCCCACAGAAGCTCAATACAAAATAACAAAAACGGAAGTTAGGAATTGCAGTGTTGAGACTGCAAGCAGCACTGACTATGTTAAGGGCAGATAAGGCTGCCAGATGGACCCAAAGCTGCATGTGCTTATTGCCCAGAAACGTGTTTTCAAATTGAGTGATACATTCTCAAAGCCAAAATCTGGAAAGGCACAAAGGTCCCTGACCTCTGCATGCTTAGGGTGCTCCCTTGGAGCAGCCATGTGCTGGCAGACATCATGTATGAAAGCAGACCAGCAGAAGTGTTAACAGCAAACCATCTCTTTCCATCTCACTTCCCTATGGACTGTGAACAAACACACGATAGCCAAATCATCCAAAGCCTACATTTTCTAGCCTAGACTAAACATTTGACCTTTACTCAGCCAAGGATGGTTGGTTATTCTTCTATGGCTGCTACCTGAAGTTTAAACTCACAGAGCTTTCACACAGACCCATAGAGGAGACACTTCTCTAAAACTCATCATGAGCCTCTCCAGCACTAATAGCAGCTTTACCTACCCATGCTTGGGACTGTGCTGATTAAACAAAGCCTATAAAAAGGGAAAAGTGCTGTTCAGGAGCACCAGAGCAGGCCTCAGATTTATTGCAACATACCAAATAAATAACTCCCTAAACAAATCAAGTTTCATCTTTAGGAATTTAGGTTTCCTACAAAAAAATTTTGGTTTGCATTGAGTGCTTCAATTTCCTCGCTCTTCAGGGTCACACATGTCCCCCTGAATGCTAACCCAGTTCTCTTTTGAAGTGACATCACTTCTTTAAGTTTGTGAAATCAGTAACTCATATGGGCTCATCTGATATTCTGTGTGAAAACCTGTGTCTTCAATTATTCTGCTAACCTCCAGCTTCTCTTTCTTAAGAAAATCTGATAATTTTTCTTACATCAGTCAAATCAAGCATCTTACTGAGGCAGAAGCAAATTATATTTAACTCATTTTCTTTTCCTAGAAAATTAAATTTTCTCTATTGTCTTAACTACTGACCAAAGAAAGTCTAAAGGGGCATCACTTCCTTGGATCGGGGTTTTTCTTGGTCAATAGACCTTCCACCTGTTGTATCAAGGCAAAAACTGGCTTTATATTTATTTAAGAATATGTTTTTCAGTGCATACCTTGAAGGTTACAGTCTTCTGTAAAAAATTTTAAAGACTGTTTACACAGCCTTGATCCCTCACCCCCATCACAATTATAACCAAAATTCCCCACAATTATTCCACAGTCTGCAAATGTCAAGTCCATGTTTTATCTGTTATATCTTGCAATTACTGTCATTATCTTGAATTCCTCTACAGCCCCACTCTTGAGCTCCTAGGTTGACCTTGGCTGCCAGACAGGTTCCTACCAAGCTGCTCTCCTACTTCCCCTCCTCAGCAGTTTAGGGGGAGAAAATAAGACTAAAATCTTGTGGTTCACGATAAATGTAGTTTAATGAAGAAAAGCTAAGGCTCATGGAAACATAGACAAAAAAAATTATTTATTCTCTGCTTCCCACCAGCAGGTGATGTCCAGTCACTTCCTCAGAAGCAGAGCTCCAGTATGCATAGCACTTGCTTTGGAAGAGAAACATCTGAATAATGAATTTTAATTATAAATGTCCCCCTTCTTCTCCTTTCTTTTAGATTTTATTGCTCAAGATAAGATCATGCATGCAGTGGGATATGGCTTTACACAGTTTGGGTCTTCTGTCCTGTATCCTCTCTAAACCTCTGGCCCACTCCCAGCCCCCTGGCCTTTGTGGGGGAGGTTGATGCTCTGCTAGCACTGCTCAGCAATGGCCAAAACACTGGTGTGTTATCAACACCCTTCTAGCTACAAATACAAAGCTCAGCACTAGGAGAACTGCTTTGGGGAAAGTTAACTCTGCCCCAGAGAGACACAATATAATATAACGTGAAATGTTGCTCTCACACAACCTAAATAAACAGCAGCTACCAACTTAGACTGAATTTAAAGTGCATGTCTCTGGGTAAAAGTTGTAACAAGATAAGGTGTGCAATGGTGGACCAAAGAAAGGCCAGAAGTGGCCCAGTTTCATGCCTATTACTGTGGCCAAGAGCAGAAGTTTGTAGGAGGGGTGTAAGAACTGGGAGAAATATTAAGTAGTCTTTTCCCTTGTATGAGGAAGTCCATGGGCTCCCTGAGGCAAACCAGTATGTCTGGAAGGTAATCAATAGGCCTATTCTTTTTGACTTTTAAATTCCCTAATGTCCAGTGGCCCAAAACATCAGTTTCACTATACATTGCTTGCAAACTACATCCTTTACCTGAACAATCTCCTTGGGTACTCTCTAGGATTTGGATTGCATAAACAGAATCAGCATTCCAGACACAGTACCTCCATATGTTTTATGATTTTATGGTCTGCTGTTGTATCTTTAGTCATTCTCTTCCCAGCCAAGGACTCAACCATGCTGAGATTATTCTCTGTGAAACTGGTTCTAAGCCCACGGAACTTTGTTGCCTTTTCAGGGCCTTTCTTAGTTTGTCAGCATCGTTTTAACATCTCCAGTATAATTCATCTTTTCTCCCCAAAATCTCTTGAAGCATCTATGGGATAATTTATGGGAAACTTACTCTGTACATTTCACACTGATGACTTCAATAAAATTTACATTAAAGCGACAGGCCAAGCTGCACAATTTTAGGATACTTAAGACATTGAACTGACTCCTTTGAGATTATGTATTTACAGCATAAATATTTATCAGAAAATATGTTTTTTTAAGAGGCAGTATTAAGATTCTTCTGATAATTTTAAATATCATATTGTCTCTTGAGTATTTGAGTGTTCACAACAACTTTCCTTTCAAGTTACTAGCTTTTAAAGGAATGCTACATGGTCTGCTACTTTCTGAATAGTGTGCAAGGCATTTTGTCTCTGACTCAGACTCATATCTCATATGTATGGCAATGCTTCTGCTCAATTCAGGGACATACTTGGAAGAATCCCACGGGTTATGATCCCAGAGACAAGAGAGGTCAAGGAAGGATTTTTAAGGATCACCTTCTCCAAGTTCAAGAGTCGCACATCCTGATGAACAGGAAATCAATCAAAGGTAGCAGGAAGCCTTCAGGTATTAATGAGGAGCTCCTGACAATAGAGGTGGAAGAGGCAAGACATGTCTGGAGGAATACGAACACATTCTCTGCATGCATAAGTAAGAAAGCTAAAGTCCACCTAGACCAAAATCTGGAGACAAGGGCTTCTGCAGGTACAAACAGCAAAAGGAAAACTAGGGGACTGATGGTGAAGAGGAATAGGAGAATTAAGTACTTGATGGCTTCCATGCCCCAATTACAGACAGAAGGTCCCAGCCTTCAGGGATCCCAGGTCCTTGAGAACAGTGGGAATGTTTGTAACAAGTAAGGTAGAGGAGGATCTTGTGAGTGAACATTTCAATAAACTGCACACAAATCGATGGGACCTGATGTGATAGACCTGCAAATGCTGAGAATGCTGGCTGAGAAAGCAATGCCACTCTCAATTATCTTCAAAAGATCATAATAATTTGGAGAAATTCCTAAGGACTGGAAGAAAGTGATCACTCCAACTTTCAAGCAGGGGAGGAAGGAGAATCCAGGGAACTCCCCTCAATCACTGGAAAGTGACAAAGTAAATAATCCTGCAAATATTTCCAATTATTTTTAAGGCAAAAAATGTAATTAGGAACATTCAGCAGGGATTTATGATGGGGAACTTACATATGAGCAAACTGATATTATTGTACAATGACATGATGAGTTCAATAGAAAAGAGCAATAAATAAGTGCTGTTTACCCTGATTTTAGGAAGACTTGTCACTGTGCCCATAACATCCCCACTGACAAAATTATGAGATACAGACTATCTGTAAGACAGTAAGACAGACTGAAAATGGTCTGAAATGTAACTTTTATTAAAAAGCTGTGATCAGGAGCAAAAAGTCCATCCAAATGCCAGTCATTAGTGATGAGGGGTCAGTACTAGAGCCAATACTATTCAACAGCTTCATGAATGACCTGGATGATGAGAATGAGCCCACCCTCCACAAGCATGATAGAAAAATAAGAAGTAGATGATATATCAGAGGGTTGTGCTGCCATTCAGAGGGACCCCATGGTCCGGAGAAATTGACAGGATGTCATTGTTGATGATGTTGATGTTCTCTTGTTGATGTAGTTCAACAAATGAAGTCCAAAATCCTGCATCCAGGGAGTAAGAAACTCATTCAGTATATATGCTGGAGCCAACATAAATTATCCTAAGAGTCCTGGCAGACAAGAAGTTGACCATGAGCCAGCTAGATGCATTTTTATCATAGAAGAACTTACAACATCTTGGAGTGCATGATGGAAAACACTGTCAAGGAGGTGATTCCTATCCTCTGTTTGTCACTGATGAAACACATCTGGAGTTCTGGATCCCATTCTGAGCTCGCCGGTGCAAGACAGACATGGACACACCACACTGAGTCCATCAGAGGTCATGGGGATGATTGAGGTACCAGAACATCTGAGGCATGAGGAGAGGCTGAGAGCACTGCGACTGTTTAGCCTGGACAGGAAAAGGCTCAGGAGAATCTTATCAACAAATATAAGTTCCTAATGGGAAATGGTAAAGAAGATGGAGCCAGGCACTTCTCAGAGGCAGAGGCAAAGGACAATACTTACGGGATGCAGAAAATACTATTTAAAGATAAGAAAAAAACAGGCTCTGTGTTTTTGTTTGTTTGGTTGGTTTTGTTTCATTTTGTTTTACTGTGCAGGTCATCAAACACCTGGAATAAGTTGCTTGGAGAGGCTGTGGAGTCTCCATGAAGATATTCAAACCTCATCTGAACATGGTTTTGTACTACCTGCACTAGTTTGCAATGCTTTAGAGAGGAGAACTAAACTAGATATTCTTCAAAGATATTTTCCTATCTCATCCATTCTGTGTCTCTGTAAATTCTTCCAGTTATATCTGATCTAATAAATTAAAAAGAAGATTGTATATAAAATATCTCCATAAATATTTATGTCTTTGAATTACCTGTGACTTCAATAATCATGGGTCAGTCAAGTTTATACTGTAATTCTTCCCATGGGGTTCTGTCCTGGGATGACTTTATGATGCTTGTACCCCAGCTGTCCTTTTTACACTGGATATTAAGTTCTGCACCTTTAAGACTGGTTCTCAGAACAAAGGAAGGAAAAGAAGAAGCATGGGGTTTGTTTGCAGAAACTGCACTTGCTCCTCCGCATCCTTCTCCTGGACTGTGTTGTCTACGGACAGACAGCGAGAGAGAGAGCTCTCCTTTGCTTTTTAGTTAGTTATTTTTAGCTAGCTGAGGCAGAAAAGATCCCGACACTGTGGTCTTTCTTTTTCTTGGAACTTATCAGCCTGTTCTGGACTGAAAACCCAGGAGAGCACTGGCAGCTCACACCTGCGGCCCACCGGGGCCTGGGCCCGGCATTTTCCAGAGCCGAAGGGACTGAAGAGACTGAGAGAGCTGAGCTACACCCACAGCAAGGACTTCCTGAATTTGCCATCTCTCTTCAGAACAGCAGGAAGTTTTGCTATTTGATATTATTTATTGGTTTTGTGCTTGTAGGCATTTTGCTTGTTGAATAAACAGCTTTTTCCACTTTTCTCTAAGGAAATTTTTCCTGGACCAGTTGGGGAAGGGGCCACTTGAATTTGTTTTCTAGAGGGACCCTATCTGGAGGTTTCCTCCCAAATTTGCCCTAAACCAGGGCAGGTTCTTCTACATAAAAATTGCTGTTTTCTCCAAATATTAAGGACCTACTACTTTGTCACCTAGAGATTTCTTTTGTGTCACTGTGTCCTTATATCACATAATTTTACCCCAGATAACTATAGGAATCTCTTAATGCAAGAAACTCCTTGGGTAACTAGAATGATTTGGGCCACTGACACAGAGGTAATACAGCCTTAACTGAATGCTTAGTGAGATGTATATTCATTTCCTTGCTTTCTGAAGTGTTGTCATTAAGAAACATTCTTAAATTATTCATAAATCTGTTTTAAGAGACCAGACTATTTGCTGTAATGTCAATAGCTGCCAGAGAAAGCAGGCCTCAAGTTACCAACTTCTGTCCATTATCCTTTTTTCAAACCTAATACTTCAAAATCTAAGGTGCATATGTAAACATAGATAAATATTTCACACCCATTAGTTTAATGGAGAAATTGATGGATGGTTTCATTCAGTCTTCATCTCTCCCTTTTGCTTGACTCAAATTCATCCAGATTCTTGTGAAAGTTATTGGCCTTTTGGTTCTATTCATTATCTCCTTCCTAACACAAGGAGATATAGAATTATTACACAAATATAAAGCATATGGAGAAAAATTCCATTTTGGTAAATATCAGTTGCTATTCTGTCCAGCTGATCACTAACAGCTGTCTGCTAGTGCAGAAATGTTGTCATTATATAAGATAAGGATATTTATAATAGCAGCAATGTCCATAGTAGTTATTAACAGATCAAAACCAATAAGTGTCAAGAGCTGTAATCATTTTGTACCTGTTTGGACCATAGGTCACCAATCTTGTAATGACTGCTCTGTTCCAACAAACATGAAGAATCAGAGCATTAGCAGGGCAAGGCAGGAAGCTGAAAGATGTGAAGATGTGCAACTGAAAAACTCTGGATGAAATCCAGTTTGGAATGAGGGCATCTGACATTAGTTTCCTATATATGCACTATCTGTCTAAGCACCTATTAGTCTGAATGGTTTGCTACTCAGTGCAGTTAATAGGCTTGAAAAGTGCTCAGCATGCACCGAAGAAGATGTTTGTTGGATGATCATTTGAATCTCACACTCTTGAAAACAAGGACAGACTAGGACCAAACAGCAAGCTGGTTTGGAATTACACTGGGCACTAAGTACTCCAGGCTGCATGAAGCAGCAGCCAAAAGCTAGCTCCCAAAAGTCCTTCAGGAGAGAACACCTGAAAAATATGACTTTGTTTAAAAGATTAATTATTTTTCCATGGTCTTCTAACACATCAAAGTGAGAAACCTGCGAGTGCAGTTAGTTAAGCAGTAAGTACCAGCCATCATAGACAAGCTGAAAGTTCAGCCTCATGAGGAAAGGAGCCGTGACCTGGGCCACTCCTAGCCCTCCACATTTTAAAGAATCCCAAGAGAAGTTAGACCACGTCCTGGAAATGAGAAAGACCACACTTAAGTATGATTTTCTTGGTCCGGTGCCCTGTGATAACGCCTCACCTCACCACCTTAGGAGAGGGTAAAACATCCCAGAAGATGGGAGTAAATAAATAACTATGTGACCATTTTAAATGACTGCAAAGAGAAAGTGGAATTTCACTAAACACAATATTGGTGGGACTAATGTTCATGGCACAACAGTGAGGAAATACTGGTTGCAAACCTCCAGCTAGTGACTCCTGTGTTGTGCCCCTCAGTCTTCCTTGCTTGACTCAACAGTGATGGATTTAAGAGAGGAACAGCTTCATATTTCATGCACTTAGCTGTAGAAACAGGCAAAACAGCCGTGGCTGCACTCCCAGAAGACCTCCCTGTCTTTGTGCACTTCCTTTACACTGCAACATCTTTGCAGTGGAATCTGGCCTCATTTGTGGCTCCCTGATCTCCAGCTCTGCCCAGTCTCTGCCCCATTCTCCAGCACAACTTTGTGAGATTTTAAACCTGGAACTGAAAGCTTCACATAACAGTTCAGATGCCACAGGCTAGGACAGCTGCCATGCAGTCTGCCAGAAATTCACTGGACTCCTTCTTCTACTTTGATATCTGAGTCTGTTGGCTGCTGTTGTGCCAATTCGCTCCCTGCCGACCAGAAACCATGAAGTGCAGGGCAGAAAAACAAACTTCTCATGCAACTTCAACTACATCTGGGCCAAGACTGTGAATTATAGAATAAAGAACTCTAGTATAAAATTTCAAGTGGCCCAAGACCTGCACTATGGAAATCTCTGCTTCAATATGTCCAGTGAATAACACATAATGAAGTACATTGACTCCAAATGCTCTCCAAAGTGTTTAAAATGCATGTGAAGAGATGACTTCTGTGACAGTTTCAGATTGGGTTCCTGCCTAGGTAGCAAGGTAACTTTTTCTTCCTGGACTTCTGACCCAGCTCTTGAGTATGAAAAGATTTTAGATATCCTTGGCAGCTCCTCTTGCTTATTTGCAAGTTATATAATAAATTAATTTTTCATGCCTTTTACTGATAGAGCTTGGCTTTTCACAGTTTTCAGTTTGGGCAAAAGTCAGCTGGAAAGAAGTTTAGCTGGAATATTTTTCACTGAGAAATATAATTGCATCAAATAAGGAAAAATTGTAGATTCTATTGCAATTTTATTGCGGAGAGAGGAGGGGAAAATGTTCAGACACTGTCAAAATATTTTGTCATTTTCTTATAAAGTGATTTTAAAAATTGTTTTATTTTGTATGGAATATTTTAACATAACATTTAAAATTGTCAAAAATCTGAGCATTTTTGTCAAAATAAAATATTTTCATCAACTCTAAATGATGTTGGGTGGGATTTGTTTTTATTTTCTTTTTTTTGACATTATGAAATTTGGAAATGTGTTATGCTCTCTTTTCAACATGAAATATACCATATAGAACATTCACCTTCAGTTCAGCAGTGCTGAGCATGGCCCTCTCCAAAGGACATCAGAGTCAAGGAAGCAACAAACAAAGCTCTAAGATGCATATGACTCCTAGTATTTGAACATGCCCATCAGTTATGGTTGTGAAGAGTTGCACATGATTTCAGACAAGCATTTTAAGAGAGAAAGAACAATATGTAAAAGGTGCAAAGATTAACAAAGAAGCCAATGCAGGTGAAGAGCAGTACAAAAGTGGTATAATTATTTGTATAGAAAGTGTTAGTCTGACACTGTGAGACAGCTGTGAAAATCTCATGCCACTGCTATTCATACCAGAAGAGTTATTATGTAGCTTCCAGAACACAATAATTAAATTAGACAGGACTCCAGAAAAACTGAAGTAAAACAAAAATGTATAGTGCTACAGGGGATGCTATGTCAAAACCCCTGCTTATATCTATTTGGAAATACATGCCAAAGAAACAATTATCTTTGTATTTATCCATACTGTTTTTTCCATATGTCTCCAACTGAAGCATGTGGTGCAAAGTATATATGCAGCAATAGTATGTGATAATTACCCTGAGAAGTTAGAATAGCTGTATAAAAACACTAATTAATTTTATACACAATAGAAACAAGAATTCTGCATCAGCAGTCAGCAGCTCCAATCTTTAAGGAATGAATGTGAAAATATTACTGGTGTCATGATTATTTATAGATATAGATATATACGCATGCATATATGTCAGATGTTTCTAAAGGGTTTTTTTAAAATTATTGCTGTCTGTCTTACTGGCATGAGCAGTCTTGTCTGCCAGCATTTTCTCCATGAACAGCAATAAGGAGATCCTGCAGCTATCACCAAGGCCCACAGGCTGTTATGAGGAAACAAATGGCCATGTTCTAAGCAATTCTTCAAGATTATGTTCCATTCATTGCACTAAACCTCATATTATTAATAAAAATTCCTTTGAGAGCTCAAAATTCATTGAAACATAAAGCATACATTTATATAGTAAGCCAAATAAATTATTTGGGCCAGGATTTATTCCAACTAACTTCACTAGAAAACCAGTGACTCTGGCCCCTCTTTATACTAATAGAATAAAAACCACTGCAATAGAAAACATGGGAGGGTCCAACAAATATCTATGCAGCACCTGGGGGTGCACGTCTCCCTGGTGGCTGCACTGCAAACCTGCAGTGGCTACACCTAAAATATGGTGTGAATCCCATCCTCAGTGCTTTCTCTGGAGTCTGTGAGCATAATTTCTCTGAACTCTTTTAGGTGCCTTATTTGGCTTCCAGTCATATAATCCAGAAGCTTTTGGACACTGAAAGGTAAATACACACGTAACTAGTTGGGTTCAGTAGGAGGCTCCTCTGGATGTGCCCAAACTGAGCTATTGGGCTCAAACCTTGACTGCCTGCTTTGGTCCATGGTTCACTGCCTCAACTCATGCTGATAAGACCTCACTTTAATTCATAGATGCAGATTTGTATAAAGCTGCTAATGACAGTGTAAACATGATGCTTTGGTTTTCCTTCCTGAACAGTTACATGCAAGCTGAGCAACAGAAACAAGTTCTTTAACCTGCGTAAAAGGCAGGATGCATAGGGCAACATAGTTCTCTGGCCCATAGATCCTTGTGCTCTGCCTCTGCTGAGCTGCAGGTCTCCAGTTGGCTTGGGCTCCTTCCCAGAGAGCCTCACAGTCTGAAAAGGATTAGCATCTGACTTCCTTCACTTCTAGTCTCTCAGGCACAAACTCTTCTAAATCTCTTTCTCCTTCGGTAATAGAAGCAGAGAGAAATAACTTCAAAAGGCTCAGAGCCCAACATGCGCAACATGTGTGAATATTAATGGGGAGTAAATAAAAGGGACTTTCAACTAGGTGATGAATACCTAATATTATTTATTTAAAAGTGTTGCCTTTTCTGAATTACCACAGTGACGTGGATTTTTTTCAAGCAGAAAATTGTAAAACCAGAAAAGAAATTGAGAAATTGAAGTGTGAAATCCCCAAACCCCCTAATTATTTTATAAAGAAAAAGATTTCTTGAAGAGCTTGAGAACACAGAAACATATTGTACCCATTGAACTGAAACCATGTTCACTGATTCAGTGGTCCACAGTAGAGGTCATCTTACAAACATCCTAGAGAGGAATCAATAGTTTGATTGTTCACTAAGATCTTTTATGTTAAAAATATAAAAAAAGAAAGACCTTTTATTCTCTTCTAAGTCTCTTTAAAACAAGGTGCACACACCTCCTACAGCATGTTTTCACCAGACTGAGTAGACAACTGCCACTGTAGTGCTGCTTATATTTGTTTAGAATTTCAACAAGATGGGAAAATTCCTCTGTGTTCTGTGCCTGAAATTTTATCTTCTTACAACAAGGCTCTTAGATCCGTGGCAATATGTCTCTTCTGCAAAACCACAAAAAAACCCAACAATGGCAAAAGATACACAGTTTAACTTTTGAGGTGCTTCCATTTATGATATCTTAAGATTTGGACTCTAACAACTCTATTTAAAAAAAAAATCTGAAAGACAAAGTAAAAGACTTTTCCCTACAATGAGAATTTTGATGACTGAGAAGTTTTGAACTGAGTGTCAATTACTCGTCTCATAAAATTTGACATATTGACATGTCCTGGGTGGTTTGTATCTATGCACCTTGTTATTGCAAGGAAAGAAATTCTCAGATACTAGCCGTGGAAGACATTTCACAGTTATCATATGTAGAGGCAGCTGAAATGGCATGAAACTGGGGTTTTCATAGCTAAAATCCACTCCATGAAAGACTACATAGTGTTCTACACATATGTAAAACTAATTAGGCATTGCATAATAGTAATTAAAGATGGGACACATCTGTGTGCTACCTACTGTATCTACACCTGTACTAGTTGGCCAATGCTTCCTTTACAAATAAGTTCTTCCAAAAAATGATTGATTATATCTCACCCAAAATACAGCAGACTAAAGGGTTTTAAAGCACATTTCCTTCTCCTGACTATAAGCAGATCTTAGAGCAGCAAGCTCAGATGAACTTGTCTAGGTAGTGGGTGAGATGAATGCCATCATAGGCTACTCCAACAAGGAATTCTCTACCAGCAGCAGCAGGGAGTAATGACAGATTATCCATCTGGAAGCATTTGGGGATTTTATGAACAAAGGTGTCATTGACTGCTTTATTGAGTTTCTCTTATATGATCTTTTTGCCTTACCAGGTTCAGAGAAGGGCTCTTTCTGTAGAGGTTAAAGAGGATGGGGGTTTCTATGCGCCTCTGACATACAGCATCTTTACTCTCAGGAATCAGAGGGGTTTGCCTTTATTTTCCCTGAGGCTAGATAATAAAGTCTTAATAAAGCTTTTTTTCTTTTTCCTTCTTTTTCATCTGAACTGCACAGTGTAGATATGTAAAGCTATATAGAAATACTTTGAAAATTCTGAATAATAAAGGTTGCTGCAGGTTTTTGGTAGCACAATGAAGAAAACCAGGAAGTTGTTATCCAACTCTGCGTGGTCTTAGCCTTCATCCTGGATACAAAATCTGACCCTGTTCTGAAAACTTTTCTGTTATGAAAGATGTAGCAATGACGTTGCAGGAAAAGAGCTTCTGATGCAAAACCAGTGACCTGACACAATTGTTAATAAAAAGTCCACTTTAATGATTCAATTGCAATGAGTACCCTTCATAAGCAATTTAAAAGGAAGCCTATAACAGCATTAAAACCCAAATGAGATTTTAATGCATGACACCTGCATTTTGAGGGCTCAGGAGAGACAAGAAGAAATTACTGGATCTCTAGGCTGGATAAAATTAGTTGCCTGACGTAGTATGACACAAATCAATATACCCACCAGATTTCTGGATGGCTTGAATTTTCAGAATCTGTTTTCATCGTACATATATTAGTTGAGCTACCTGTTCTCTGGGGACACCCAAAATGTTTGGGGGATTTATGCTCATTTTTCAATTGCAATCCCTCCTCACATCCCATCTGTTTTTTCACAGCCACTCTTGTTATATAAGGTGGCTGAAAGGACAATTACAATAAAGAAGAAACCACAAGATTAGTTAGAAGGTCAGTGGAAAATTTTGAAAAAAACTATTTCAATTAAAGGAACTATGAATGCCAAGCTGAACAGAAAATACTGGTGGGGATTGATTTGACAGCAGGAAAGTAAACTTTACTCTTCAATTGACTAAGCAAGAAAATGATGTAGATGAGAGTTGAGGAAATTTTCCACAATAGCATGAAAATATACATTTAGAAATGATTATGCCAACACTGTGAGCTTGGCCTAAGTCTGAACCTGTGTCTATCCTTACCTCCTCCCTCTTAACAGAACTGTAATTAACATATCTTGGCTCGCAGCAGGTTTACTGTCAAAGCTAAATTTGGTGAAGTTGTCAATAAGCTCAAGGCCAGGGCTGCTGCTCAAGACGGACTTGATGGGCTGTGGGCTGAAGAGAACTTCATGAACCTTAATGTGAATATGAAGTCCTGCACCTGGGATGCCATAACTCCATGCAGGAGTACAGGTTGTGGGCCAACTGACTAAAGTGTAGTCAGGCAGAAAAAGGACCTGAAGGTGTTGTGGACAACTCAGCACAAGCCAGCAGTAAAATTTTACAGCAAAAATCAACAGCCTCCAGAGCTGTATGAGGAAGAGCACATCCAGCAGGCTGAGAGAAGTGATTATTCCCTGTATTCTGCTCCAGTGAAGCACAGAGAGTGCTTGTGTATTCTTGTCCCATTTATATTATAATTTTATAATAAATGTAGAATTCAATCATAGGTCCAGATCTGCGCTCCCCAGTACCGGGGAGAAATTGAAACCACAGAGATGTGGAAACACATTTTGGGCACAGGGTGCAGAGCACAAGACAGAGGAGGAGAGACTGAGAGAGCTGGGTTTCTTCAGCCAGGAGAAGAGAGAGCTCAGAAAAATCTTACTGCAGTCTGCAAGTACGTAAAGGAGCAGTGCAGAGCAACCAGAGCCAGTCTATAAGTGAGCTTGATGTTTTAAATTTTTTTTTCTTATTTTCTTATTTTCTTTTTTTTTTCCTGAAACAAAGAGGAATGGATGTTTTATACAGCACTAACATTGGTTTTGATGTAGCAATTATAACCTGAGAAAAAAGTCTAGATCCATGTTATAAAATTCACTGTGCCAAACCATACAGTTTACAACCTACCTCACACATGTGAGCATGAAAGACTGAAAAGGAATGAAGCTGAACTGCAAAGAGGTAAGAGAGGAAATATGTGAGGAATAGGAGAAATCTCACCACAAAGAGGCACAAAGCAATACAAAGCATGTGATAGAAAACAAAAATCACTGAAAAGTGTCCTGTAATGCAATGTTAATCCATGGGATTCATTACCATGTACAAATTTGAGGTCAAAATCTAAATGAGATCAAATCCTAATAAAGGTTTAAAATCCTAATATCCAGAGTTTTGTTAGTTATACAACAGGTTTTGTACAGTGTATGGATCTTCACACTGAAAATTCCAACTAATTCTCTTGAAATATGTAAAATTCAATGCCTACTTAAAAGTTTCTTCTTTCAGATGCAGCTGATGCTTAGCTTTACCTTGATCCTCTGTGACAGTTCCCATGTACCAAAGGAGACAGATAGCAGAGCATGCTGGGAACCAAATGATTCCTGTCACTTGGATGCGTATTTACATTCAAAATAAACCAATTAACTCTTGGGAAGGAAAAAAGAATGTGCAATAAAGTAGCTTCAGAAGAGATTTCCAATGGAATCTGAAAGCTCACAGATGCATAGCAGAAGCTGAGGATTTGGGCATTGATGGTGAAGGGAAAACTTAGTAATAACTATTTGCATAAATCAGTGGAAATGCATACCAGTAGTGGTTCTTCCTCTAACGTGGGAGCACTGTCCACCAACACTGCTGGGACAGGCAGGATCCTTTAGGGGTCCTTGGTAGAATGAGGAATGTTTACAGAGCTGTAGTTAAAATTAGAGCTTCCTTGTTACATAAAAGTTTTAGTTATCAGCATAGCTTATTGTTATCCATGATTTCTAGCACTTAATGTAGTTTAGTGCCACACGGAATTTCAAGAAACTATCATAGCTTTCAGTTAAACAAAACTTCTAGTAATCAGTGTAGCCTTTGTACTAGAGTCTTCAGTTACCTAGTCACTTGTCACCTGGATCCTCTGCTGATAGTCAGATTCTTAATAACCAGCAAGAGATGTGATTAAAACCCCCCATTATTTTTTTTTTTAACGGGGATCCATTGATAATGCTGACACATGAAAGAACAGCTTGTTGTAAAGGTACCTCTCTTTTAAAGACATGAAAATATTAATAGCAAAAATTCTCTGTGAGATTATCCAAAAGTATCTGCCAATGTAGGTGAAGTGACATACTTGTCTAGATCCATTATCAGTGTTACATTTATCATTGATAAAAATGATCGTCCCAATTCTTAAAATAATTAGAAGCAAAGAAAGCCATGGTTTGCTTTGCACCCAAGCTACTAAATTTGCTTCCATTTCTGACAACAGCTTTCTACACAGGGTGATTGTGGTAATCTGCATAATCTGGTTAAAAAAAGGTACTGCACATTCCTATGTGCAGACAATATTCTGAAGACCTGTTTAGCCTTGAAGTGCGGTTACCGTACACTCTTGGGAACCACCACATCTGAAATTTCTGAATAAGATTCATTCTATCTTTGAACACCTTTACTGAACTGAAACACAACAAGGGTTTACAGGGTTAGAAAGAGGAAGAAAGAATGTAAATAATTTTTTTTGTTATTTAATTGGTGAATTTTTTTGTTATTTAATTGGTGAAAAAGTGGGAGGTTGACAGTTCTAGATACATTCTGAGTCAGTTCACAATGATGTATGTAATAGCTCCAACAAATGCTGCTCATGTCACATCAGTAACTCTTAAGAAAAAATATTTTTAATCCCCTGAATATTCATAAATACATCACATCTAAGTAAGCCAATACAATCATGCATTGGCAACCATGCGTCTGTTGTTTGCTAAAAGCAGGCAACTATATTTACAGTATCAAAAGGCATTTCAAACACAGTTAAATATATTTATTACAGACATGCAGACGTCCTGCAACTTCAGAATGCCATTCTGCCAAGGAAAGAGATAGTTCACCATCTGCTGTTTTATTTTCTGAATTTGATTTGCGTTGATATTTTTATTATTGCATTATTAATGAAATGCCTATCCAGCACATGATTAGAAGGTGAAGGTTGCTATAAATACTCAGGAATTGGAGATATCTGAGGTAAAGAGTACCATTTCATTCAACAAATAAAAATTGTAGACAGGAGGTTTTCAAAGCATTTTGATGTGTATTCTTGTCCCATTTATATTATAATTTTATAACAAATGTATAATTCAATCATAGGACATAATTTATTAAAAATGCTAGTAACAGGATGGTTTATCTAGAGAGATAAAAATCTCGATGACACTCAGAATATCAAAGAGGATAACATAAATCAGATTGTATTGAAATAATAATCACTGTTCTATTGCTGTAGAATAATGATTAAAGAGGTACTGAATTGTAGTCATCTGCCTCAGAAAATACATTGTATCAATACCAAAATCATTATCTAGGTTGAGAACTTTTCTTACTTTTTATTTGAACACCATAAAATGTCAAAGAAAATAAAATTATATTGGTGTTTAATTAACTTAAGAAGCCTAAGTATTAGGAAAAGAAAAACAACTCAAATTATACAAGTAGAAGCAATTGGATTACAGTGCAAGATTTATATATGTCTTTATAAAAACATTCAAGACAATTTTTTTACTGTCATTTTAATATTTATTGGTTATTACTTATATATATTCATTTAAGTCAAATTTTCTATGTTTGTGCTGTATTTATTGTCGCTCTTATCCATCATTCTTCAGAACTGCCCTTGCACTATTGGTCTGAAGCTCCACACCCAGAGCTGAACAATGAAAGACTTGATGGGAAACCCTCCTGCCCTGGCAAAGCCCTCGGATTACTCTTCACTGTTGGGTTTTTCAGGTAGGCAACAATGAACAAGAAGTTTGAGGGCAATTAAAAGATACCTCAGTGGCTTGAGACAAACATTTAAGGGATAAGGAACAGAAATAATGTTCTCCTCTATCCTTCTAGTTATAAGTAATGACCAGGGAAGAAACAGGAAGAGCCAACACATCAATACCAGGGTAAGCCTGGTAGAGTTTTGGGGGTTTTGATCATGGGTAGCTTTACAGGAAATCAAGGGCTGCTGGCAACAGGCAGGGTTCAACTTTTTCAAAGAGGGAGAGGATGTTTGCACAGGAGTCAGCAGGACTCATTGAAAGAGCTTTAAACTAGATTTGAAGGGGGAAAGGGATTAGGTCAGGCTCACTAGGTGTGAACTCTGGCATGACAGTGAGGTTATTTGGTCTGCCATCTCAGTAGTGTCAGGGGATGGACATCCCTGTGGCAACAAAGACCCCAGGGTTATTGATGTGTTAGAAATCATGGAAGAGACTGACAATTGTCATGTAGGATTTAGGGCTTCTTCCCCCAGAAAGATGTTGGCATCAATGGTGCAACTGAAGAGCATTTACACCAATGCACATGTGGGCAACAGACAGGAGGAGCTGGAAGTCTTTGTGGTCATTCTTAACTGGCTTAACCAGTAAATGTCCTCCAAGAAGATGATCTTGTACCACCCCCTCAAGCTGAAGAAGGAATTTCTCTCTTCCAAGAAGTGTAAGTACTTACTACTAGATAAGCAAAGGTGTTGCTGTCCTCTACTCCCCCTACTATTTGAAAACCTATTGCAAGATTTTCAGATAGTCTGGGACTGATTTCTTAAGTTATTGTGAAGGACTGTGTAAAGGAGTGACTGGAAGCGCTGTTTGGATTTTTTTCTGAAATATGCGTGAAAATGCTCAGCACAGGAAGGACAGACATTTATCATATACAAGCTCTAAGTACTTGAGAAACTTTGCAATTAAAATGTAAGCACCAGGGGTTCAAGTTCTGATTTAGGAAGTTAATCCACTTCTTTTCCTCTTTGCATCCACAGAGGTAAGCTGTGACAGCTGTGACAGTGTATCCACTGTCTTGAAGTAAGAAGATGAAGGAAGAAAAGTTCTTCACTGCAGTGAAATTGTTGTCCTGGAAGTGCTGCAGTGATACTGCCCCATACCTCTCTGCATGCAGCCACCCCTTGGCAGAATTACAGTCAGCACAGTTCCCAGTCTCAGTAGCTACACAGGACACAAGTATTTATAATTAAACTTTTATGAGGTCTCTTTCTGTTTTGCCTTTAGAACACCCTTCTTCCTGGCATAACAACAACAAAATATGAGCACAAACATGTAATTACAGTAATGACTGCTAGCAGTAAAAAAATGTTGCTGTCAGTTAGCTGCTCAGAAGTTAAGGCTATTAACAATCCCTTGTTAGAGCTTATTCTGTCAAAGAAGAGATCTCAGTCACAGTGATGGAAGGAGATGGTCAGGATTATATACCTGTGGAGGGAAAGGGGAAGTAATCCATCTGTAAACTAAAAATAGAGGGTGAAAGGGAAAAGATTTAGTTGTATGCACAAAGAATTCTGTGACAGGAGTGTAATTCAAGTTCATCCCTTTCGGGGATTTCTGACACAAGTGGAGAGAGAAGTCACAAGGATGGTGTCACTTTACAGTGTTTGCCAATAGGTTGGTTTACATAACTGCATGCTGTGTTCTGTTAGTAGTTGTACAATCTTGTTCAGTGTATATACTGTAAGCATATTTTGTTTCAATGTCATTGGTGTAGGAAATACCAAGTGACATAAGTGCATCTGCTTAATTGTATTGGTATTTTTGAGGCTTGAATTTAATATAAGAAAATGTATCACTATCCAAATCAGAAGACAAAGTCATCTACTCCAGTTGCTCCAGTTTCAAGCACTGCAGCATTGCAGAAGACAGGAAGTCAGAAGCAGTAATCAAGTCATATTTTCTAATCAATTACTCCAGTAAACAGGGTGTAACACTTAGCAACTGAATATGTGAAGCTTCTGTGAACCAGTTACTATAAAAAATTTACAGTCATTAATATGAAATAGAACGGTCAGCTGAGAATGAGTCTAGAGGCTGCATTAGGACTAAGGTAAGCATTCTTAAAGACTTCTTAAGGAGATAGTTTAGATTTAGCTGCAGTGCAATCAGGAGCATAAAAATCACTTAAATCAACCACCACTTGATAACTTATGTGGGACATGAAAAGCCTGAGTCAATTTAAACAGCACCATAAAACTCTGGCTGTACCAATACCCACAGCTGAGACAGAGTCCTGGGCCACACAGGGTGATCGTTTCTACCTTTCAAATTGATGAAATGGTCCCTGGCCGTTTTGGGGGCAAATTAAATTACGTTGCATTGAAAACAATTCCTATGCATAATTGAAAGCTTAGGAGGCTGAGGACCACTCTTAATATGCATGTTTTGTTAAGAGTGCCTTTCTTTTTCTCTGATTCATGTAATAACACAATAAAAACTTATATTCAAAATAAGCATGTGCCAAGTATTCAAATAAAATATTTCAACAATGCAATTTTTTTAAAATTAAACAACATTTCTGAGATTTTCTTATTGCAATACCATTAAGCAGCATTAAGTTCATGTATTAAAGGTACAGTAAGATTTTACTGTGTGCATAAATTGCAATAACTAGAACATTAAAGGTTCAGAACATATGTGTGTATATATATACAGTAATTTCATTTGTTATTATAGTACACATCATATACACAGTATGTATTGTATAATATATATATTTCATATATATAAAAATCATATATATAAGATATAAATAATGTATTAAAATAGAAATTGTATCTGTAAATAATACATATATGATTTAAATAATATAATAATTTGAAATATTTACAATATTTAAAGCATTTACAATATTTTAGTCTAAAATTGTGAATAGTTTTTATCTGGTGTTTTGCTGGTATCACTGCTATTCAGTTCAAATAATTTTGAAATTTTATTGGTGTTTATGCTACACTGTATTTGCAAAGAGAAATCATATCCAGTTTTGGACAATTTATCTAAAGTGAAACATGAGGAACTCTTTTAATCTCCTCCTGCTAGATAGGGTTTTTGATCCTTGATATGTTAGTAACCATTTTCTTTGTCCAGAGTTTGACTGGTTTGTAACATTGTACATGAGATCTTACAAGACTGAGTAAACTGACACTATTATTGTGCAGAAATTAACTGCCTTAGAATCTCTTTGGCTTTTCTTTTGTCTTCTTAGTCACCCAAATGTATCCTGAATCAAATAAGATTACTGGATTTTTCATCCGTTCAAACTGATGAGGTCTTCTAATTTCAAAGAAACATGAATTAGCCATGACCATACAACTATTTTTTCTTTCATTCTTCCAAATATTATACCTATGATGATTCAATTCCCCACTATATAAACAGTAGTCCAAGTTTGTGTCATTATCAGTCATCAGCAAATTCCTAATATTTGAACCAGTATATTAAGGAAAACTTTTGATAAAACGTGTAGCAAAATCAATCTTTGACAAATGTCAAGCACCAAGCTCTGCTCTATTCAATAAGACCTGGTTTTGCTTTTTCCAATACAGAAGAATTTCTGAATACCTTTATGAAGTTGAGACAATTTTTTTCTGCATAGTACTCTATGAAATTTATCACTGAACTACCAAGGTATTTGACCTATGGCATTTTCTCTGCCTAAAATATGGCTTTTAAAGGGGATTTTGAAAAAATGCATGGGGAAGACAGAATTCTAACAGGTAAATAAGCCAGAAGACATGAGAAACAACATCCTACATAAAATTTCTAGAGCAGCTGTTTCTGACCGATGGCAGCCCTGTAGGGACATAGAGGCTGACATGGTTTTATATAGTCCAAAAATCGTCTCCACTTATCAGGAAGTCTTACTGCCTGGGTCTAGTAGATTTTAGCTGGAAAGAGGGACATGCCTTTCTATCTCAATTGCACCACACACAAACCAGAATTTCTCTTTTAAATGAAGCAACTTTAAAGAAGCGAGGGAGGAGGGAAATACATATGTGAGTGAGCCACAGTCTCTTATTCAAATGAATCTTTCAGCTTCTGTGAAAATTGTAACAGCACTTAATGGCTTCAGGCTTGAGTAGGGGAATCCTTCCTCTTTATAATCAATGTCAGCTTCATTACAAACAAGTTAAATCACAAAAAGACCTCTTTCGAAGCTGTCCAGGTTGATCTCAAAAACTTTTCTGATCATAAAGAAAGATTATAACACACTGCATGCTGGCACTTTTTGTCATTTCAAAACATTTGGCAGTGCTAAGAAATGCCTAAAATCTCTTACACATTGCACTGAACCAGAAGTAATTTTACCTCCAAATGGGCTTTGGCTTTTCTCCTTTGTCCCATAATGTTTGGACAGTGCCTTTGGATACTCCTTTAGTCATCTATCCTTGATTTCCCGTTTTTATGGTTTTGTTGGGTTTGTTTTTTTTTTTTGCATTGCAATCCTCCTCTGATACTATCTTTTTATATTGATATGTGATAATTATTTTCTTTGGTTATATACTAAGCATGAATAGAACTAACAAGAAGAATGTCAAACTTAATAGGCAATAAAAATGTCATATTTGACCAGCACTCATTTTAATCAGACTAGCATTCATTTTATTATTTCCAGCAGCTCTTTAAACATCAGATAAAATCAAAATTCCCTAGTGATAAATGTCTACCTCAGTCACTGTTAGATGAGAGACAAGTGGTTGGAATGAGTCAGTACCTCTGAAGAAGGTTGATTGATGGATATTTGAAACCACAACAAAGAGTACACAAATTCAGTTGAATCTGTCTACAAGATTGCACTTTAAAAGAGGCTGAAACACTAGCAATTAGGAATATTCACTTACAAGCTTGCCTGCACAACCCTTTCCCAAAATGCAGACAGATACAGTGCTAGCCAGGTTCTAATTCTGAAAACACCTACAAGCTGAATCATGGGATTCAAGATTGTAGTTGTCCTAGGATTCAAGAGTGCTCTTTCTGAGTCAAAATCTTTCCGGTGTTTATTTGTTGTTTTCAAATAACAAGGTAAGAGAGTCTATCAACACCCTTCAGTCACATGTCATTCAGGTAAATTTCACTAAATCATTCTTTGAAGTCAGAAAAAACATTTTTCCAAGAGTATGTGTGTTTGCTTTTAGGTGAAAAGGAATGAAGCTTCCAAGAATAGACTTGGACCTCTGTCCTAGATTGGTCTGAAGAGGACTTTCACTGACGTATTATTTACAAAAGAATCACCACTGCAATACACTGCTCTGGAATGCGACAGTTCAACACTGTGAGATATGGAAACAGCCTTTGGCAAATAGCAATAAAAATCAGATATGGGGGAAAATTTATGAAAATCACTGGAATATCTGTCATATTTCACAGATACTGAGTAATGGTAGGGCATGTTTCAAGAGAATGATGGAGTAATACCATTGTCTACCACAGAAAAAAATACTGTCACTTACTTGAATAGTTAGTGCACCTGTCATAAAGATGTAGGAAATTTTACACCCTTCAAATGTATTTAATTTTAACTTGTTTCTTTGCTTTAATTGAGTATTGATTTAATTAAATCCTTGCCCACAAACACAAACCCAGTCCTCTTTTACTCAGTATGTTTACTAAGACATACTGTTCCCTTGGTTTTCCTTGGATGTTAGTGGCACTTCAGGGGTTTTTTTTCGTGCCAGACCTCTAGATATAGAAAAAAAAAGTTATGTCCCATGTACCATGATAGTGACATAACTTCCAATTCACGTGAATATTTTGTGCTGTGTAGTGTAAGCACTTGGAAGTGATCCTGGATTGCCCACTGGGCAGAGTAGGAAGCCAGCTCGAGTAGACTGATAGAGAATGACCTGCCTTGTCCAGAACACTTTTTATAAAAGCATTAATTTTGCTGCTCGGTAGGACAGGCTGTATGCAAGCACAGAAGCACTATTCAGACATGTAGCAGTTCTACTCATTCTTTTCCTAGGGTGGACAGAGCACTCTTGGACCCTTTTTTGCAAATAAAATGTTTCTTTTCTCAATACAGCGCCTATTGTTTAGGGTGCCAGTTTCACACACCAGTAGTTGCCTGAACAAAGCAAAAATATTTTAATTTAAAGTCTTGTCTCCTGTAAGGTGTGACATTTAGCTTTAATTTTTAAACAATATTTTTAATGTATTTTTAAATATAAAATTCACGGGGTTTTTAGTTGTAAAAGAATGCAAGTTTGCATGGGAAGCAACCAGAAAAACTCAGATATTAGTTAGAAGACCTCATATAGTACTGAAAAAACACCCACAGTCCTTGCCAGCTTCAACTGCTGTCATGCTGAGCAATTATGTGTACTTATGACTTTGAACATAGACCAAGATTCTCATAAACCTTATATGTAAGAGTTGCAAAATGGTGACTGAACAATATGTCCTGGCAAGTTTTTAGCCTGGATCTTTTGTGTGGCTCAGCAGGCCTTGCTAACAGAAAGAAAGGAGGTATCAGGTGGATGTGAGTGAAAATGAATAGCTCCTCAGAACTGGAGAGTGAGCCTGTCAGCTTTCACTCCAGGATGCATTGACAGTGTTTACTTAATTGTACTCAAGTAGTGGCTTTCTTTTAGAGACCTTTAGAAAGCACAAATTTTGTTGATATTGGAATTCTTCACAATAGTAAGAAAAGGGCAAAACCAGCAACATGAATTGATTTCAGGTCATGCTTCAGTACATTGCATACTTAAGAAAATTAGTCCAGACATTAGACAAATGGCACCACATCAACATGGTTAGAAATTGATTGTTCACAGCATCCACAGTATGACATTTCATTCCTGCCCATTGTTTTTAGCGCTGATTGTCTTCACTTCTTTGTCATTGTTCCAAGCCTGAGCAAAGTTCCCTCATTTCTACAGTCAGAAAATGAAACTGCTTGAATAGTACAATATGTGTCAAGTTTAAGGAAGGTGAGTAAAACTCCAGGTGTCATTGAAGGGACATTGACAAGTCATCTTACTACTCTGTTAATTACCAGCATAAATTCAGTCATCACCCTCCCCTCCACTCTTCTATATTAAATAAAGGTGACCCTTTTTTAACCTTTGTTGCTGCACATCAAATGGCAGACCATCAGAATGCAATGAGAAGTCCTCACTGCCCCAAAAACCAGCCACTCAATGCTTAATGAAATGGTGTCATCTTTGTCTATACATTTATTAGACAGTAATTTTGATCTGAGAAACTACAACATATGAGCCCTTTGAATCTGTAAGTGAGGCAGTAACAGAAAATAAGAAAGGGGATACACATAATAGTCATGGGCTTGGCCTATTTTCTGTCACGGCTTCTGCTGCTGTGGAGGAAGTCGAGCATGATTTAAGTTTCAAATCACTTGTTATCATGTTGTTCTTTCTGGGCCATATCGCTTTTGTCCCTTATAATTGCCAAATAGTAAAAAACTCTCTTAGCTTCTGTCAGGCCTCTTTCTTTAATGAAATGCACTCTGCATTCTGGCAGTGTTAAACTAGAGAGAATCCAGCTTTGGCCTTATAAGGTTCCTATATTCTAGATTGCTCTTCATTCCAGAATCAACATCATCAGGTGAGGTCAAATCATGTATTTTACTTTCAGATTTTTTGGTGTTTTTATTTTTCCCTTACAACCCTTAACTGTTGATTTCCTCCACTCACCACTTCACACAAAGGAATTTCTTGCAGGCCTCTGGGGTGGAAATATGAAGCTTGCTCTGGGTTTCCTTTTAGAATAAGTCCCTTATGAGCCTTTCCACAATCCTGCTGCAGCTCTGCAGAAGTACTGAAGCCTAGGTCCCCTCTCCCTCTAGTGGAACACACATCACAGTCATAGCCGAATGTGATTAATATGACCACCCAAGATTTTTTCCTTTTAGAAAACATAAAATCTTTTACATTTGACTTCTCCACCTTTGCACCACTCCTAGAGAGGTTTTACCAAGCCAGTTGGTAACAGGATCCAGGTCTTTTCTTTTATGGACCAGTTTTCTCAGAGTAACTGAGAGACTGGCAAGGAGGTTTACTTGAATGTCTATTTGAGTAGCCTCCTTTTTTAGAGGCTTCCTTTCCAAGTCAGTCACCAGACAGGAATGAAATTGAAGAGCTGATATGATTTTGCAGTCCTATATTTTATGCAGTCCTATATGTAGGACTGCATAAATCCTAACTAAGTTTCCTGCCTTTGGGGGAAATGCACTTTCCCAGAGAATTCAAAGGTTTTCTACTAACAGTGCTATTTTCATAGGTCAATACAATCCTGTGCAATTGATTATCTTGGTTTTTCTCCCCTGTCACAGTGCTACTGCATTTTTAGGCACCTTGTGAGTCATGGGAACAATTCACAGCAAATACTCTTTAGTTGTAAAGAATATATGACCCAAAGGAAGTGCAGGAAGGGAAAAACCTCAGGACCAAGAAAGTGTTTAGCAGATTTATTTGAAATTCTGTTATTATCAAATCTGCAACACAACCAGAGTGTGTATTAAAAAAAAATAAAAATCACAAAGCAATCTTAAGGCTTCAGCTGAATCATTTCCCAGTTGCACTTCAGCAGTGACTATGCAGGCACGATCAATCAGACTGATTTTAAAAAGTTATGAGAACTAATCATAAAGTTCTTCTAAAGCTCATTAGTTATAGGAAACATACACACAGGAAAAGGCTGGAGACTGAGATCTGTGTTCATCGATAAAGCAGGAATAGCAAAAACTATATTCGCTTCTAAGTGAATTCAATCAAAATAAAGAGTGAAGGAGAAAAATCAAATCCCCACTATGTTCATAACTAGAAACTTGTGAAGACATAGTGATGTTAGTCTAGTATTTTAGGCAATTCACCTAGATCCCTTTACAAGTCACAGAGGCTGAGAACGTGCTATAGATAAATCATATTTATCAGTGTAGAAAACTTAACAGTTGCTCAGTGTCACGGTATATTCATCACACGTCTATTTTAGTTTACAGTTTTACTCTTCTACTATTCATCCACTTATTTTGCCCCTTTTTCCCCATTCTCTGTTTCATCAAACCTAATTTATATTTTAAAATTCTTGAGAAAATATTATTATTTGTATTAGTCTAAAAACTCATGTCAGCATATGAGATTGTTAACTTCCTTGCATTCTCTTCAAAATTTCTATGTCATATGGCACAAAAAACCAAATTAAAGTAAGACTAACATTACAATCAATCCCCCTGAAGAAAAGCAGCATTTTACTTATGAACTTCTAAGGCTTCTGGGCCGTGGAAATTGTTAGACAGGAAAAAAGCAGAGCTGCTAAGGAATGCATGTTCTCTCTTTTCCTGTTCACACAATCTTACTCAGTCTCCAGTTCCTAATGAAACTTCTTCAAAATAAATATTTTGGAAGGGTTTGTATCTTGAATGTCTTTGTTCATGTCTTCTTAGCTTTCTCTGTACATTGTGTTTGTTACATCTCAGATACAGGTAACACTTCTAACTACATACGTGCACACAGAAATGTGTACACAGAAATGTGTACACATTCATTCAGTTGTTTCTTGACAAGTATCTTCTCTATTTTTTTTTTTTTTTATTAACTGTCCCCTCTTCTTCAGGGGTTAGTGATACTCCTTTTATCTACTTGACTGACTTTCCTTCATAACAAAAGACAAATTTATTGATAATATAGTATTTACTTAAATTAAAAACTACTGTTTTTAAGCTGAGAATGAAACAATGACCCAAATGATGAAATCAACAAAACTTGACTCTGGCTGACTTCATTAGTACCAGCATCTCATCTATAATTTCAAAAAGGAACATGAAAAGTTAGCTACCACATCCTTAGAAGAGTGACAGAAGGATTCGAAAACAGACTAAACAAATTTTACTGTCTTATTTTTTTTTCCTTTTATAGTATAAATTCAGGTGCAATTCTTAGTCATGGAGTTGCTGAAGATGCTTCTAGCAGACATATTTTCAGATTCAAAATTATACTTGTAAGAAGATATAGATATGCAGCGATAGGCAAGGTCAATACACATTTATTTTTAAATATGTGTTTACAAACCCGTCGAAACAACTCATTGGTTTACAGTACTTACTGACTTGTGTCGTGTTTTATTGATCCATGAACTTCTTAATCAAAATCTCATCTTTTCCTTTTCCTTTTCTTCTGGTTATACAGAAGAAAAGGAAATTTAGGTCTCCCTACAGGAGAGGGAGGCCTAAATTAAAATAATTAATGTGTTCCATCCTGTTAGTGTCACTAAGTTATTGAAAGCTTTTTTGTTCTGATAAACCTTGACAGGTGATCCACAAAATGCTACTAGAAAGGCTAAGTGGTCTTGAGGTAAAAGGAAAAAATAACCATCAATTGATGACAGGGAAGGAACTGCTAATTAAATCAGATGATTCAACAACATTATATTTCCTCCTTCATTATAACTGTGTGATGAAGTATACCTTCTGTACCAGGTTTGATATTTATTACACATGCAAGTGATTTAGAATGTGGCAAGAGGGAATACCGAGGCAGCTGAGCTTGGAATGAGATAGAATGGTTCTGTTAGAATCAGAAAGCAGCATGAAAAACCTTCAGAAGACATGAAAAACTGCAGTGAATCATAATGACAAATGAACATCCAGACCAGTAAAAACAAACATTAGAGGTGAAACCATGAAATATTTTAACCACATTTAGGGTTTAAAGTAATGATTGCAGGTCAGGAAGTAGATATGAATGTAATTGCACTCTAGTTAATTAAGATTTTCACCCACTGTGCAGCAGTAATTGGAGGCAAAGGAAATATTTAACAAGATTACTGAAGAATGAGATAAAAAATAATTCCAAAATTGTTCTAATAAAATAATAGCAGGCAGTGTTTCACCCTCAGTTGGACTACCACCACTTAGTCTCATGGTTAATGGAGCAGAAGTGAGTTTTCCATGAACACACAATGCAAACTAAAAAGATTACAAGACTGAATATTTAAATGAAAATTTTAAGTTTTTTCACTAATGAGAACAGAAACTAACATGATAAAATATGCAAAGCTATTATTTCTACAGAGATATATAAGAAATTTCTATTTGCCTTGTTTACAATGCAAGAATACCAGTTAGTCATAGAAACGAAAAGTAGCATAGGAAAGAGAAATTCAAGAGAAAAATAACTTTCCATACATACTGTGAAACCCATTATCAGTCAATAGTACTGAAAACATAAATTTTAGCAAAGCTAAAGTATTGGAAAGTCACATGAGTAATATCAGCATCAGGCATGGGGCAATATCTCACTTAGCCCTTGCAAGTGTTTTCTTCTGGTAGGCTGGAAATGGAAATGTACAGGCAATCATAGTCTGTATAGGCTGTTGTCATGCAACAGCAATAAATCTGCATTTGAGGGGCCTGTGCTGGCCACTGGCAGAAAGAAAGAAAAACAGCCAACACAAACAGTCTTAATTCAAAAGGTACATAAACCAAATTACTCCTCAAAAGGAGTACTATTGTAAAAATGTCTTTAAAGGTACTTTTTTTTTTTTTTTTTTTTTAACCAGTTACATGGTGTTTGCGTGCTTAAAGGAGATAGTCTTTAAAAAATCTGCAGTCCTTACCTGCAGGACAAGTACATAGCTCAGAAAGACAAAACAGACTCACTTTTTCATAAATTTCATAGAACAAAAAAGTAGTAACTGCATTACTTCTACTCTCAGAGGAAAATAAAGCTGAATTGCAACAGTCCCTCGGCTTTCTCTCTAATGTAATAAAAGGCCTTGGATTATATCTGGGTTGTGCAGACTTAGCCTTCAAACCTCCAAGGCTTGGCTCTTAAAAAAAAAAAAAAA
>VYXD01013973.1:909149-1104431 GCA_013397195.1 Hylia prasina
AAGCTTTCATGAATGAACAGGTGTTTTGGTGTTTTAACCCTGGCTGGACGCCAGGCACCCACCAAAGCCTCTCTATCACTCCCCTCTACCACTGGGCATGGGAGAGAAAATATAATAAAGGTTTCATCAGATATTAATTGAACTTATTAACAGCAAAATCAGAGCAAGATTATAAGAGGTAAAAGAAATCTTATAAACTCCTTCCCCCTACCTCTCCCTCTTTCCCAGGTCTACCTCAATGTCCCCAGCAGTGCAGGGAGATGGGGAATGGAGGTTATGGTCACTTCATCGCAAGGGACATCCATCCATGACATACTTTTTATGCTATTCTTTCTCCCACAGAATAAATCATTTTGCTTTGATCACAAATAGCTACAACCCACAGAACTTCTTACGAATAAAAATAAAAGGGTATTTCTCAATTAAAAAAATTCCCCCAGTCCCTTTCACATTTTGTACTTCAACATCAAACTAGAATTGTGTGTCTCTTACAAGTCAAACAATTTCTTCTGTAAATAACACTCATACGAATTGCAAGTCACCAGAAATCAGTTCCATGACTAGAAATGCCTTTCCTCTGGGTTAATGTCACAGGGATGGTGAAATGGGTATGAGAGGAGGATGGGACAGGCTGTGGATGTAGATCTGCCACAGAGAGTTTCATAATATTTCTTTCATTTCTTTAAGAGTGCTCACCAGTTCATATTTCATGACTCCTGTATTAGACAATCCAGCAATGGGGAAAATGTGACAATGTCCTTGTCTTTCATTTCAGTGGTCTCCAGCTTCAGAGGAGGCAGGCAGGGGAGGCAGCTACATAACTAAGCTGCCAAGCTGCGCTTTTGCTGTCTATGACCATCTTTCCAAATTTTAGCTACTCTTCTGTGATGTAAAATTTTCAAATCAACCATATGGAAGACCACCTATTTTCTCCATAGGCAGTCAGGGACAACCAGCTTCTGGTTCACCTTCATGATAAAACACAGCCTCTTTTTTCTGACCTTCTGTGTTAGCTTCTTTAAAAATCTTCTTTGCATACATCCAGAAAAGGCTACACACTGGCTTGGAATGCCATGCTTTCTTTTCAGATGCCTCTGAAATATCAGTGTTTCTGCTGGGCCAGCACAAGGTAAAAGGAATAAACTTCCCCTGCAGAAAGCTAAAGCTATTTTATTAAAATTATACTACACCACACTGTATCTCCAATCAAGATTTTTTTATTTCCTGGAAATTAAAAAGACAGAAAACCCCCAAATACTTCCTTTGTTGTGACAACCTATTTCCTTGCTCATTGTTCATTACCTGTCTAATATAATCAGGCTCACAAATAAGGGAGGATGAAATACTGTAAATAGTGTTCTGCCATGTATGCCATGGGTGGGAGGAAGCACACTTTACAAACAAATATCTTGAAGGGCAGACTCCATTTCCTGGGCCCTGAGTACACAGACAGTGGTGCTGAGAGAAGAAAGAAAACGAGTCACAGACAATACCAAGCCAGCACTACCAAAAAGTAATGAAGCACCTGCTCAGACTGATACTGAGCCCCTGAAATCCCCACATGGACTCTAGACTTTCAGGCACATGTCTCTGCTTGATTCAGTATAAGCATGAGCACACCTGATTCTGTGAAAGCATCGTTTACAGACAAACAGCCCCTGAGCCCTTGTTTCCCGTGCAGATGAAATAAAAACTGGAAAGGAACTAAACCATCAAGAGTTTTTCAGGCAGCTGGTTTCTGCAGTTTCTGCATCACTTCCTGAGCAATTTACAAATACTCTATTAATAGTATTATATTTTTTAATATTGTACCTTACCTAACAGTGTAAAATTCAATTTGCTTCTTGTTAGCAGTCAGTGGAACTGATGTCAGGGCTCTGAACTGTTTTTTATATATTTTTAAGCTGTTTTGTTTCAGTAGTTACTTTTTCCCATTCAGATGCAAGATATATAGCTATATCAGGGTGTTTTATTATGTATCTCTGCAATCTACATAAAACAATTAAAAGGATCACCTTAGGTCATCAACTCAGCAAACACAAAGACTTACCCTTATTTTTTTTTAATAAATAACCCCTTATTCAATTAATTAAATTTTAATTAGTCAAGTTCAATATGTACTGGTTATCAATTTCCTCCCAACTCAGTACAAAGATTCATTGAGCCTTAATTCTGAAGTGCAAGATGCTGGTGAATGTTCTCTTAGTGACAGTTGTAGGAACCCACAGTACTCTTGTTTTCTGCCCCAAACCCACTTTTTTGTATTTGACATGAAAACACAATTGACACACCTATCTTGTCTCTCCTGCATACTTTGTCTACATCCATTGCACCCAGAAATTTACTGGGTGTGGATTTTTACTGGCAGTTGCAAGCCTCATGAGTGGTAGTATTATACTAAGACATCTTTGCAAAATAAAGAAGAAAATATAGTTTGACTAGTAATAACCCCAAAGCCATAGCTATGGAAGACAGCAGCTGCTAGAGTCAGAAAGAGAAGGCAAATCATCTTACACTACCTAAATTGGAATGACTTCCCATTATCCTAGAGACCCTGTGGAAATACTAGCCTGATATATGAATAGCCAGCATCTCCAAAATAAACAAATAGGCAGAGTCTGGCACACATCAAATAAAATAGTGTCTAAAATGTGACAGACAAGAAGTATTGGATTGAGTTAGTGATTTTGGAGTATAGGCTCTTCACAGAAAACCATACTTAGTCTCTTCCCACTCTTTGCTCTCCAAACCAGATTTAAATGTGCAGAACTTAATATCCAGCATAAACAGAACAGACAATTGGGGATACAAGTTTCATAAAGTTACCCTAGGACATTAGCCTAAATTCATCTCACTCAATTTATGCTATTGAGCATCTGGGTGGCTGTTACCAGCTAGTCATCTAGGGCAAGATTCCTTTCAAGATTCAGATCCCTATATTTAAGCATCCACATGTAGATGTCTGCAGATGTACTAGGCATTTACATCTACCTTGTGTAGGACTTAATTCAGTTGCCTCGCACCTAAAACTATTTCCAGTGTTCCCTGATCTACAGAGTGTGCAATTCCCCATAGGACCAGTGTCTTCCTGTCTTTTCTCCTGGGTCACCTAGATGTTTCCTTCCTCTGCCTATCTCCTCCTCAGCTGTCTGCCTACCTGCTCCTCAGGTCTAGTATTGACAGAGCCCTGAGCAGCCCAGATTTCTGAAGATATTGCTAAGTTATAAGGAAGAATTGTGAGAATATGTACAGACCACAACTCAAGGCAAAAAACTGTGATCAGGAAACATACAGAAGTCAGAAGATGACAAGTCAGAAGCACCAAGGATCAGGGCATTCGGTGAACACCAGAGGCCCACTCTTCCCTTCCTGACTTATGATTTCTGATCAACAAAAACTCATTGTCAGCTTAGTGAATATGAAAAGCACAGTAGTGCCTATCCTAGGAACTCATTAGTCCTGGCTATATATTGCACACATTCAACAAATAAAAAACTGCTTTATGCCTTTTAACATTGTGCCTTGTACTATAAGCGTCCCTTGCTTACATGCATTAAGCTCCCTTGAACAAGTCAGCACACTGAGGGGGCATTACACAAACCAACCAAAAGAGCCCTAGAAGATCCTGTGTTCAGGCTAATTTCCATATGGTGAAACCTCAGTGCAGCCAAAGAAACCTGGGTAGATATTCCACTAGATGTTGGCTGGATCTTCACTGACTAAAAAAGGAACTTAGAGGTAGAGCATCTATGTAGACTCTGAATTTCAGGTACCTGAATCTCACCCAGCTATGGTGTCAGAGGCAAATTTACAGTGAGAGGAAGTAATAGGGCCTTTTTTGGCCCTCCTTTATCAACCCTATTCTCCAACTTCTAGATGCAGCCCCGGCACCATCCTGGTGCAACTGCTAAAAGGCAAAGGAAAAAGAGACAAATCCTGTGACTACAGCAAGATGGGGCAATGCCACTCTCTCCAGGTCTGCTGGTCCATGTCAGGAGATAGTTCATCCCAGTCACATGGCTTCAGCCTGCTGTAGTCATGACATACACCATATCTTCACCAGGTCTGGGCTCAATCTCATCTGAAGATCTGTCCCAAAGGGTTCCTGTCGTTTCATGTGAATCAGGTTCCAGATATTGTAAACCAAAAAATTATAAACCCACTAAATGCTGATAGTTTAAGTCACTTTGAAAGAAATCTATGCAGTAGGAATTTAAATAAGTCTTTATGCAAGGTCTTTGTCATCCAGCCATTATTAAATTCTTATGCCAGAAATCTGGTAATTTTCTTAAAGCATGTTTTTATTCTCTGTAGACATTAAAAAAGTGACTTTTAAAAGTGTTTTTCGATATACTTTTGTCATTTTCTAAATGAATAATTTTCTGTTCTCTGTTATCTCATCTGAACATACTGACAATTATCTTGTTATATTACTGCTTTCTATAATTTAATATTCAATTTGATTTTTGGACCAAAGCCACTCTTTATATCTGAGAAATCAATTTTTTATGGTCACTATTACTGATTTTCTTTACAGCCTCTATCTGCAAGCCATTTTTGATCAACTGAAGCACATACTGAGAGAGAAACTATCACCCAATAATCTTTTTTTTTCATTAACTTGTCTCTAAACTTCTTCCACTTTCTCTGTCAGAAACACTCCACTTTCTTCAAAGGTCTAATATCACAATTCTGTTTTTCTTTTTCCTCTCCCCTCCTTCCCACTCATAACTTGTAATTTGATCTGTGACAGCTGAAGAAAAAAAAGTCTCATTTTAGTAACTTTCTGTCATTCCGCGTTTCATTAAGTAGTTATGCAGAACTGAGATCCAAATACTTCCAAATTTGGAAAAAAATCAGATTCACATTCAAATTGTTCTGCATTATGTTATAGAGAAATCCTTCAAAAATCCCCTGTAACATAGAGTACAAGTCAACACACTTTTAGGAAAAGCTTTATATAACCAAAAAAATATTGTTTTCTAGTAATAGCAACTAAGGGAGAATGCACAACAAGGACTGACATTTCTGGGCACAGAAATACTTATCAGAAAGAAATCCAGGTTTCATAACCACTGTTAAATCTACAGCTGAGACCAATGCTACTATCTCTTTGTATGTATTATTTGCTCTAGTATCCTCATGAGAACCAAGTCACCCTCCAGCACCACCTGCTGAGAGTGCTTTGATCACACAGTATAGAAGAGAACTTCAGCTTTTTTACGGAGCCTTTTTGGTCTATTCTGAATGTCTTTCCCCGGAATATCACTCCCTGATACTTGGGTTATTATGTACTTGGTTACTGGTTTCTTCTAGGACACTTGTTCTCTGTGTTGCCAAAACACACCTGATGGGAGGGATGACTCACTGAGATCACACTGGTGACCCACAGATGCTGTCAGAGGCAGCTCATCTTTTGTACAAAACAAAACTAAGATATTTCTTTCAAGACTTAGGCCGTAAGACAACAATTACCCATAAGTCAAGGGTGCAGCCCTCGCCAACATATTGCAGCTGAGACATTCAGTTAATAGAATAAGTCCATTGCAAGGCACAGAGTTTAAAACAAGAAAGTATTTGTTTTGCCTAGAAATCTCTTGACAGCACAGAAATGAAAGCAAGAATGGTGCATTTTTCTAAGGTACAAACTAATGGACTAAGGAAGTAATTATAGGAAAAGAGCTCTCTCAACAGAAATGCAAGAAATATCAATGACTTAACAGTGCCATTTTCCCACAACAGGAGTTAAGATGGAACCAAGGGATGGCAGGACAAAATCCTCCAGTGTTCTTCAAAGAGAGAGAGACATTTGAAAGCATGAATTTTGCAAGACACGAGGTTTCTGAAACATAGATATATCTACAGTGGGCTTCATGTCAGCTCATATTTGAAATTCTACTACATATCTCTTTCTCACAGGTGAATTCCAAGCTGTCTGAAAACAGAGATCAAGGTAGTCATATAGATTTTTAACTGCAATGTTGTTTACAGTCCTCTTACCAAAAACTAAATTTGATAGGAATGTTTTGCTCTATGATCAATTATTATTTCTCCTTGAGATTCCTTGAGATTAACTTCTTTATGTGCAATTATTACATATATAAGAAATGTCAATTGCACTTTCAGGTTCACTGCATACACACTCTATTTCAGTCATTGTGTATAGAAACAAATATTTGTAGATAAAACAACCCCACATTAAAAGGCTTTTACTAATATAGTAGCCTTGATTTGTCTTAGAAAAAGTAAATTAAATAAACTTTGAAGTCTCCCTCAACCAAGTTACAAGCTGAAGAGAGAAAAGAACTAGGAAAAAAAAATATTTTGCTACTTCTGCTCCAAGTTAATGTTTGGATTTGTTCTTATTTCTTATCCTCCTTTTCCCCTTCAAATTTTAAATTATTTGTTTGCCTCACCAGAGCCAAATTGCTTTGATCCGTTAATTATCTGAATTATTTTTCTGCATTCCTTGTTTCTCTGCCAATCATTAATTCATCTTGTTGTGAACAGACTGCTAAAAGATTCAGGTTTTGCACAGCATGGCAATGAGGTATAATATGCTTAGCTTTTACATCCAAGAGTTTGAAGACTTCCTGATTCATCATATAAGCCAGTGAACACATTTATCTAATGCTTTGCAAAAAGAATAATCTTGCTCTGTCTGTTGCCATTGTTTCCCTTTTGACTACCATATTCACTTGAGTGCTACTGCCAAACTGTCTTCTGTCAAAGCTAATCCATTCTTCAGTGATAGTATCTTTAAAAGAAACACTGCCTTTCTCTGTCATGAGGATAACAATAAACCTAAGAGCTGATCCTCTTAGTGTAAACTGCCAAATCTGAGGAGCTGCTCCTCAAACTTGGGAACACCATATGTTTCAGTCGTGTCCTGGCAGGTCTCTGCAGTTATAAGCAGTTTTCAACTCTGTGCAAGATACTTAACTCTCTCTTCTGCCCCAGTCACAGTTTGACTTCTTTCCTTATATTGCCCTTCATCATTATTTTCAGTCTCTCACTGTCTTACATTTCCTTTTTCTGTTTTGGAAAGTTCCCCAGTTTCTGTACTCCTTTCTCAAACAGTGTTTCCATTTCAGATATGCCCCCAGTCTCTAAGTCTCACACTCCCCAGTCTCACACTGCCTACAACAACTGCATGGGCTTCCTCTTCTGCATGTGGTTACCTTCCAGCTTCACTTCCAGTATTTCTGCTCCACTGGGAATGGAGCACTCTCACTGCTGCCTCCAGGACCCTTTCCAAAGTCAAATATCAGGACCCTCTCTTAATAACTTTCCTTTTTATTTACTCTTTTGTTTCAGATATCAGTCACCATTTTAGCCTTTACTTAAATTTTATTCTGGCACATATATAAAGTAAGGCCTTCTTCCTTCTCCTTCCTCTTCCCACGATTTCTTCAGCAGTCCTCAAGAAAATAATTTTTCCTGAGAGGATTCTCAAGGTTCCTAAGCTGGTAATTTCCCTTTTAAAAATTCACTTTATGATCAGTCACCTGAAGCAGACCTTCAAGGACTATGAACTGTCCCTTTTTTAGAGATGCAAAAACCATACAGCATGTACTAAAAATTTTGCAATCCAATATTTTTACCTGAATTTGTTATGAATCATCAGTTTCCCCAAGGAAATTTCTATAGTGTGGGAATATTTCCCATATAATAAATATTTTTTAAAAGTTTTTATTCCTATATGACAAAGTCTAGGAGAGAGGAAATTTTTTCCCCTATTTATGTATTAAGAAAGAGAAACAAAATTATCATGACTGATTGGAATGTCATTGTTTGCTATTAAGACTGAAAAAGTTGCAAGAAAGTTGTGCTATTGGGAAAATCAACTTAAAATAGTGAAAAAATAAATGAAGGCCAGACTAAAGAAAGAAATGCCTTCAACAGGGCTAAGATTTTAGGGAACGTAATGTTTGTATTAGGAAGAGAGTCACAGCAAGACGTTGGTTAATTCCTAAAACTGAACACAAATTCTAATGTTAAAATAAAAGAGAATAAAGAGACCATGGAAATGTTTGTCAGCTCGAGGACACAAAAACTCTGTCCAAATATGAGTCAGTTGGTATGAAAACCCACCAGAGGGGATTTTCTTTATAAGGGAGCAATACAACTGCTCATGTAGAGTTTACCTGGAAATATAGCTAGGATATTGCTGTGTTTAAATTGCTTAAAGAATTAAGTTTTATGTATTAAGGCCATTTCAGACATGATGCTGCAGACTTACTATTAGACTAGTCCAGTAAATACTATTTACACACAATGGTTAACTACAGAAAAAGTGCATTTCTCTGTATGTTAATCTCCATGCAATTGCTGTTCCACCTTTTATGTAAAGGAAATAGAAAATATCTTGATGGGGGGAAAAGGGTGAAGTTCTAGTGGGGAGGGGAAAATATCTTGATGGGGAGCGTGAAAGGTTCTAGTTCAACATCAGACATTGTTTCAAATTATTGTTTCAGTGTTTATGATACAGCTTGAAAGAAAGTAAATGCAGACTGAATCTGCCATGCAGCTCTGTCCCTTTTAATTCAAAATAGAGAATGCCTGATGAAAAGACTTAGTTGTTCAGGGTATTTATCTGTACCTGGAGAGTCTGACATTTTTGATATTTTTTACTGACAGTACTAATTACAACAATGTACTTACAGAAGAAATCCCTGTGCAGATGCTGACTTCAGGTAGCCAAGCACAAATTTGGAGTAATCTGATTGCTCTTGAGAGCATAACTCCAGATTTATACCCACATGCCATGTTCAATCTGGCCCCAAGCTTTAGTAAGTAGTAAATTCCCTCTGTTCAGGTTTTTTCCCCATTTCGGTCCATGCCTTATGGTCTGCTGTATAAAGTCCAAAAGTATGGAGGTATTTTGACATGTTAGAATGTCAATCAATCAATACAATCAATTTTATTATTGAATGCACTGAAAAAGGACGCATCATATAAAGAAAACAAAAAATCATCTAAGTCAGATTTCATTCTTATTCTTTAGATTTTTTCTGCAAAATAAAGCCTTCAACAGGAACAGAAGAAGACTTAGTAAAATTTGGGATTTTTTTTTTTTCCTTAAGGTCAACATTTTTGGAATATATTTGTTTTGTTTTGAGAAGAGCAAAGAGCATTTTTTTTAGCTTGATATTTTAAACCAAAACATTGACTCCAATGTGACTGTCCAAATACTGGAAATTTTCTGTGCTGGTAGAGAAGCAATAGAGGTTGAAATCTGGTTGTGAGTCCTGTTGCACAGACAGACTCATCCTGAACGTGTAGCCAACATCCAGCTTGCTGTGCCTGCCATCACAATACAAATAACAAATAAGCATGGCAGAAAGAGTATAGGAAGAGATTCTTTAACACTGAGTGATTCCTCCAAAATCCATTATTTTGATAATGAACACAGCCCATCCATGAAAGGCACAAGACTGAGTTTTTATGCAAATAGATTCATCAGTTATGGAACCACTCTAGCCCTGAAAATCAAATTAACAATATCCATCATGAGACATTATACAATTGCAGCAGAAAGAAAGGAAGTGTTACCTCCTTTAATAGCTAAGATGGTTAGAAATATATTCTAAGGTTGACAATGTCCTTCTATGAAGAACAATACCATAGCAACCGTTGCTATTGTTTAGGTACAGATGTTAAAGTTTGAGTACAAGAAGTATTAGACAAATAATACAATTGAATAATTTGAGAAACAGCAATACTTACATTTCACACTGATCATCGTTGCTTAAACTATAAAATTGTGTGAACAGAGACACTGAAACGTTACATTTATCTTCTTAAAGATGTATCAGGTGCAGAAATTATGAATCCTAATAGAAGCATTGTAGTGAATAATTTTAATTATGCAAAGTTAAAAAGTAAGCTTAACTCTTCAAAAGATGTCTCTTTAGGACCTACCTGATAGAAAGACAAAGTCTGAATCACTCCACTATGATGAATAGGGATGTGAAAGGCAAACTTTTGGTCAGTATATCCTAGGGATCTGCTTTACCTGGGAGAACACGTGCAGTTAAATTCATGACTTCTAGCTAGGAAAGGGTAATAACATCTAATTTTAGTCTGACTTGAAACTTATGCATATACATCAAGCCACATAGTTACAACACAAAAAAGGGGATGTATTGCCTTTTCTAAAGGCTTTCACAGATGGATGTATGGAGGTCTCTGCCTTATAATGCAGTTCTATCACCATCAAGTGTCCCTTCTTGACATCCATTAATTTCTTATAAACTACTTTTTTTCTTTTATCCCTCACCTTCCATCCATGTGTCTGACTGAAGCAAGTCCAGGACAGCAAATCTGCCAAAAGCTTCTAGGAATTAGACAACCATTGAGTGGACAAAACTAGTGAACCAACATGGAAGTAGCACAGAGGAACAGAAGAAAATAAGGAAGAAGAAAAAAAAAAGTCCTCAGACTAGTGAGTCAGTCATATTCAAACTACATTTTGTGGGGTGATTGATGTCAGAGCAGAAGACACCATGCCAAGACTAGAAGAGGATGGGACTGTTCAGCCTCAGTGCAGACTTATGTCAGCTTAAACTGCCCAGAAAGCCCAATCTGCTTCATCTTTGCATACCCTTTAGGGAAAATGAGCTCAACTGCCATGTCCTAGTGTTAAAAAAAATCACCTTTCTGTGTATAATCTAATGCCTCATAAACGGACATAACCCTTTGGGAAACCACATCAGCTATCCCTCTGCTTCCTTTTTGTCCTTCATGTGGAAGAAGATAAAACTTCTCCTTTGTAGCAGTGGTGAGAGAATTTATATTTGAAATATCCAAAGTTACTTGTTCCCCTGTATTCCAAGTGTTTTACTTGGTGGGAGAAGAAGGGAGGGAGACAAAAAGCAAAACTAAGGAAACAGAAACATATTCACTCAAACTATAGGAGGCAGATGCAATTTTTTTGTTTCCTGACAGGATCTGAAGCCGCGTCTCCTCAACAACAACCTAGCTACAGCGTTGTAAGATATTCTAGAGAGGTTTGTTCACAGTCTCTCCCACCGATTCTGTTCCATCTTGTATGGACTTTTAAATATTCATCAAGCCAGTGAGAAGGAAAATTAGTATTAAAGCACTTTCTTGGAAGGTGACAAATCTTGGCTCAAGTCCATGTTTTGATTCAGAGCAGAATTAAGAATCAAGGTCTCTCTTTTCTCTGGAAGTACTCTAAGTTGCACTTAACTCTCTTTTTTTATTATTATTGTCTTGGAGAATATTTAGCCTCTATAAAGTGGCAGAGAGTCAGTGGCAGGTGTTGTACACACATTACAGGATAACATGGTTAAGACATCCTGAAATTTGCAAATTTAAATCTTCAGAGGAAGGGGCTTGTGTGAACATGAGATGAAAAGGACAATTTCCTCAGCTAGAGGGCATGCAACCACAGTGTAACCAGTTTTTCCTCAATCACATTTTCAATTTTGCAATTATATTTACACATGCCGCTTTGCTCCTTGTATCAGAGTTCAGCCCTACAGCAGAAAGCAGTAAGTAATTTTCTGATGGCAGTTAAGGAAAAAAGAAGTCAGGTTGCAATGTTGAAACTCTAGTGCTCAAGATTTCACAGGAAAAAAGACATTTTATCTCACAGTGTTAGGATTTCTGAGGAAATGAGTGGTAGAGGCAGCCCAAAGAAAAGGTCCCATTTCACTCACAGGCCCATCAAGGGGAAAGGTTGTTAATAATTTATGTTAGTCTGTGGTAAATGTTGATACAGTACTGCTGTTAAAAACTGACTCTGTCTGCCATCAGCAAGTGTGAGGACAAAACAGAATACAACACTACAGGACACATGTTAGTCAGAGGCTATGGAAGGATAAAAGAGCAGATTACTTGCCATAGCTACCATATCCCTAAAAGCTAAAAGAAGACTAGAAAATAACCTCAGCATTTCAGCTCACAGAAGAAATGAGATCTGTTTTTTCTTCAGCATCTTACTTCAGAAAAAAGACAAAATTAGAAGATCTTGAACAAGAATGCATATTTTAGGTGTTGATATTCTGAAACACCAATTATTCCATTTTTTTGTTGCAACTAGTACAATTGTTTACTATTTTAAATGTATCTGATAATCCTGACTGAAAAGTAGTTTCAGATCCCTTAGAAATTATAGAAGAAAAACAAGCACATCCCCCCCACCCCACCCCCCCCCCCCCCCCCCAAAAAAAAAAAAAAAACAACCAAAAGAGGAAACAAACACAAAACTCCCCAAAAAAATTACTCTTTGAAACACTATTTACCTGGGGCAACAGTAAGTCACATTTCATAGCATTTAGCCAGGTTACAGCAGAAGACCTGAGGGTAAGAATCTTTGCATTCTTCCCCTTGCCTCACTGCATGAACTTGGAAGGCAAGGAGTCCTCCTGTGTCAGCAGAAGACCCTGCAGTCCCAGCCTGTGCACTGACAGAAGAATGAAATTAGGTCAGTGTCTTGGTTTAGAAGACAGGTATCCGCTAGGGAAAGCTGGAGTTTCCTTAGAATGGAGAATGTTAACCCCCTCCCTTTGAATTATTATAATTTTACAATTAAGGGCTTTCAGGCAAAGATATAGGAATAACAGTTCTTTTACTAGGAATGTTAGAAATGCAAATGAACAAAAATTAGAAATTGTTAGTTAAAAATTGCAAATGTACAAAAAAGACAAGTAAACAACAAACAAACAAACCCAGAAAACCCTGACAGAGTCAGGGACACAACCTGACATCCTGTTGGTCAGGGTGTTTGGAAGCAGTCCTCCTGGAGAAACAGATGTGGCTCTGTTGGAATAGATGATCCCGTTGAAGAACCGTCCAGTGATGGTGAGATGAGTCTGATCTTCCTCTGGAGTCCAGTGGAAAGCAGGATGCCTGGTGCTCTGAGTCTCAGTTTTTATCTAGGCAGGGACCCTGGAGCCCACACCCACTGGGTGGAGCATCTCACAATGGAATGATGTAAATGTGTAATGTCATTGGTGAGCCTTAATGGTCCATTAGCAGAAAATATCCCCCTGGAGGGAGGATGGGTGATGAAAGAGATAAGAAAGTGCCCCACCTGGTTTTAACAGCTGAACCATTATCAGAAAGGCATCCGCCCCCTCCCCCCAGAGTAGCAAAAAATAAAGACAAAACATTTCCCCAGCTGCTTTCAGCAGATGAAAGTAGAATACAGTTTTTTGCTTCCATAACCCAAGACAGTCAGTTATGCAGAAAACACTAACATCACCAGGTCTGCACTGCCCTCAGGGGACTCTGCCACCACACAGACCCAAAGGCACCCAGACCACAGCCTTCCCTCTGCCTTTCTACTGACCTCCCAAACTCCTCCTCTAGCACCAGCACATATGCTGAACCCTGAAAAACCTTGTAGGAGATCCCTGACTTGAGGCTGCTGTTTAAGACTAACTACTGACTGCTCCAGGGTCTTGCCAATGAGAACCAAGAGGTGGGACAGTAATTCAACTGGTTTCGCAAATGTTGTATTTATTAGAGAAATAAAAACCCTCTTATTGGTGTAGAAAACTTTGTTTTCCTTCCTAGTTTTTTTTTATATATACTTGATGTTCATAACTTGATGGTAGGTTTTAGGATTTTTTGCCTATTTTTTCATGAAAACAAAAGCATTTTTGTATCATGCATTTTAAAATCTTTTTTGATTTTTTTTTAAGAATGGCATTGCAGAATGTAAGACCGGTATTTGCTCTCTCAGATATTTCTGTTCAAGTGTAAGTATACTCAGACCTCTCTGTAAATCGGAATTGTATTTACCATATCAATGACATTTGATAAGAAGATTCATTATTAAAAATAAGTGCTTATTCCTATCAGTTGTAAGTTCAGAAACAGCAGATTTGATGAAATATTCCTTCAATCTACTGCACATGAGTAATATTGTACACCCATGGACACATAGATTATATACTGCCCAGGCAAAGAGCCCAAAGCCCCTGGAATGCAGACAGCACACTGGCACAGCAGAGTTCCAATCCCTACACTAAGTGCAAGATGTATGCTTTAAATGGCTATGCTTGCCTCATGGGTTACTTAGATTTTTCATTTTTTATGCATAAAAAATAATTTTGTCAACAGACAGAGCCTGCAGCAAATGAGCATTACAGTAATTTTAGACTTTCTTGCTGACAGGAGCTCTCTATTGAAACCTTCTGAACTCTGTTAATGAGTTGGAAAAGGATGTCTTGCACTTCCATTACTCCAACATTCTACCACTGAGGTTCCACAGGGGCTGAATCTTGTTCAGGGTTCAAAAATGTCCAGCTGCCAGCTGGAACCCTGTTAAATGCACATCAGAGCAAAGTTTCACAAAAGTTACCTTAGAACATGAATGTGTTGCAGTGAGCTCCAAACATAAATTAAATTCAAGTCAATTTTAAATAATTTATCCAAATAGGAAAATAACATCTAGTTTTAGAAGTCCTTGTCTTGCTTAAAAAATAAATTCAGGAGAAAAGTACACATCAAATTATAATTACTGCAACATGAATTTATTTAAATTAAATATAACCCCAGTTTCTTTCTAGTACTCTGTAAAGCAAGTTTTAACTTTAGGTATTCTTTTCACAAAGTAAGCTGAATGTTAGTGAATTAACCTCAGCTAAAGTATTAGTTTAAAAAAGAGCCCTGACAACCACATCTACAGTGACAGGTCATGAAGACCCATACAGATCATATTCAAGTGCAGAATGTAGTTTCTGAATTATATTAAAATCACTTTAGGAGCTAGTCACTGTACAGAGAACTCACAAAAAATGTCAAGTTTGCAAATAGAGACAAAAGTTACTCATTTATTTTAATCTGTAGCTAATTCAGTTATCAGTTCTAAAGTTCTATACTATCTACAGGTTTTTGAACATACAGTCCATTACCAGCATAAAATAGACTTTTGTAAATACTTAAATTTTTTTTCACCTTTTATAATTATTAATATAAACCGTGATATAATATAGTAATCTCTATGTACCCACACAGTTAAAAATAAAGATTTGGCCTTAGTCTTGTCAAATCACTGACAACTAAATGGCATGTGAATATGCAGAGATGAATGGGATGTTATTAGTAAATGCATTTGTTTACAATGCAGGGGTTTTAGTTGCCAAAGCACATCACCATGCTTCAAAAAATGGTTTAAAAACTCCAAATATGGACTTGACAATTTTGTTTTTCTGTTGAGGAGCACAGACAGAGGCAGTATGCCTTGGAAGGTTTTATTAATCAAAAAGAACACATCATGCCATTATGTCCACTCTCATGAGCCCAGGAAGAAGCAGTAGCTATAGTAGCACCACAGTCAAACTCCATTGGCCATGGAGCGCATGCAACTGCAGCTCCAGCAGCTCCAGAGCATTTGTGGGGACAGATGGGACTGATCTGTGTAGCATCTGAAGGGTGGACTCTGCAACTGATTCTTCCTTTATCCATCAAAGGTCAAAACTACTGTCTAGAAACAGAGAAAGGTTGAAGGTCTTCTGACCTGATCATAGAATAGTTTGTGTCAGAAGGGACCTTAAACATCTACCTTCAGCCCTCTTGGCACAGGTAGGGACACCGGCCACTAAACCGGGTTGTTCAGTGCCCCATCCAACATGGTCTTGACCACTCCCAGGGATGGGGAAGCCACAGTTTCTCTGGGCAACCTGTGCCAGTGCCTCACCACCCTCACAGTAAAGAATTTCTTCCTAATATCTCATCTAAACCAACCCCCTTTCAGTTTCCTATTCAGTGACCTACCACTACATGTCCACATTAAAAAAATCTCTCTCCAGCTTTCTTTTAGCCCTCTTCAGGTACTGGAAGGTTGCTGTAAGCTCTCCCAGGAATGTTTTCTTCTCCAGGCTGAACAGCCCCAACTTTCTCAACCTGTCTTCATGGGGAAGTGCTCCAGCCCACTGATCAACTTTGGGGCCCTCCTCTGGACTCCCTTCAACATGTCCATGTCCTTACATGGGGGTCCCAGAATTGGAAGCAGCACTGCCAGTGGGATCTCACTAAGGAGGAGTAGAGGGGCAGAATCCCCTCCTTCAACCAGCTAGCCACGCTGCTTTGGATGCAGCCCAGGATACAGCTGGCTTTCCAAACTACAGGTGCACATTGCTGGGTCATGTTGAGCTCATGTTGATTCTTATTAACCAGTTATATATTTCATAAGTGCTTCACCTCATTTGGACTCTGATCATTTTTACTGTCATTATAACTGAGCCACTAAAGCCAAGCTTGCCTGGCAGTTAATATCAGCAGTAGTCATGGCAAAAGTGCGCTTCCATTCAGGAAGGGAGCCCAAGTCAAGGTTCAAGATACCAAGAAGAACAGTGAGGGCATGCCTGAATTCCTAATGCTTAGGATTTGCCTGCTATAGAGGGGAAAAGAAACCAAACATGTTTGGCTCCATTATCAAGTAATCACAACCAAAAGACAGATATCAACTGTCTAAACTCTAATCCTGTTTCTGAAATGGAAATTTCATGGTTACATTTTTTTAATACATCTGTCTATTAATGTCTCCATTAGCTGCTAGATAGCCCCTGATACTACAAAAATAAAGGATCTCAGAAAAAAGAGGCTATTTTTCCCATGGTTTCAGCTTTATCAGCATCATAGTCTTCACATTTTTTCATTTTCATATACAAGCTTAGGAAAAAAGTTGACATTGTACTGGAATATAAAAAATATATAGAGTGTAAAAAACACTTGGAGTAATCCCTTCTCTCTGATCAACATTAGAAAAGACTCATCTCTCTCTAGTTTCAGGCACTGTCCTTCAAGAAAGTTGTGGACCAGCTGAACAGCATCCTTAGGAGAACAATGAAGAAGTCAGGAAATCATGATCTATAAAGAAAGCTTGGAGAATCATTTAAATTAAAATATGCCAAAGAGCCCTGAAACACTATTTAAATACATGAAAGGCTGCTAAAAGGAGAAATAAAATAATTGGCCATGCCAATGGTGGGTTGTGGAAGAAGTAATTGATTTGAACTTGCATGGAGGATTATATTAAACACTAGCAAAAATCTTCTGATGTTAAGGGTAGTATAGCACTGGCACCAACCTGGAGAAGCTATTGAGGCTCTGGCACTGGAGATTCTTGAGAACTCTTAAACAAACATCTGACAAGAATGACCAAGACCAAATCACCTGTGTCATGAAGCAGAACCACCCACTGAGGGTCTCATGAGCTCCTTGCTGGTCCCATGCTGTGATGCCCATACAGATAAGTGTCCCTCCACACAGAAATTTTGTGAGGAAATGCAACCTTAGCTGTCATGTTTAAATTCATTTGTAATTGTTATATGTAATTGATGGAATACTGTCCCTGCTGGAAGACAAAGCTTGAAAACAACTTTGCATCTTTTCTGTATTGAAAAAAAATCTGTGATCATTATCAATGGGAAAGAACCATAATATTTCAACTATTTATCTATTTTATATTTTAGAGTTTGTGATTCATATCAACTCACTTTCAACATCTAAAAGTCAGATAAGCACTATAAGGCTCCTCCTTTAAGATGCAAGACATCTCTTAAGATGAATTCACCCTACTACTACTGCCTAAATTAAACAAGGTGCTTTGTTTACTGCGTATGCCTTCCTCCCAGCAGCACAGGGAGCTTCATCAACTACACAAGTATTTCTATGGATTGCCAAGATAAGCCTCAAAGCAAATGAAGAGATTTTGAAAAGAACAAATAGCAATCCTAATGTGGAAATGGCAACTGCATCTCAATTCATACCGCACTACCTGTTGAATAGCACCAGCGTAAATGAACAAATCTGCTTTAGGGGTTATGCTGAGAGGATACTGCTTCTTCCATATATCTAGTTATATTTGCAATGTTTTACAACCTGACAGGAATTGTTTGAAGTAGGTTGCGATGTTATGAGTCAGTACATTTAAATCAGATGGACTCTTTTAAGAGGAGCTTCCATAAGGCAGACATGCAAAACCATTTCTCTCTAAAACCAATATATGATTGCTTCTTCAGCTCTGGGGCTGGATTCAAAAGCCTAACCCTCCAGCTACACCACTCTATTGTTCTCTGCAGTACGTGGTACTTCCATGTGCCTTCAACTAGAAGAAAACAATCGTGGTTTCAACAAAGTTGACAAAGTCTTTTAAATTGCTGTCAATATTTCATAACAAAATTAAACCAAGGTACATTTGAATGCAAATATCAAAGAAAAGTTACAAATTATAATCCCTATGGATTACAGGGACCAATAAAGAGATTTCTAATTAGGCTCTATGAATAAGGAAGATGCATATTTATATTTTTTAGGGTTTTATTATAGTGCTGTAGTATAAGTAACCTTACTTTAATAGTAACCTCACTTTGAAGCTGAGTAAATAATTTTAAAAAACAAATTAGTATAAGTTATGTTTTGTGGCATAGATATTATTAAATCAAATTGCATTGTGTGAGAATGTGGGCACACACACAAATCAGTCTTTCATAAGTTATAACTGATGTTATACACAATATGCAATTAACATAATTACTTTCCCTACAGCATGGAAAAATAAAATATATTTCTTAATTTTTCATACTGCTTTGAAAAGTTATCATAAATGCTGTTAAATAAAATTTAGTTTTGGTTTGAATGCTCTAATATTTTTATGACATGAACTCTAAATTAATTCCAAAATCAAAACACAACCCAGCAGGAAGCTGCAGCTGATAGGCAAAGATCTGCTTAGTGCATGTTATATTAATTAACAATATTTTAAGTGTGCCCCTGCCACTGAATAGTGTTAAATGAAGATCCAACCCAACATAAAGGTAGAATGGATCATTTAAATAACAGATAATTTCAATTTCATTTGAAAGGGTCAGTGGTAAAAATTTTGTGGCTGTCAGCTCAGAGTCATTCTAATCAGTGTGTATATATCCACAAAAAAAAAGTATTTCTTTCCGTCATAAAGTCTGAAGAAGACACTCCGAATTTCACTGGACAAGAGACTGGACAATCTGCTCTTTTTAACTCTTTGTGGGCAGACTGAATGAGCTGCAGTGGTGTCTTCCTACCCCAGCCATACTGTCCTTCTACCATTCTGTGAACAGGCAGATCAACCAAGAAGGCACAGACAGTAACTGCAATGTAATAATGTGTACAAACCTTTCCTTTTACTGGAAAATTCACTTCCCTTTGGAAAAAGATCATTATTTCACTCAGCTATCCAGTACTATCCTCCCAATTCACATGCTTGTTGATAAACTAGTTATCCCAGAGGGGATTAAATCACAAAGAACAAAACCTAACACATCACAGAAAATGTTCATAACACTAAAAGAGGAATATATATGAGGAAAATGAAAGTAGCATTCTCTTCCAGTTTATTACCTCAAAAACTGGTATCTGTTATAGCCTAACCATTTGAGACCTCTCTGTAAAATAGGTGAGATTAAGGCACCTATAGGGAATGATAACTTTACCAACTTAAAAAGGATCTTAGGAGACTGATGACTTGTTTAAACTGAGCACTTAAATTTTGGACAGCAAAGGTTATGAAAAATGAAATGTCATTCAGAAAGAAAGTCATACAGAGAATAATAATCTTAAGTGAATGTGGTGTTAGTTGAAGAGAACCGGTCGAACACATCTTACAATAGATTTTTATGTGTTCAAACCTCCACACAGATTTATCATCTGTCTTTGTAAATAACTAGACTTGAATAATTCTTCTGCAACAGGCATTTTTAATTGACACTAAGTCCCTGCTTGGAGAAGTGCACAGTAATAACTCCCCAGGACAATGCAGAGTTGGATATGCATTTTCACCATGTTATTGTTTGAACACTTCTCTTTCTGTTCACATTTGTTCAGAGTAACAGCACAGCCTGCTTGTTCCAAGGCAGACCTGGGCAGACACAGATGAGCATGTGCTCATAGTCAGGAAAGATTTAGAGAGATCAAGTCAGATTTTCTGTGAGAGCATCTCTCCAGCACAACACTGCTCTGTAACACTTCTCTAGGTACAGTACCTTTCTTGTGTGTTCAGTTATTTCCTCTGAACAGCCAGACAGCCTCATGGAATACATCGCACTCCCTATCTCCTTTTTCCACCATCTAGCATCTTTTTTTAAATGAATGTCCCTTTCCACCCTCTTCCTGTCAGTCTTTACAGGTGGAAAGCCAGGTCCTTCCACTATTGCCAGCTTGCAGAATAGTATCCATGGACAAAAGAAAACCTATGAAACCTGAAGACCTTCTCTGAGGAGTGACAGCAACATTACTAGGTCTGACTCATCATTCACAACTGTGGGGAACTGGGATGAATTTACATGCATTTGGTTGTGATATTTCTGCAACTTACTGCTATGTTTGTAGGCCGAGTATAAGTATCAAAATTAAAAATGTATTTCTTGTCTCCATCATTCCCATGTGCTATTCACTGGAGCAGAGCTTCTAGCCCCAAAGGCTGCAGTTTGAGGAGAGTACTGGTGAAAAGGGATGTAACACCTATGACTGTGGTACACAGGGTATCTCAAGGAAAACACACTAAAAACTCAGAAGCAGTTTCCAATGCAAAAGACATGGAGGTGTCAGTGCTTTCATACCTTTTCCTGAGGTAAGGCTTGAGAAGTTTTAAGCACACTGGTTAGAGGCAATTATCTGGATCTCTAGTGCCTATCTCTACTTCCCTCAAGTGCTACACTGATTTTAAGGGGCACTGTAAAGGATTAAAAGTTCTATGTGTCAAGAGTACAACCTGACCCTGCTGCACTGCAGTAAGTAGCAATTACAGAACACAACACACTCAATGGACAAGTAACTGAAATGTAAGAGAAAGATTTGTCTAGATGATAACATTCAAATCATGTTCCAGGGAGCACTGTGGGTCACAGTCTAATAAAATGGGAAAAGTCAGCTTCACCTTTTTTTTGCAGGTGCCTCACAGCAGGAATGGAGAGCAAAGACTCTGGTTCCTATTAGAAACCAATACTAAAACCAGTCTTGTGGCTGGCACCCAGCAGTTATTGGGCTACATGTCAGCTGCAGCAGCTGGGCAGGAACTGGAGACAAGGCAATAAATGATTGGTGATGAAGGAGAGTAGTTTTCTATCAGCCACCCCATAAGAGACATAGCCTTTTTCTGATGGAAATCATCAGAACTGCACAAAATCTCCCTCAGACCCCAGGCCTTTTTCCAGGGGTGTGCAGGCAAAGAATCTAGTTGCACACTCAGTTGCGCACCTAATACCCTGTAAGTGAATTTTATGCACAATAAATTTTGATTAGGATTTCAGCAGACGTGCATAGCATAGTACCATTCAGAACAGATACAACAAAGGGGGAAAAGGGGCTGCTTAGAAAGGGCAGAGCCAGTCCTGATTTTTCTCCTGGCTCCTGCACAGCTTGTTTTGAATAGGAACCCCTCCAGGGAGGCTGTGAACTCACAGTATCTCCCCAACAATGGGTGCTTTCAGGTGTGGGAAAGAGGAGGGAAGGAGGGACAGAGTCAAACTAAAATGGTGCTGCAAATGCCTCCTTTCAGTGTAGCACAGTGAAAATTGTTCCAGAGAAAAAATGATGAGGATGAAAAATGGAAAATCAGTTCATGCGGGATTTCTGCGCTTGGGAAACTTCCATCAGTTCTACTTCATTCACAAAGTGAAACGAATCACCATGGCAAAAATGAAATTAAACCTTATCAGAGTATAATTCTGCCGTGCACCACAAGTCAGTGTCCATTACACATAGCACTCCTTCCCTCTGATGGTGAATGGATGCAATAGGACTGACTATCTCATAGAATGACTTTCCCACTAGCCAGCAAATTCACCACTGTATGACTGCAGCTCAGGTGAGCTCTCCAGAGGTTTAAACTGCTTCTCGTTGCTGCAAAAAACACAATTAACTGCTCGTGCCATTGAGAACTTTCACCCATTATTTCCAGCTCAGAGTTCCCATTTTCTCAGAAGTGACCACATTTTCCTGTTGCAGCAGCCCTCTTGTTAGAGGGTAAAAATGAGCTGAGACAGACTTCTTGTTTATCACAGCATGAAAAGGGTCCTCATTTATTCCTCTTTACAGCTCAGCCATCCTGACTCCAACCGTTCACTGACTCTGGCCGCAGCAAACTCCTACTGTAGGTTTCCCTTGCAGCCTCTGACTGCTGGTTATTTCCTGCTAAACTATGACTGCAGGCTTTTACCTAGCCAGACTGTGACTGCAGGTTCCAACAGGCTCTAGCTGCAGACCCAAACTGACCTCACAGTAGCAATTCTCTCTCCCCAGGAGACTTCTTCTTCATGATTCCCCTCTTCCTCGATGTTCCCCTTCTCTCATAATTCTTCCTCACAAGTTAACCCACTCCCTTTTATCACATTTATCTTTATTGGATACAGCTGTGACTCATCAGGGCCAAGGTTGTGTTGGGTAATTAACACAGCTGTTACTTATCAGGGGCAAGGTTACCTGTATTCCCTTCTCCTATGTTTTCCTTTGGTGTAATTTTTTTTTTATTTTAATATCTAACTAAATGCAAGTACAAAAATCAGTACAGCTGGGAAAATGTTTTCAAATGAAAGATGCCTTTAAAATGGATATGCTGTTGAATAACCTTTATTTTTGTGGAATAAAGCTGTTCAAGACAAGGCATTCCAACTAGTTCTTCTGATTGCTCTTCCAGGAATCTTTAAGTATGCCTGTCCTGAAGTGTTCTGTTGCAGTGCTTGCAGTGCTGCACAATACTGACTTCTACAATTTCTAATAGGTCAGCCAGGTCTTTTTAAAATTCATTTACATAATGCTTTTGCCACCACTTGTATTTTTACATGTAAATAAGCAGAGCAAATACACTAATGAGCTCTAGTTCTGGATTATATGCTCAAAATATAACAAGCTCCATCCACAATTTTTCCATGCTGTATTTTCTTTATATAAACATTCAAATTATGTACACACAGATCACAGTTGCTTAATTGCCTATAACAAAGTTGAAGGGGAATACATTTTGCAATTAGTTTTACATTATAAGAATATGATTAAAAGCCAAGCTGATAATCATTTGAAATTTTGAGTAGAGAAAAATGGATGTAATGAAGTTTATATTGATGGCAATTTGATTGTTTAGGAAGAAATCATTGTAAAGTGCTATTTCTAAACAGTAGAGGACATATTTAAAATATTTTTGAGTATAAATTGTGTTGATTTACCATTGGCCACTGTACTTTGTAACACTGTCACATTCTAAGGATTTTTAATTTCTTTTTTTTTCTCAAGTAACAAAATTGATAATGTTATGTATATAATGAGTTAAATATTTTATCACCCTTTACTTTTTAAATATATACAGCCTTATTTTAAAATTCACTCTCCATTGGCATAATCTTTCTGCTCTATATTTGCCTGTCAGCTATTCATTAGCGTGGTCAAAATACCCAGGTATATTTAAGTGATTTGGAGTATTTAGTGGTTTGGAGAACATTGCGATTTTCTGCATCTACCTGGAGGCATTCAAAATAGATTTGACTATCAGCAGCTACAAAACTCAGTCATCTGAAAACATGCCCATGGTTAGGAATACAAGGCCAAGAGTCACTTAGCAAATTTAGAAAAAATTACCATAGCTGGTTACTTCATGTTCATATAAAGTATAATTTGCTGAACATAGATTAAAAAGAGGATTATTTCAATGCAAAGGGTTGGACTTCTAGATTACAATGAAAATCAAAGGTATATCCACAGAACTTCAGCTCGCTCTCCCTCCACAATTTAGTGTTTTACCCTAGTCATGCAACACGAATTTGGCTTCAAATAGAAAGAATTGTTAACATCACCCAAGTTTTTAAGCAGAATGAGATCCACAAGTGAGGCCCAGAAAAGTCAGATGTCCTCTGTTTTAGCACAGAAGTCTCTTGCAGCCTTCTGGCTTGAGCACTTCTATATTGTGTAGACCAGCCTACATGGGAAAGGTTACTAGACTCTGACTAACTTCATGAAGCACTTAACTCACACAGAATGTTCCTGACTGAAATGTACTATAGGACCAAGCCTGTGGACTCCTGGTTGGCGTCCAGTCACATGTCGAGGGGTCACCACTTGTGGTCTCAGGGTCACCATTTATGGTCCCGGTGAAACAAGACTCATGGAATCCGTATCAGAAGGCTTAACAAGATTTATTAAAGTTGCGTCCATTCTTTCTGGGTTTGGCTATTTCTGCCCAGGTGAAGAGCAAGCTGCTGCTTCTTCCCTGCTCCTGTGCTGAATCTTTCTCCCCCAATCCTTCCCATACCAGGGAGATAACAAAATTTCACCCATTGGTTAGGAAAGACAAACAAATCCCCACCTCCTGGGAGACAGAGATATAGGGCAGACACTGGAGAGAATTGTTTACAGAACTTTGCAATGTAAATTCTGCTTTCTCATGAGAATACTTTTCAGCAGGGAAATTCATAATATGTTCATACAAAACAAGCCTATTTCTTATGGTGTTGAGCCTAATTGCAAATGCTCCCCAAATGCTATGTGACATCAGAAAAAATAGATGGCATTAAAATTATAATAGAACTAGGTTGAGGGGAGAGCAAAACAGAAGGAAAACAGGCCTTTTTTGAAATTTGTAACTTGTCAACACTGCAGGGTGTGCCACTAGGCTGGATAATGCACAAGGTGATCACATTAATTCTAATTTTTATTTTCATAATTTTTATACTCTGATGAATTTTTAGGCAGCTGAGCTTTACTATTATGAGTACTTCTCAGAAAACAACATCATTATATTTAATTTGCAGTTCTTGGGGCAGACATTTGAGTCTGTTGCAAAAAGTGAAACAATAATTCCATCTTAGTTGTAAAACACAAAGAACACTTAACCACAACAAAACACCGCCAGATTTCAAGTGAGGCAAAAAAAAAAGATGCCTAATAAGTTGATAAGTACTTTTGAGCAATTAATTCCTTTTGAGCAATGAATATTTTTGAAGTGTTGCAATCCATTCAAAAATCTACTTTTAAACATGAATAAGCAAAACTCAAATATGTTCTTCAATAGAAAAAATTGCTGAGCTCTCATAGTAACTATTTCAACACTTTTAGTGTCAGTTTTTCTCCTGAAGTGTTACTAATCAAGTTGTTATCCTGCTGAGCATGATGAGCATAAAGTTATAACACACTATCCATGTGTCCTGAGAATGGGACCCTGCCTTATTTTCTAAACTGGGCTAAAGCCTATACATTTTGACAAAAGTCAGAGGATTTTGTCTCATTTGTTCTCTGCACAAACAATGTCTCCTTCAAAAGCAATCTTGGGAACTTCTTTGGTACGACACACAAGGGTAATATTCAGTGTGGTTAAAGATGGTAAAACATGTTTTCAAATTCTAGTTCATGATTTTGGGAAAATGCAAGGAAAGTTACGTTTTAACAATTTCCACTGAGTTAATTGAATTACAATGATTAAAGGGGTTTAGATATGAATCTAAATTAAATTTTATCTGGTAATAATGTGATGATTGTGACGTTGAAGAATGTGTTAGAAAGTTTGCAAATAAATTTGGAAATATTTATTGAATGAATATTGAAAATTTATTGTTTTGTTCAAATCCATTTCAGCATCCTTGATAAAAATATGACAACATCCTTTCAACATTGTAATTTTCTTACTTATGTGATTTTTACTTTGTGTTTGCCTGGCCTGCCATAAACAAAATATACCAAAAAGGATAAAATCATTCAAATATAAAACCTGAGGTTTACTTAGTTTCATTAAGGATATAAAGCAAGTTATATTTATTTTTTTCTGAAAGCTTGTGCATTGTATTTTACCAAAAAAACCTTTCCTCTCTACAGAAAAATTTCTGAAATACCTACCAAAAACAGGTTAACCCTCAGGGTTCATCTTGTATTTAGTCCATGTTTATATGTTTGGTGTTTATGTCATTAAAATATCAGAAATATTCTTAGAACTTACACTTAATGAAAGATTAGAAGTATTTTTCTTTTGGTTTAGATTAAAGTTTAAGGATGGGGCAGAGGGCTTGAAGTAGCTCATCTTTAAGATCCTTTCCAACCCAAACCATTCTATGGTTCTATGAATACAGAAGCAGAAACAAATAATTTTACTGAATTTTTCTGATGGTTGATGAATTTCATTTATGTCAGTAAATGTTCATTAAGCACCTTTAAAATACAGTGAAACACATTTGTGTGTAGAGTTGGAGAGATAATTACACACTTTAAACACAAACTGCCAACAGGGTGATAATTGCTCGCCTTTCCAGGTTTCCAGTTAGTGCTGGTGAGAATATATATTTACCAAATAATGGCATGTTGCCTTGGATTTTCATTGGTTAATGCAATGCTTGGGGACATTGCTGTGAGTTTTGTTGTCCCCAGTTCATAACCTAAGGTTCTAAATAATAATCTATGGCAATCCTTTCAAAATAAGTATGTGCTTTTGTAGATTGAGGGTGGAGGTTGGATGCCAAAGGAAAAAGGGTTCTCCTTGGCATTTACATTAGAAATGAGATTCACAGTTTCTTCTAATTACAAAGCTTATCAAAAGCTCTAGTTCCTCTGGTTAAAGCCAGGCTTCATTTTTACATTAATGTCCCTCATCTCTGTTGCTGAATACAGCTTTCTTCTTTCAGAAATATAAATTCCAAATTAAGGTGTATATTCTTATCTGCACAAGGGAAATTAACATGCAGCACATTTTTCCAGTTTTTTGGAAGCTAGCAAGATCCCTACTGAGTTGTGTAGGCTAAACTGGCATATTAAGCCAGTCAAAGGGAAGTATAAAAGGCCAAATGCACCAACGCACTCTGTTTCCTTCTGGAACAAGAGATTAATATTATATGCAACACTTATTTCTGAATGCATATTTAGAAGAAAAAGGGGTTTTGTCTTGTATTTTAAAAGCTGAGTTGTATTCTGGGTCCCTAAAAGTATGCCAAGACTGAATTTGTCAAGTGAGCTTCTTAGAGGTTCACACATGAGTAGACGGGGTGAAGGACACAGTTCAGTTGAGCTGATTGTTTTCTTGCTACATTTTATTTAGGATTCTAAGACACTCAGAAAGCAGGTGCAACCCAAGGCGTTTGGGACATTTGCATGTTACTGGAGTTGTAGGTACAAGAGTTTGGACAGTTACATTCAGGCCAAGGTGTCCCAGGACTTTTAACTATGGTGCATGAAAAGATCACTTTTGAAGCCAAGAGTTGATAGACCCCTCATGTAACAAGAACCACAATAATTATTCTAGCTCATGTATTTATTACCATGCTAGTGGATTCACAATATCCACCTCTTGTTTTTGTTCAGAATTGCCTTTGGTACAAAATGATAGGTTCCTCAGAATGTGTGACTATTTCTCATTTGTTCTGGCTTCACATTTGTCCCAAAACAACCCTGTTTGGGCCTAGAGGCTACAGCTAGTAAATTGGATGTTTCACCCAAACCATTCTTCACCAGTGAAGTTAGGCAACAATCAGGGTCCTAAAACATGGTGGCCCACGGTGGCACATATTTATACAGTTAAACGTTTCACTCTCCAAAACTGTGAAATTATCCGAAGCACCAAATGGAAATGTTGTTTGTCCTGTGACAACTCCCAGACTTTGTCAGAAATTGTTTGGTGGCACCCTAGGAAGTGAGCCCAAACTCATGCTAAGGGGCTGTCTAAGCCCTGTTGCAGCATGTGTAATCCTATCCATTGCCTGGGAATTCCTGACTCAGGTACCATTCAATTTACTGGTACACAGAGTCAGACACGTTTTCTAAAGGAATTAATGATATTTGCCAGGTAGGCACCTGTCAAGATCCAGTAGTTCAAAGGTTATTAGAAATGCCTCTGCCCAAATTAAGGTGCTAATGAGATCATATGCCAGTGTCGATAGTATTGGTTTTATTTGGCCGTAAATATGAGAGAGAGAGGAAAAGAGAGAAAAGGAGAAATAGAAAAAGAGGTGTTGGGACCAGAAGAGAGTGACAGAGACAGAATAAAGAGAGTATCATGGCTCCGTGGATCCTACTGCATCCTAATGATCCACTCCACCTGGTCTTCCTGGTGGTGAAGGCCCCTCAAGAGCATAGAATTCCGTGGGTTAATATACACTCAGGCCAGATGACAATGTCCAGGTATGTCTTTCCCAGGGGGGCAGGTGGGGGGAAGTCTCTTGCAACAGACTCTGGATCTGTAGGCCCCTGGGGAGCACTTTGGGGGGGTCTTTGATGGATTATGAAACCCTCTCAGCTGCCTCTCACATGAATGTCCCATGGATGTGGCCTGTGGGATTGGAGGTCCCACAGCTGGGCCCATCTGTGTAAGGGAGGATGGGAGATCACTGCCTCTGACCAGAGGTTTCACCTGATACCTCCTCCCCCCATTGTTTCAGGGGGCAGGGGAAGAGTCTCTGTAAACCTGCCTTCTGCAGGCTGTGGTCTCCCCCACCCCAAATTCAGCCAGAGGTGACTTTCAGCATGGCTGCTGAGTTTGATTCTCTTGTAGGTGCATTCCTTTCCCCCAGCCTTGTTTGTTTTTTCTTGGACCTGGTGATTGAAGAATGGGTTTCCATTTATCTAATCTCAGTAGTCTGACTTTCAGTCCAAAGTTCCAGTCAGGTGTCCTTTAGGGAAGAATGGCCTTCTTTATGCAGTTCAAGACTTTACATCAATGTTTGAGGCATCAGATATTTCAGTCTCTGACAGCAATTCATCTACAGCTGGCCAAGCATATTTCACCTTTTTGGTCTGTAGAAAAGAAAGGGCACCCTTTTTGGTCTGGTCTCTTCTTCATGTTGCATTAGAGGAGAATATCAACTCTATATCCTACTTTAAGAATGCTGAGCCAGCAGAAATGTAGCAATAGAGGACTTCTAGCTAAGTTTTTTGTGTTCTGGAAAATTTTTTGTTAAGAAAAGATAGCCTGGGTGTCATGGTGAGCACGTTTAGGTTAGGGAGTTGAGCAAGCTGAGTGGGGAGCTTCTGACCTCTCTTTCCAAGGAAAGGAAGAGGAAATCTACCCCCTTGGCTGTTCAATACACCAACAGAATTCCTTGGAAGTCTGCCCTACACAAAGACATCTTCAAATTATCTTTTGTTCAAAAGGCTTCAGGGAATCATGCTCTAGTGTGCTCTTGGGAAAAGAAACACTGAGTATGACACAATCTTTGGTACAGAGCACCACAGCCAGGCTTTTATGTCTCACAGTTTTATGCCCACAACCAGCTGCTGCCAGCATGGAAGATGCTTCTGGTGACTTTGCCAAAACCTCATGGCACAAAAATGCCGTGGTAAATAAGAAATAAGTATGGCTCATCCACAACCATGATCCATCTGCCATGGCTTTTGCAGAAACGCAGCCAATTCATTTCAGGACTAAAATGAGCACTGACACCCACAAGTGCCAGGAGAATACTTAGGAACTGCTTTTCTCCCTTTACTGTGATGCATGGACTTACGCAAAAATGAAAAATTCTCTAAAAACTGCCCTCCTGCTTCTGGCCACACTGCCCCTGCATCTTACAGCAGCTGAACAAGCCATGGGTACCAGGCCCTGGCAAGACAAGAGCACAGGTAGCACAGACAGGCTGAGAGCAGCATGGACACCTGAGAAGCCTGAGCTTGCTCCAGTCAACGTGTAACATTGTTGAAATTAAATGAAATCATAGGCATGCATAAAAAATGGTAAATAGAGGTATGGCTTTGCAATCACAGAAAAGGTGACAAGTTCTTATCTCCAATAAGAGGATTCACAACAGAAATTAGTACAGCAGTGGGATGAAGGAAGGATTAATTTTCAACACAGCAAAAAGCTGTGATTTCTGAAGCAACTAGATGTAAAACAAAAACTGGTTCGTAGTTTGAAAGGAGTGACTAATCAAACTGCCTGAAAATAAAACTGAGCTGAGACTTCAGAAGGGCAGAAAAGTTAGCATAACTGAGAATCTGCAGAATAGCTCAGAAGAGGAAAATGTGCTTTAAATAAGCAAGGCAGACCAAAATCATTTGGAAATCATGCCAGCAGCTGCTTAATAACTTACATATTAAGTCAGAGAGAGCTGTTAGAAGAAGGTTTGCCTTCACCAAGCTCAAATAAAAAGTAGATGTGACCCATCTAGAATAGTACTGGTGTGCCTTGTCCCACAGATCCTCGCTGCTCATTTTTCTTTAATATGGAAAATAATGGAACTGAGCATAGCAGGAGATTTGACCTTGTCATAGAAGGAAGTCAGGTTAATCAAACAGGATCTGCCTTTCCTAAACCCATGCTGGCTGAGTCTGATCCCCTGGCTGTCCTGCATGTGCCATGTGATGGTACTCATGATCCTCTCCATGACCTTCCCCAGCATCCAGGTCAACCCAATAGATCTGTAGATCCCTAAATCCTCCTTCTGAACCTTCGTATAAATGACCACTGTCATGACGAGACTCTGTCAACTAAACTCCTAAAGAGACTAAAGTCTGTCCCCAAGAAATCCAAGGCAACTGTCTGTTCTGCTATCCCCACTCCATATGAGAATGGAAAAGTCTCCTTTGGTGACCACTAAGAGGCCTTCAACCATCACAGCACTCACCAGTCATTTTTTGCTCACAAGCAGCAGGTCCAGCAGGGTACCTTCCCCAGTTGGCTTCTTTTCCATCTGACAGGAGGTTATCTCCCACTCACTCCAGGAACCTCCTGAACTGTTTCCTCTCTGCTGTCTTGTATTTCCAGCAGATATCTGGTAAGTTGAATTTCCCCATAAGAACAAGGATTAGAGATTGTGAGACTTCTCCCGACTGCTTATAAAATATTCATCCTAACTGAGTAGTCAGAACAGACTCCTACCAAAAAATCTGCCTTGTTACCTTTCCTCGTGATTCTTACCCATAAACCAGCAATATTTTCACCATCATTAATCTCCAGACAGTGCAGACACTCCCTAAAACACAGGGCTACCCCACCACATCTCCTTCCTCTCCTGTCCCTTCTGAAGAGTTTATAGCCATCCATTGCAGCATTCCTGTTTTGTGAGTCATCCCACCATATTTCCATGATGACAACTATGTCACAGTTTTCCTGCTGTGCCATGGCTTTCCACTCCTCTTGTCTGATGCTCATGCTGCATGCATTGGTGTAGATACACTTCAGGTGGGTGATTGATCCCACCACATTTTTGGGTGATGAAGCCCACAGAGTTCCTTCCTAATGTGACCATTCTCAGGTGTATTTGTGGCGTCTAACCCTTAAATAACTCTTGCAGTTTTGCTGCTTTGTGGATCTCCATTTCCTATCTCCACTGAGACAGAAGACCAAAGGGCCTCATCAGCGCTGTCCCACAAACACTGGTGTGCCACTCCAGGCTTAACTCTAGCAAGCCTGGTTTTTTCCCCCTTCCCCTTCAAATCTGGTTTAAAGCCCTTTCAATGAGACCTGCTGACTACTGGTTTTTTCCCCTTTGAGAGAGGGAGAATTCACTGTGAATCTCTGTGTTACATCCTTTGCTCCTTTACTCACTTTCTCCACCATCTTTTCTTCTTCCAATTATCTCCAATGTTTTTTCCTTCTATTTACTCCTGTCCTACCTGGCATAACTACATCCTTCATGCTAAAATTATTCTGGCATTAACACAGTTGATGCTTGCAGCAGTGGCAGCTCTAATGTTTAGAACCCACAAAATGCTCAAAAGAAAATTTCTTCATGTCTGTTGTTTCTGTGTGCCCACACCCATAACACAACAGAGGTTTAAGAGAACTATATTGTACAAAAGATCAGCATGTCTTAGTCACAGCCAAAGTAATAGTAACAAGACATGAATGTCAGAAAAAAAACAGAAAAATTGCCTATTGAATGTCAGAAAAAAAACAGAAAAATTGCCTATTGCCATGAAAAGGACCATTTTATTTTCCCCTGTGTGTCTTTCTGTGCTCAGCATAGGCTGATATATATCCAGCTCTGTGAGCTTGGGATGACTAGTGAGATCCCAGGGCATGTTAACCTTGCAAACACAAATGTTGAAGAATTAGACAGTACTTTTAAGTGCTATTTTAAATGTACACATCTGAGGAGATAGGCTACATACTGTAACAAGTTTGTACCAGGTTTGCAATACCCCCTGTTGCATTATGCCACTATTGCATGTCACTATTGAGACAGACAAAAAATGCATCTCCGTCTGCAAAAACCATGTTTTGACTCTGAATGATTCAGAGTTTCTTCTCTGAATGATGATCACTCAATGAGATGATGCAGAAACAGGAAATTTCTAGCCCAAAATCTTGCTTTGTTTGAATGCAGGCTTTAGAAGACCACATGGGATCAGCTACACAGGTCATATTTGGAAACTATTCTTCCTAATTTTTAACAGAAATATTGATTTCTGTGCAACCTGAAGAAGGCATGTGGATCACAAAATAAAATTAAAAAACAAAAAACAACCCTAAAATAAGAGATGCACCTGATGCTATATAATGGAAAGTTAAAAACAAAATTCAGCTCCCCTTGGAAGAGATTCCTTGGAACATAGTGTTTTTATAGGGCTGTGAAGAGAACAAAGAACCTCTTGTCTCCAGCAAGTCACCTCATAACAATATAGATAAGGGCAGCTAATCTTCACTGTTTTCTAAAAGCTCTCTGGGCTCTTGAAAAGATTTGGCAGCTTCTATGCTGTTCATCATGCCCAAATTATGAATATTCACAACGTGCTCTCACTGGATCACTCACCCCTTTACTGAAGGATAGTTTTGCAGATGCATATTCCCTCTGTCTCATTGAGCTAATCTGTAAATAATGGTGGATTGTGCACTGGAAGTTTGCATCGGCACGAGTTATATGATTACTGTTTTGTGGCCAGTCATTCCCTCAGTGATTAACCATTCATCGAGCCATCCATTGAACTGGCACAAGCAGGGGCTTAAGGGGATCCTCTTGTAGTTCCTTGGAATCTCCTAACAGACAGATAATGAGCAGAAAGGACAAAGAAAAGTAGAATATGAGATATCCTTGGCATCTGTCATTTTTAGTCAAGTATTCTTCTCTGTCAGAAACACAGACATGAAAATACAGACACAAGAGTCTCCCTCTCCATTTCTTTTTCCAGCAAGCATAATAATTAAACTGTGACTCTTTGTTCCTGGTTTAAGCTTTATTTTATGGTTAATAACTGCAGTCTTCCTTGAAAAACATCAGAACAGGCTTTTCTCTGTCTGGTATTTTTGTGCTCTGAAACATTCCTTACTCAGACCAAATGGAAGCACTCAGAGAGACTAAAACATGATATCCAAAAGAAAGTTATTTAAAAACACCCAGTAGAAGCAGTGCACGAAAGGCATGTGGCATAAAGTACACAAATTTGCAATTGCACATTACTCATAGAATTCACCCCAAGTTAAAAAAGGAGACAGTGCTCATAATTAACAGACACAATGCTTGGACTCAGGTACTGATGTAATGAAACAATTTATGAAATGGTAGGAGGATACAATCAAGGCCAACAATTTGTAATGTAATTCCTCTAAAAATTAGAACACAAGGAGGGAGAAAAAGGGTAAGCATAAGGCTGGACAGCTACAGGAAATAGCTACATCTAAACAAATGGTGATGCTAAAGGTCAATCTGAATATGACATTTGGCCAAAGTAAAAACAAAGAGCTAGTTGAATAGCAATAGTTGCCACAGAACTCTTAGCTTGTAAAAAGTTCTTTTGAATTTATTTCTTTTGTTTAAAGAGGTTCTTGTATCAGCTTTGATCTTTCTAATACATCAATAATGCTTTGAACACCGTTGTTATTTCACCGACAGCATCAAGGCTCTACAAGGACCTTTTCTATAACTGAATTGACATATGAACAAATGTGGAAAAGGTGTCAAATTTGAGAGTTTCAGATGACATCCTACTATCAATATTTTCATAGAAGAAACTTGGTGTTTTGAAGGACACTTACTTATTGATACAAGATTTATGTGGAAGCATATGAGCCAAGTCAATCCAATATCAGGAGGTAAAATGTGGATGCAATCTACTGCAGAAGAAAGGTATGGATCTCCTGTAGGGCTAACAGCATCTGTCAGTTTAATATAGGTCTCTCAGATACCCTACATCATCTAAAATAGGTTTAATATAGGTCTCTCAGATACCCTACATCATCTAAAATGTCACTGAATGTCTGTTTTTAGACACTCACATTTCTTCTTGATCATGCTCAATGCTTTTCACATTAGTTCTCCACTCTAAAATCTATTTCAAAGTAGAACTTTTGTTTTAGTACCAAGGTTCCCTCTACATTGGCAGGGTTTTCTGTTACACCATAGAACAAAAAACACATGAAGTAAAACAAAAATGGAAGTTACCATGATCTCAGAAACTATTCTCTCACAATGTTTCTCAAAAAACACAGCTTAGCCTTTATGACTCTGAAGAAGGAGAGAGATCAGTTGATCAAATACAGTACTGCACATAGTTTTAAAAATCAAACTCAACAAAAATCCAGCAGTAAATTTTGTCAGTTAAAAAAAAGTTACAAAATGGGACACAGACACAGATTTTTTTTGCTTTTTTAATGGTGACACAAGACCCCTATGACTCTTAATTGATCCTGTTGGTGATACGAGCAGGTCACTGTCCAGACAGGTAACAAAAAGTCTATCAACTATGTGAATTGTGACAATTCAAGCCCTTCAATGAAATCCTTAAACATTCATTTAATTAAAGTCTGATTGATTTCAAGATGTTTTATGTTAAGCATTTGGGCTAGTGCTTTGTTGATTCGTTAGATGATAAAGTCATTTCAGTCAATACAAATGGTTTAGGGGAGCAATTACGTCTGCTCAGGCAGACAAAATCAAGATATAAAATAAATACAAAATAATATAAAATATAAGATATAAGATATAAAATATATATAAAATATAAAATATAGAGGTAATGATATAAAATAAAGCTAGGGACAGTGAAAGGAGAAACAGTATATACATTTTTAAATTGAGAGTCATTATGCACCAGCAGCAGAATATCTGACTTTTCCCTTTTTAAAGTCATCACGTCAAGATAGATGAAGTTTAAATTCTATTTACTTGTACTTCATTTTTAATGTTGCTCACAATCTCATAATCTCATAAATCCTTCTGATATTAAAGCCTATATATTATATCCTTTGACACTGATATATTGTATGCCTATACATTAAAACCTGTATAGTATATGCCTGAATTCAAAGTTCATGGTTTACTTCTGGTAATTTGAAGACCTCTTTAAAAAAAAATTCATTACAACTTCTTGATAAATACTGCATGTTTCTATTTTTAAATTTATATTGTTTTATTAAGGATTCAATTTAGTAATATGCACTCACCAATGTAGATGTATAAAAATTATTCAGAGAGTGTATGGAATCATCAGAACTCCAAGCATTTGCAAACATTATCTGTTCAGTTCTGATGTGATAAAATGGTGAACTTACAGGTAATACATTCTGACTACCCCTTACTCTACAAAAAACTGTTGTGTTTGCAAAAGCACTTTTGTTCTAGATTATTTGGTTTTCAGTAGGCCTTAGGCACTGTAAATGCTGTAGCTATGGCTGCAAGTAATGCTAAGTGGTTTGCACTCACATACCTTCAGCTGGAGTTATCTTATGATCAGTAAAAATAACATCCTGGAAAGCTTGTATAGAATTTTATATTTCAAAAGCATTTGTCCCGGTGGAAGTCCTCATTCTGCTTTCTACTGGCACTGGACTCTGATGACTTCCAAGTTTAACATTAGAAGACTATTGCATTCCTTACCCTGCATTATAAGTTATTCAACTTCTTTTAATTTTTTATCCACTACTCCTGTATCATCACAGTTATCTTTTTCCCTTAACCTTATTCCCAAAACCCATTTTGTGTGAAAAGAGCAGAAGCATGTACATGAAAATGAAGGTGCAGCAGTTGCCACTTCCACAGCCTGTGCAGCAAAAGAACAAGACATGCATAGCCAGTTTTAATCAGATTTCAGTCTTATTTTCACTACTATTTGCCTAATATTCTTGCATTGCACCTACCCCACAATAGTTATTGGGCTTATTGACAACACAATATGAAATGAACTACCTTAATACCAACAAATAAATGTAACTTCAAACTAACGAGAAAATGTGAAGATCAAAAATGCTGCAAGCTTCCCAACAGTGTACTATTTTATCTGCAAAAACAGATAATGCCTCTAGGATAACAACATGCCTGAATGCACCAAAACAGAAAAAGTGATGGACCAATGGGAAAAGTGAGGGACTATTCGGAGAAGGAAAATTAAAAACAAGCAATTAAATTGGCAAAAATGAGAAAACAAAAAGAAAGGAAAGGAAATATAAAAGGCTAAAATGTAATCCAAAACTTTTAAGGTTAAATACATAATTTAATCAGGAGAAAGTTAAGGTTCATCGCAACAATCTTTATGATTTATTTCTGTATATGTTGTAGACTAGTAAAGTAATAACTACACTGCCTTGCATAAGTTTTTAAGGACCCTTATACTTTTATTTTTGTAGCTCAAGAAATGGATTTGAAAAAGAATAATGACCTCAGTTTTTTGGGGTCCAAGATGCCTGAAAGATTTCTTTACTCACTAGTGTACTTTCACTAGCCTTATTAGTAGAGGACATATTCTATATTGCCCTCTCCCACGGGTTCTCAAGTCTGGGGAAGTGAGCAGCTGAAGAGGCACAATGTCTGAGACTTCTCAGTGTTATTTTCACCTACAGATGAATTTGTATGCTTTAACTGCTGCTTTCCTAAGCAAAGGGAAAAAAACAAACCTTTCATTTTTCCATCCAAAGCTCAAATACTAGTAACAAAGAGTATATTTCTTCCTTCTATATCAACCTTTTTCCCCTCATCATTGTTAACATTGACCATTTCAGGTATATTTATTTAAACAAGAAAATTCTTTTCATGCAAATCAGGTCAGCAGCAGCGACTGGGACAGAAAATCAATAGGGGAAAAGAACAATACTTTGGCAAAGGGAAGAAAGAGATTGCTAAATATTTTTTGCTGCCACCTTCATTGCCTGTTACTGTCCCACATCCAAGATTAAAGCAGAAAATTAAATTCTAGGCATCAGTTCCTATCTTACATTCTTTAAAATATTTTGACATATTTATCACCTAGGAAATAATGGAGGGAAAATTAGGACTTAAAGGCAGAAAAAATTAAGAATTCTAAGAAGAAAAAAAACTCTTTCCTTTTTTTTTTTTTTTTTTTTTTCCTGTAGAATAATGGAAGGATATTACTGAAAATGCTGAACATCTCTGTTTACTGCATTTCACAGAAATGTATGTCTAGACACTCGCACTGGAAAAGTGCAGCTGGCAATAATGATAACTTTAAATATAATTCCTGAAATTGTTTCGCATTTTTCTTTTCCTGTTTCAGAACACGGCATAAAGAAAATATGTAGCAAATTACTTGCAACTTTTCTCCTTTTTTTACATATGTGCATATCTGTATTGCACTGGTGTGAATGCATCTGTTTCAAAGAAACACTCAAAGCTGTCATACAGAGAGGGCCTGCCCTAGGCAGAAACAGGGCAGGTGGCTGCCTCGGGAAGCAGACTGCTTGGAGAAAGATTTTTCCTCATTATGCAGGTGCTGGCTTTGTTCTGCCTTCACCATTGCCTTTTCCCAGCTTTCCTAAACCATGCTATCAATATAACATTTGATACTGCTGCCATTTATCATGAGGAAAAAAGCCTTATCTTTGTCATTCTTGAGGTGACAGGATTCAAGTTTCCTCATACTTCTGAGAAGCTTTGGGTCAGGTCTGCCTCACCATGCCTGCTTACAAACAGGAGCAAATAAGCCCCCAGCACATATTTACAGTTGCAAAACTCCGTTTATCGTCTGGTGTAAAGTCAGTTAAATACAGGACCCATGAGTTCTTACACAGAGAAAGAATTATTCTAAACAATAGTATTAGAATAATCAATACAACAGAGATTGCTCTCTTTATTTACATGTCAATCTACTTTTGAGGAGGAAAATGAGGGTTAGCATCTCCAGAGATTAAGATCCAGATCAAAATTACTGAGTACTTTTCATAAACATTGTGTTATTATTTAAAGTTTTGTTTTTCACTTGAATATGAATATCTTAATTTTGTTGTTTTACATTTGAATGTGAATATCCTAATATTATGTTATTATAGTTTCCCTACATCATAGAAGTCTTCCTTCAAATTACTACTGCCACAGAAATGCTTTTAAAGGTATTTTGTTTAATAACATCATTACTTTTTCTATATTTGACCATGTTCAGATCATTCAGGATTAATACCATTGTAACACATTTAGGAATATTCATTAATTTTGATTCTTGAACATCTGGCAATAAAATTACTAAAAGCAAACAGGATTTGTTAGTTAGACTCCTCAGACACAAGCATTAAAACAGAAGTGAAATCCAATAAATGCAAATTGAAAAGACTGCTGGTACTTTGAAAACAAAATTATCTTCTAACACAAAGTTAGTTTTAGAGCCTGTAACTGCCTTTTAATTTCTGAGCTCCTCCATGAGCTCTGGGCATTTTTACAGTAACTTTTATATGTTTTAAAATTCTACCTTTGTTACAACATGAAAGATCTACAGAAGCTACAAATTAAAAACTTGTCACTATCCACTTATGCAAGGAATCAGAGGAGGTTGGTTGCAACTACAATGATCCCAAGCATAGTTCAAAGTATCAATAAAAAAAAGCTATCACTTAATTATCCTAAATCTTGTATTTGCTTTTCATGGCAAATATGAAAATATAATTATGTGATTATGTGACATATTTATTCAGACCCTAAGCTTTTGTTCAGTCCAGTGATCGGAAATTATGAACAACTTAATTAGAGAGAAGTGATCGATTTTTGATTTATGTCGAGTTCCATTTGAAGCTGAAATTAGAATTGCACTTTTCCCTTAAAAGAATTTTTCAGTTGATCAGGACAAATTTTAGACCTAAAGCTAATTTTCTAACTAGAAATGTATTCACTGCAATTACACAAAATCACAGAATTAACTAGGTTGGAAAAGACCTCTGAGATTATTGGATCTCATCTATGACCCGACACCACCTTGTCAATCAGACCATGGCACTGAGTACCACATCCAGTCCTTCTTACACAATCCAGGGATGGTGACTGCACCACCTCCCTGCGCAGCCTCTTGCAATGCCCAATCACCCTTTCTGTTAAGAGGTATAACTAATTTATTCTCATATATATGTAATTCAATATTTTAATGCAAGAGGTACCACCTGTTACCTCAATTCATTCATATATTTGGAAATTTCTGCCTTTCCAAGTTAGTTTGTGATGTTTGCAGTGGTCACAGCTTAATGCAATGCAGGCCTTCTGCATGTACTGTACCCAAGCTCTTTTGCCTGAAGTCAGCTGGAACTAAATTTGAGCCAGAGGACCAGCCAGCATGGGGGAAGTGTGGATGAACAAGGATCCTGGGATCCTTTTGCCACAAACATTAAATGAAGAGTTGAGGCTTTTATCATAAGCAGCTCATTATCATGGGCAGGTCATCTCCAACACATCATTACACCACAAACATAACACCCTGGCTCTCTGCAGACTCCTGTTAAGTGCTGAACACAGCTACCTTGCTTCCACTGCCAGCTACAGCTGATGAACAGTATCACTGTGTTTGCCCAGAGCAGGCCCTGTGCCAATAAACCTTGAAGATCAAGGCCAGCTCTGCACCACAGCATGGAATGGCATTTGTATTCATGCTGTCCCCAGATCTGTTGGAGAAAATTGTGTGCAGGGAGGCCCATAAGCACCTCTGCAGAGTCAATTTCCATTCTACAAGGCTGGCACTGACATGAAACCAGAATGCTGAGTACATCCAGAGAGTTCTGGGCAGAGCCCTGTGGCTAAGGCTGTGCCACCCACCCACATTGCTCCAGATTCCAGTGGGGTGCATTTACTTGCATGTGATGCCAAGCTTACAGTGGCTCCTTGTGCTTGTCTGGAGCTTGATGCAGAGCGGCCTTTTCAGGGACAGCTTGCAGGACAGTGCAATAATGCAGCCCACATGGCAGCTCTAGAATAGCCAGCTTCCTGTTACCCAGGGAATCCTATCTCCCACAGAAGTGTAGAGATGACTACAGCAAGAACAACATGTTTTAAGTGTTTCGTGACTGAACTATCTAACTTGTTGTTATTTATGTCATAGAATCTGGAGGCTGGGAGAGACCTATGGATGGATATCACCCATTCCAACTCCTGTTCTAAGCAAGCCCAACCCCCAAAACTGAACCCTGGGCAAGCTGCATAGATGGATCTACTTTTCAGACACTTGGTGCACTGCTATTTCAGTTGTCTTTCATTAAATACCTATGAATATTTATTATTTCAAGATATAGTCTTTGTGATTCAAAGCACTCCTGCTCTATGTAAATCTAAACAGAAACTTCTTACCCCAAACTCACTGTCTCATTGCTGTACAGCCAGGGAGCTCTGTTAGAATCCTTCATCTGAAATTTATTCACAGAGCAATACACAGTCATCATCAGAACAAGGCTTCAAATCCTTGCAGATTCACACAGGTTGCTGTGCTGTCTGTACAGACAAGCACTGACCTACATGGTGTCACATGCAGTGGTGCACATGAGCCAACATTCACTGTGCAGCCAGGAGCATCTATGAGATAACAGGAACACATTTTAGAGAAGAATAAAGTAAGAAATCTGGTAATACTTTAACACAGCACAGAAAGCAGTTAATCTACACAAAAAAATAACAACACAAAACAAAACATTAACATGACAAATAAAGTGGTTTAGCTGTTAGTTCTTGTTTTGTAGCATTGCTTCCTACTAATATCAGGACAGTTAATGCAAGAGCTTCTAAGGTGGGTAGGTTCCTGAAGTTCTGGATGACACAAGTACATATACAAAATGTCTAATGGACTCTGTCTTGCATAAAGCCATATTCTTTAAAATATTCATGCTAGACCTAATATGTTTTAGAAATCTCAATGCATTTTAGAAAAAACGTTCTAGGCACAGATGTAGGAGAACAAACACTCCCCAGATCAGCTTGAGAAGACAATGGCATTCTGACCAAATTGATCAATCAACATGAAGAATACATCGTTTGACACACAGAGAAAAGCCCACTACCTATTCCTTCAGAAATTAAATGCCTGTGAGATAGCAAAGAATAGCACTATTTTCACTCAGATTTATTTGTAATTGTGATGTCATTTCAGTTCACCTGTTCACTTCTTCCATTAAAACAGCTGCCAGTGTTTCTGAAAATCATACATTGTCAGCTGACACCAAGAGCACAAAAACTCTGCAGCAATCTCCTTAGTGTTTTCTTGTCAGTTCAATAAGGAGCAATTTCACTTCAAGACCAAATTGATCCAAACAAATCAAGAATCATTTTCTCAGATGTCCTATGTCTTTGAAGCATTATTTCCTTCTCACAGCAGATGCACTTCCAAGGAGTGAAAGTATTGCTGGGGCCTTTCTTGGTTTTATGTAACTGCTTCCATATATGAAGGTTTTTCAGGGAGAGGGAGGTAATATCTCATATTCTAGTCTGCACATGGTGGCACTCAAGAATTGATCAATCATTCAATGGCAACAATATAGGAGCACTGCCCCTGCTGTGGTCTGAGGATACTCTGGGTTCACAGGTGGTGTTTTGTGCCTCAGCAGGTGGTTGGCTGCATGCAGCAGCCTTATAAACTGCCTGCACACACTTCTGCATTTCTCTTGGTCCCACAACTGAAGAACAGCAAAGGTATACCCAGTGAGGCCTTCAAAAATGTGTATGTTAATCTCCTCTCTTTGTAATATGCTTGTAAGATAGGAGGCTCTAACCCTCTATGTCTTTCCTGCATTCTGAGTACTCCACAGAGAGCAGTGTATTCCAAATACCACCTGGCATAGCTGCTTGCTTATCTTAAGTAGCAGAGCTTCATGTGTGGGCTTGGAGGTTCCCAGGTTCAGGCACTGAGGTGCTTTGAGCACAGAATTTTTTACTCTGTTTTAGTTTCGGTCTGCACAAGGACAGAGAGACATCATTCTCAGTACACTGTGAATTAGACCTTTGTCTTAAATATGGTATATTTTATGACAAATCTGAAGTTCTGTTACTTGAGCACCCCAGTGGAAAGACATTGAGACTAAAGCACTACTTTACTGTCTTACTTGGAGTACCTACAAAAGGGTGGTACAAGGCTGCTACACTTTGCAATCCTCATTGAATGGAAAATGGAGATGTGCAGTGCAGCTGCAAAGCACAGGCTGTAATATTTCATAGTATCAGACTGTAATTGAGCCAGGGCAATGAGGAGAAACAAAAACTCAGTTAGCACTCTGCTTTTCCCCACCAGTAAATCAAAGCTGATTTTGCCAGAAAATTGCTCAAGTATATGCATACTACAGCAGTGTCCAAAAAGTGCATACAGAAAGAGAATATAGGTACAGCATATGGTAAGGAATACCATATGAATGTAGAAACAACCCAACAGAAAAAGAAGGATATGTTTTGTGTTAAATTAGCTAAGAGCTAAATCAGATGCTGTTTAATCAGTGAGTAATCCAACTTAACCCCTTTTTAGGAGGTAATTAGTGATAGGAGACTTTTAATCCTGCAATTAAGTTCTGCACAATATCTGAAACATGACTTGATTCTTACACTCAGGTCATGGTGAACAAAGAAAAAACTTTGATCAAGAAAATTTATTCTTATTTTGATGTTGGTTGAGTGACTTTTTCAAGGATACCCTCCTAATGGAGCCAAATGCCAAATACATCTCATCCTTCACCCTTCAGAAATTCAAACACAAAGGCCTACCTAAGGCTCATGGACCACAAAGAAACATAGAATAGATCTAGTTCCTTTCCTGCTCTCTCTCTCTTGTAATTCTCTCAGATAATCCTTGAGGCTTATCATGCATCTTTTCCCATTTTTCTTATCAGTACCTTTCCTTTTTAACAGCGGTGCTAACCCAGGATTAGGTTAGTATAGAAAACATGCTCATAGTTCTTCTTACTTGTAGGTGCATCACCAGTTCCTAGTTAAATTCTACTGGAACTAGCACCCGTAGGTAGGTTACTGGAAAAAATTTTCAAACTAAAATCACCTCTGGAAGAACCTCTACATCTCAAATCAGCTTCTAAAATTAATTTCCAGAAATGTTGACAAACAAAACCTCAGAAACAGAGCTTTAGGCCAATTAAGTTATTTTATTTTGTTATGTTTGATCTTGATTACTTTTTTAAAATAAAATAGATTCAATTTGAATTTTTTTTTAAATCAAATAATTAAAAAAGTTTATTTTTTATTATCAAAACAATGAGGCATCAAGAATTAGCAAACAAAAGTAAGATAATTACACTAAACCAAGCCTTTCCCCTGAAATGGCTATGGGTTTGACTATTTAAAATTTTCAACAGAAAAGGCTTCATAAAAAATGTTCTTGGTGGCTGTGCTTTACACATTTTTGTAAGCATCCCTTCCCTTCATGCTTCCAAAAAAGACGTCATCAACCTACTAGTCGATAGTGAAGTTTAAAAGCAGAAAAAAAATCTACAGAATCACATAATCACAGACTATGCTGAGTTGGAAGGGTCCCACAACAATCAACTCCAAATCCTAGCCCTGCACAGCACCATCCCCAAGAGTCACACCATGTGCCTGACAGCATTGTCCAAATGTTTCTTCAACTCTCTCAGACTTGGTGCTATGACCACATCCCTGATGAGCCTGTTCCAGTGCACAGCCACCCTCTGGGTGAAAAACTTTTTCCTAATATCCAACCTAAACCTCCCCTGACACAGCTTCAGGCCATTCCCTTGGATCCTGTCACTGGTCACCACACAGAAGAGTACCTGCCCCTTCTCTTCCCCTCACAAGGAAGTTGTAACTGCAGTGATGTTTCCCCTCAGTCTCCTCCAGGCTGAACAGACCAAGTGCCCTCAGCTGCTCCTCATGCAGCTTCCCCTCAAGGCCCTTCACCATCTTTGTTGCCCTCCTTTGGACACTCTCTAATAGTTCAATGTCTTTCTTACTCTGTGGCACCCAGAACTGCCCCCAGCACTGGAGGTGAGGCTGCCCCAGTGCAGAGCAGAGTGGGACAATCCCCTCCCTTGCCCAGCTGGTGATGCTGGGCCTGATGTCCCCTAGGACAGGGTTGGCCCTCCTGGCTGCCAGGCACTGCTGATTCATATCCAACTTTCCACTGACCAGGACCCTAGGTCCCTTTCTCGGCACTGCTTTCCAGCATCTCATTCCCAGTCTATTCATTCACCAAAGGTTGACCCATCACATCTGCAGAATTCAGCTCTTTCCCTTGTTCATGCTAGTTTATAGTGTTATACTCAAACAGGCATTGCATAACCAATCCAGGCCATAAAAATGGAAACCCAAATCAGAGGGTGGGGCTGGCTGGGAAGAGGCAGCATTTTCTGTACATGCTGGTGTGGGCAAGGAACAAATGCACAGAGAGATTAAGGGCATTGTTCAGCAAAACCCTTAAGCACATGTATGAGTAATCCCACTGCTGCTCAGGATGGCATTACTGCCAAAAGGAAGGTCTACAGCCCTTTGTGTTAATTCAGGGCCCTGTTGACCTGTCCAAGGTCACACAGTAAATCTGAGATAATTCCAGGATTTGGACTCAAGCATCTTGTTTTCTACTAACAGGCCTTGAAAAGAAACCCAGTCTCCAATTTTCAATCTAGGTTTATCACCATTTGTTGTTTCTGTTTAAAGATAGACAGACAGATAGATTGATAGATGCACGCATACATACATACATACATACATGTTCAGGATCTCAAAAAGTAATTACAAACTTCAGTCTCCAATCCAGTATATCTGAAATTAATGCACATGAATTTATTAAATAGGTGAAAAAAATTAACAAGAAAATAGTATTATCATAAACATGAGGGAAAAAAATGTGCAGGAATGTATGTATGCACACAATTTTTCATAAAATTGCCATGACTCACTGTCTTGGTTTGAAAGACAAGTGTCTGCTAAGGAAAGCAGAAACCTCCCTTGGAATGGAAAATGTAAACCCCTTCCCTCCAAATTACTATAATTTTGAAATTAAGGGCTCTCAGGCAAAGATATGAGAATAGGAATAACAATTATTAGTAGTATTATAATAAAGCAAACAAATAACAACTACAGCATTAACAACAAACAGGACCAGGACCCCAGTGACCCAGCTCTGAGCAGGGCAGGGAGAGGCAAGCTCAGCATCCTGGGCACCTGAGCAGATGGGGATAGGTCCCTCTTTTAGTGAGGCAGGTGATAATAAGATCTCACTTCAGTGGCTGCTCTCACAAGCAGAGGCTCAACCCACGTCAGGAGAAGCAGCTCTGGGCTGGGCTCTGGTGGCAGCAGCCAGTTCCCTTCCCCAGGCAGCAGGTCCATCTGTCCTCCTCCAAAGCTGAGAGAGAGAGACAGCCAGCAGCTGGTCCAGCCCTATTTTTTACCTGTCCAATTCTCATGGTATCTCTGTCCCTTGGAGAGAAACTCCCAGATAAGAGCAGTGAAACCAGATGCCCTCCTCCCCTGAGCTTGGCCACTTCTGTTTTTTTTTAAAGTTTAAGTATCCAGTTGTTAGTGTCTCCTAGCAATTTATGGGGAAAAATTCTATAAGTGAAAAGGAACAAAAGGAAAGAAACCTAAACCCCAACACTCACTTTCTGTGAGATCACCATAAGCAAGTCTGCAGTAGAAATGGGAAAAATTTATATGTTTACATATATATAAAAACAGGTTTTTCCAAATAAAGTTGGGAAGTTTCTTTCAGGAAAAGACAATGTCAGAGTAATGTATCGTACAGATACAGCCCCCAGCAGAGAATCATCAGGTTCTACAGGCCTCTTTTATAGGAAACAATATCTTACAAAATCAGACCTTGATATTGTGAAATGGACTTTGTTATTAAGAGGTGATTACTTAATTTTTATGTTGAATAAAGAAAATTATAGAGTTTAAACTAAACTTCATAAGTTATTGTTCCTAAATTTGTTGTTTGCTGATGAAGATATATTGCAATGCTTTCACCTTGGTTACATCAGGTCATTTTCCATTAACAAGTCCATGCAAATTTAGAAGAGACTTTTATGTATTCAGCCTTCCTGAAAAGCTCTTAAGACAAGAGCCTAAAGTGACCATTGCCACAAGTAATGGAGTCCCATGTACTGCACCAAGACCATTTGATCAAGACAGCTACAAGACAAGTACCAATTTAGATGAAGTCACATAAAAGGCTTCTTTTTTCTCCTCTTGTCTTACCTCTTTCTTTCAGACAAGTTGCATAGGAGATGAAGTTATTCCTAATCCCTTGTCACAACTCTCAAAGCAAAGTTTAGATTCAAATGAAGTGATAAATAGATTTGTGAGAGATAGAGGATTGGTCAGGAAGTGGAACTTTTTCAGTTTCATTGCCAGGCTGACAATGAACGTGAGAGAACTGGAAATATGTTCATCCTGGGGAAGAGGAGACTGAGGGGAGACATGATCGCAGTCTACAACTTCCTTGTGAGGGGACAGGGCAGAGCAGAAACTGATCTCTTCACTCTGATGCCCAGTGACAGGACCCAAGGGAATGGCCTGAAGTTGTGTCAGAGAAGTTTTAGGTTGGAAATTAGAAAAAGATTCTTCACCCAGAGGGTTGTTGGACACTGGAACATGCTTCCCAGAGACGTGGTCACAGCGCCAAGTCTGAGAGAGCTGAAGAAGCATTTGGAAAATACCCTTAGGCACATGGTATGACTCTTGGGGATGTCCTGTGGAGGGCTAAGAGCATGATAATCCTTGTGGGTCCCTTCCAACTCAGTATATTCTGTGATTCTCTGGTTCTTAGAACCAGTTACATAGAAAATATTATCAAAGCAAACCAAGAACCATGAAAAGGACAGGACTCCGTAATATGCCATAGTTTACTTAACATACTTTTATGTCTCCAAGGTCAGTCACATGAGCCAAAAAAAAAATAAAATTCCTTTTTCAGGACATGAAGACTGTCATCTTCTTAACAGCAGTGAATAAGCAATTTAGAGAGCCCTGTAGGCAAAGTGCAAACAGCAGGCTGAAGAGAAACCCTTCACCAACAAACATTACACATAGTGGTAAGAGCTCTCAATTTGACTTATTCAAAGAGCAAGGCTTCCAACTAGGCTTGCTCAAGAATTCCTAGAAATCATGTGATTACTCCATTTGGGAGTCTGCCACTGAGCTTCATTTTTGTATTCATACATTATAGAATTATTATTGACCCTTTTGCACATTGCATGACACCACCCATTGCTAATGTTGTTCCACTGTAACATCTTGTTTACTAATGTCTTTAAGCTTGCAAAACTAAGTGAGCAGATTTTTTTCAGTCCAGATGTTTGCCTGACACCACACTTTTATGAAGAAATTCCAGAATATTTCAGCTAGGAACCCATTCAGAAAAAAATATATAAATTAAATGTTAAAAGCTGTTATCCTTTCTTACAAAAGTTCCATTGGCCTCTGACTCTGCAAAAAGACCATGGCATTTTTCATTGCTGAACTTTTTTAGCAAGAATATGCCTTTTGCTACTTTACTGAAAATCACCCCACTTGGCTTCAGTAAAAGTCTCTGCAAAGTCAGGGTTTGCTTAGTAAGCCCAACAGAAATTTGCCAACATTTCTCAGGTTTAAAAGCAACAGTTTCTGAAGATGTGTCTTAACATCTTCAGATGTTAAGAGCTTGAAAGACCCCTGGAGCTGAAAGAAACAAGATCCTCTGCGTTCAGGCAAAGACGACCTTTCACTTTCTTTGCATATCAACAAATTCATATCAAAAAGAGGTGGAACTTTGCACCCAAACAGAAATAATTCCTGAATTTTGGCCAAGCCAGAGTGAAAAGAGGTAACAACTTTTGCTTCAGCACTACTTCCCTGCCTCCTAGGTGTTCAATTTTCTGCAGGATACCTACTCTGAAATTTTAATTTAGTTGGAAAGGCATGGGTTGCTATTGATCATCTGCTTAATCAATTCATACAATCTGAACATCAGCTTGCAATACTGTCAGAATTTTGTGAAACTCTATTAAATTAATAATGCAGTTATTTAGAAAATACGGATACTGCAGCAGCAGCCATAAGTCCCTGCAGCTTTTCTTCTTGGCATCCTGTTTTTCCTCCTCCAAATGAAACTACTTTTGTTTACAGAAGTAGATTTCTAGCATATCATAAATAAACATATTTAAATCCTACCATCATCCGAGCAGCAGCTGCTCCTAAGAAGGCATGGGCTGTGGGATTTGAGTGCAAATCCAATTTAGTTCAGTCTCCAGTGGCCACTGCTCATAAAACTGAACATAATTTGTCGCAATTGGCAACTTCTACAGAAAGAAACTTGCAAGTTCCCCAGTACTATAAAGTATACATCTGCTGTCAAAGTCTGCTTTCTGCAGGGGTAGAGGATGGAGAAAACAAGAACCAAATACAGTTTTCCAGTTTCTTCTTTGGGATCTAGGCATACTATATTATCCTAATTAAAGTTCACTGGGAAACATGAACAATAACAAAACCACTGGCTTAAAGCCTGACACCACATTATTTAGTGTTTGCTTGAGAGGAAGACTTAAAATAAACACTCAATTGCTGTGTTATTGAATAAATTAAGATGGCTAAATATATCTGGAAAGGTATTAGATGAACACTTGGACACATCTATCCAGTGTAAAATAGGAGAGTTTTTTTCCACAAAACAAGATAATTTATGTAATTATCTTATTCCAAAGATGCTGATAACTGAACTCAGCTCTAGGTGACACTACAACAGTTGCACAAAGGTGACACAGGTACATAGTAGTAATGAGCTAGAGACACCTTCTGATGTTGAGGCCAATTGGCACAGCAGAGCTGGTATCCTGTGACTAAACCTTCTCCAACCCAGCACATGGTGGTTTCATCTACATGAACAATTAAAAGCAGCACACTCCTCCCCAAGACATGCCTTGATATTGTTTGTGGAGATATTGAAAGGCAAAACACAAACCCAAACCAAGGAGCACATTGACAACTCATCTGGATAGAGACTTTAAGTAGCTACCTTGTAACCTTAGTAGAAACACAAGCAAAAATCTCCAACCAGGATTTAGCTTGAATAATCGGTATTATCTGTATTTTGGTTTTGAATAATCTGTATTTTTAACATTGTGGTCTCTTTTCTAATGTAAAACCAGTCTTCCTCCATTAGGCACCAGGTGAAGTTCTCAGCAGTTACTCCCCAAAGACACAAGAACCTTTAATCGCAAGAGGAACTTGGGTAATCAACACTGGTCTTGATTCTTCAAGACATGGCTCATTGTCCACTTCTGGTTTTTGAAGCTTTGGTGTCAGGAAGCCCTTCCAAATGTATTAAACCCAAAGGAGCTCTCAGGAATAACTTCCAGAGGAATAAACCAGCAAGCAAATTTTCTACTCTGTGTCATGTCTCCTTCCCAAAAAGCATAATAAAAGTAACTACAAGAGTATATAGTGGTTGTGATTAGTTAGCCTGGATGTAGCAATGTCTAACAAAACCTCTCCAGGCACAAACATGACTCCATACAATATTTCCCCAGCAAAGTCTCTGCTAGATAGGTGTCTCTGTACCACTTTCCATTTCGTGGTGTAGATTTTCCCTGGAGGTGGCAATATAAGTAAGTACTTCTTCCTTGTGGGCACTGGCAGGGGTACAAGGAAAAAAAACTAACCTCTTAAGTCATTGAGATTTACAGTATTTTTCCACCTATGTAGAAGGCAATTTCAGCAATTGCTGATTGATTTTCAGGCAATTGCAGCAAGTAGTTTTGACCACTGAAATCGGGAGGGCAAGGACACAGAAGTAAGGACAAGCATTGCAGAGAAAGTGGAAAAAGACTTTGCATGGAAGTGATAACGCAGTCCCCTGCTGGGTAAGCTTCTTTATTCCCTTATCTAAGTTCAACTGCAATGTGACTGAAAGCAGGCCTGTTCTCTGCAGGCAAGGTTTTAGCTCCAGCTTGCCCCTTGTGTGATCTGTCCTGCATCTGTGACACCACTTGATTTTCCAGCACCATCCATGTGTACCCATTTGTCATAAAGTCCTGTTTTGAAAGTCTTGCCGGTAGCACTGCCCTCCCTGAAAAATCTCTAAGTATTTTTGTTACTTATTCATTTTAATGACTGCTTAAAAAACATTGTTTATACGTTTTTTCCTGATAAAGCTTTTACAGGTTGGGGGAAACAGCTTGTAATCTTGACATTCAAGCTATATAAAGAAAAATGCGAGTTAACCATTATATGCTATCATATATATATATTGTTGTGAGATACAGCTTTACCACCTTCTTCACAAATTCTGTCTTCTCTGTTTGAAAAGAAAACACATAATATGCTAGGTAATTTTCAGGCTTCTTATCTGCCTCTAACTCATCTCCAAATATTCACACAGGTGGTGAGAAATGTTATCTTTGGAACTGCCAGAAGTACCAGCTTAAAAGGCTTTGGTCTGTTTTTCTACTACTCTTCTTCATAAGATATTCAAGGAAGGAAAACAAATTTTAGTCTCACCTAAATCAACAGTCATGATCCACTGTAAGCATTGATACAGTGTTAAAAATGTTTTAAAACCAATTTTGGAAGTGCTTTTCTTCATTTTCCAATGTCTGCAATAAAGATCTTTGAGATTTTCTAGTAATTTGTCTCCCAGCATTTAAGGGGTGCCATAGAGAGCAGACAAAAATTATGTCCTTTAAATATATATTGACCTGTTGTAGACAAAATCCACTTCTATTTATTTGAGATATTTATTTCTCATTTATTTCATTTTTTCCACTCTCTCCACTTATCCTTCATGCTTCAGAGAATCATCTACGAAACAGTGCTTTGATGTTACCCCAAGGAATTCATATACAGCTGTGCAGAAGTTACCCATAAATATATGGATGAGATTTCAAAACTGGAAGTCCAGCAAGAGACCATAATAAAACTGTAAAAGATGCCTAAGAAACAAAATAATTGTGAAATTCATTTCAAAACATGAGAAAATTTTCTAAAACTTGAAAAATGCGCGATTAGACCATTGTCCTATTAGACATTCCCAGAAGTAAAAAACCCCACTGTTTTAGCACTCTTCTACAACCTCACTCTTTCTCTCATCATAGCCTGTAGGTTTCTTCCTAAAATTTCACAGCAAACTAAAAGAACAAATCTGTTCTTCCAGGGAGAAACACATTTGAGATTTATCTAGAACTGCTTGACAATGGCATATTTACACTTTATTGGGATATGGATTTGGATAAATTTAGTATCTTCAGTAGATCACAATATTACAAGCTTTCAAATTTATATATAGTCTAAGATATTTTAATAGCTAAATTAAAGTTGGTAATACAAATTAATTCATGTACTTACACATGTTTTTGTGAGGCTGCTGTCTAAACAGCAATCCATGGCTCTTATTATGTTATGATATGACCAAAAAAGAGCTGCAACTCACATGAAGACTTTAGGAAGGTAAAAGTAGTACTAGCCTTCAAGAGAGATTGAAGTCAAAGCATCATATTGTATACATATCTTTTTCTCTTAATAACAGTTTAGAAGATATTGAGTTGAATTATCAGTAAGTAAGCAAAAACTAATTGAGATGTGTTTCTTAAACTGTGCAAAATGATGATGGATAAATCTTTCCAGGCAAATATGATTAGTTCTTATGATAAATTAAATACGCACTTACTACTATGTGGAGCATTTTTCTACTCATCAAAGTAGACAGTGATTAGTGAGCAAATATTTATAGAATAGATATAAAGGATTTGATTGTTAAGTAAAGTACTGATTGCTGGAGGAAAACACTTTTTCAGCATATGAGTTCATCTCATCTGAAACTTTTATTTGCTTCAACAGGGATTAAAGGTAAACTTCACACTTGCAAAAGGCAAAGATTTATTGGAAAGTGATTGCAGATCTGAGTAGTCACAATGTGCACAGAAATTTTCCATAATCAGATGTTGAACTTATTGCAGATTTGTTTACTAATGATATAGCAACATGATGAAATTATCCTTTCTTTTATGAAAACAAATGTGGAGTAGCTTGTCAGCATACACAAATGGTATATGGAGTTGAAATCATCTTGGCAGAAAATGCAAAAAGTAGCTACAACTAATGTACTTCCCATTTTTCTGCTTGAATTCTTTTTCCAAATGATTTGGCATATTGCTTTCTGCTCTGTGAAGTTTGACCGTTAAAACTCAGCATGAACATTGCCTGTTTGTATTTTTTTTTAATAAATTTAATCAAGTCTTGATCATTTGCACTTAAATTATCTCCTATTATTAGTTCTGTGAAAAATATTTTTTTCATCTGAACAGAAATTGAGAGCAAAGTTCTTGCCTGTAGAACTAGTCTTTTAATTTCTTTTTCTTTGCTTTACTTGCTAGAAAACTGAATACTGATTGCATAAAGCCTCCTGAATATGTTGTCCAGATTAATGTCCTCCCTAACACCAGGTATTTTTTCCTGCTTCTTGTAAGTGGGTATTTAAATGATTAATGTTTCAGTTTTCCAGTTTGTGCTTAATCTATTAACATATTGATCTATGAACTTCTGAGGTTATTTGCTTTAGAATTCCCTGCAATTCCGAAAAAGAAAATGCTGTTTTGACATTGTGCCTCTCCTGTCTTCTGTCTGATCTGTCTGTGAATTCCTTTCAGAAAAGTTTTAGAAATTTCAATACTCAAGCAGTGTTCAACCATTGACTGTTAATAAGATCTATTTTATGCTAACACAATATGAACTCCCACTCTGTTTAATGATTAAGTTTTTTAATATTTGTAAGCAAGGAAATAAAAAATTTCTTCCCTTCAGGATCATCAAAGCCTTGACTTTCCTGTGACATCTTGATTTTATTCTCTATCACTCATAGGACATAGAGAATAGCTCCATAAAATCCTCAACTTCATGTCATGTACCATTAAGCTATTCACTGGCAGAATCTTCTTTCTTCTCCTAACATAATGTAAGTACTAAAGTAAAGCTGTTTAGTTTTGTGTTAATAATTATTTCTAACTGCTTATCCATAAGTTTAATTTTCCCCTTCACTAGATGGGTATATTCCAGTGAATGCACTAGTGTCAAACAAGAACTTGAAAAGAATAAAGTAATTTTTTTATCCTAGTTGGAGAAGCATTTGTATGCATATCATAATCACAGACAGAAGCAAAGGTGAGCTAAATTTGGTTAGAAAAAATCTAGTCTGTCATGATTGGGTCCAGACAATTATAATATTGAAAACAAGAGTATAATGAAAATAATCAAATTTATATTCCTTCTCTGCAGCAGTGTTACTGGTTTTGGATTCCAGAAGCATTGTTTATCTATGGTTTCCAAGGTGAACCACAATGCAGCTGCAGAATCACCTGAGAGACAGCTTGCAATGCAGCAGCATCAATTGCTGGTCTGTTAAATGACATGATTTACAGTAGTGGAAAGAGGCTCAAAGTAAAATAAAACATCAGTACAGAGAGGGATAAAGATTCGTTAAAGAGTTTCCTTGAATACACAATGGTTGTGGCCATCTGATAATAAACAAAAAAGTCTTCCAACTACAAAATTGAAATTGAATTTGATCAGGCAGAATCCTGATCAGCAGAGAAGAACAATCTTATTGTTATAGCAACAGATTTCCTAATTACATATTAATTAAAATTAATATTGCTTATACTAAGGACTTCAGCTCATCACTAAGTTTCCTGACAAAAAGCCTGTCTTGTTTTCAGAAAGGCACGTTCACACATTTCTTGACCATGTTCAATGAACATAAGCTGAAGATGATACTTTTTTGTTGTTTTTTCTCCACCGTAGAGTCTATCCTTTTGCAAGACATAATTACCAAGACATAATTGCAAGACATAATTCAGTTTATCTAGAGATCCAAAGATTGAAGCTTCATTTAAAAGATAAACAGACTGAATATCTTTTGAATCCAGATGCTTATAATGTGGCTATCCTGGGTCTGAGTTTCCCCTGCCTTGTCAGCACTTCAATGCAGACTCACATTCAGCACATCTCTGGCTTCAGGAGGTTGTACCCTCCATACCCTGAAAGCCTGGCTCAATTGGCAAACCACTGGCTCTTCAGGAGAGGCTGCATTTTGTGGCTTAGCTGCACTCTTCTATAAACAAGGAAGCCATTAATAAGATAAAGAAGCTTCTTGAGGAAAACAAATTGTGACACCCAAGGTAAGAAAAGAAATTGAGATATACAATAGAATGGGACAGGCAATAGGGAGGAATTCTCCCAGCAACAGGAAGTAGCAAGTAATGTTGAAAATAGCAGGGATCTAGCCTTTTTTATTGGTTTTTTTTTTTACCTGCAATAAGGTAATGCACAACTTTATCATGGACTGAGAAAGTATGATCAGTAGTTACAGTAAGACTCACTATTTTTAAGACTATCTTGGAGCTGAAAGCAAAACGAGAGCAACAAAATGTTCACTACCAGGAAAACTTTCTCAACTAAGGATTTTATGTTAGAAGAAGAATTATCAGATTCTTTCATTACAGTCATCATCTCAAGATTGATGTTCCTTGAGATTTCCTTGGGGTTGCTGTTCCCTGAGGTAATAAGGTTTTCAGGCTTTTCTTGCTCAAAGGGTTCTACGCCGGTGCCAGAGAAGACAAGCTGAGTCCGCCACTCCGCGTTTCCAAGGTTGTTTATTCTTTCATTATCTCCCTGTCCTTTCTCAGCTCTGCAAGGCGTCCCCAGCAGAGCGAGACACACGGCGAAGTGAGGTGGGTCAGAGGGTTCGGACTTTATGTACCGTCCCCTCGACCCAATCACCATCCAAAACATACTTTTTATTTACAAAGTCTTACCAATACTTACTACCTATGTTAACATGTCATTTCTACTCTAAACCAATCCTTAAGATACAACTGAGCAAAAGGTGGGGGACGAGAGCAAGAACAAGGAAGACAGGGCCACTCCCCAATTCCTCCATCTTGTCTCTTCAAACCCCATATACTAAAAATCCTAACTTCTACATCTACATTCTGTAATAAACTAACTACTACTTATTTTGAATTCTTTCAGCTTGTGGTTCTTCACACAATGTAGATATTCACTCCCATAGCCAGAGATCAAGATCAGTGTCCTTCTGGGATCTGTGTGAGGCTGGCTGACCCCCTTGTACAGATCCCAAACCCCCCTGTCCGGTCTCCAAACCCTTCAGGACAGCCAGAGAGATGTCCTGGACTCCAACATCATCATACTCATTGCTTTCAAATATCAAATATTTTTCATATTCATGAATTAGATTTCATAATAACATTTGGAAACTTTTTCACCTTTCACTGATGATTTTTGCTGCTCATGAATACTTCCGGATGCATCCTTGACCCTCAGACACCTTTTCTGTTTTTAATATCAGTCAGATATTTGTCTTCTTTTTTATCTGACATATCTTTTTTCTTCCACAGTGTTATCAGATATTTATTGTTACGGGTATAAATACCTGTATTTAATATACTGATTTACTTTTCTCCTGGAGTAAAGAACATTTTAGGAAGAACAATCAGGAAGGCATAAACACTGCTTCTAGTTTGCTCATTTATACTTTCATTTGATAACGCGAGTTTGCTATTTGTAAGCAAGTAAGAACAAAGACATTCAAATGGAGAGTTCTTGTAGCACCTAGGAATACCTGCTAATTGGTTTGCTTCTTAGGATCCTATTTCTTAATCAGAACATTTGCACTCACTCTACACTTCCTATGTGGGTGTGGGGGGGATTTTTTTGTGAGTTTTTTTTTAATAAAATTTCTGCTCTGTGGGGGGAATGCCAAAATTTTCTCTTTCTGTAAAACTTTCCATTGACAAGTCATGTCAGGCTACTTCCTGGGAAGTAGATCCTCAGCACATGTAGCAGTTTCTCCAGAAGGCAAATGTTGGGCGCAACGAATGCTTCCTCTTCATCCTCCCTTCCTTATTTTCTATATCCCAGCTGCCATAATATGGTATGAAATATCCCTTTGGACAATTTTTGTCAGCTGGCCTGGTTGCGTTCCCTCCAAAGATCTTGCCCACCCCTAGCCCCTTGATGGGGGGGAAGGGAAGTTGGAGAAAGAGTGCTGATGCTATGCCAGCACTGCTCAGCAGTAGCCGAAACACTGGTGGGTTGTCAACACCTTTCCAGTTACCAATGCAAAGCTCAGCACAGGGAGGGCTGCAAGGAGAAAATGAACTTCAGCTTGCCCAGACCCGATACAATCATCTTCAAAGGCACCCCTGAATCTACTCCAGGAGCTCCATGTCTCTCTCATACTGAGGAGCATACTATGCTTGAAAAAATTATAGTAAAAAATTTTGATAATCATGGAATGCAAGATTGAAATATACTGTATGTATGTAGAGCATTCAACCTCATGAAAAAAACAGGGTAGAATTTTTTATTTGCATTTCTTTGGTTTTGCAATCTGAACAGCACATTGTTGGTAATACAGAAGTTTATCTACTAGGTTTGATGAATAACTCCAGTAATTGCATCAGATAACTGTAGTAGTCACCTGCCATATAACTCAGCAAACATGGTAGTATTTGCATTTGCAGTTGATAAAAACAGAGATTTTGTTTCCATCTAAATTTAGTTTTTGAGCACAGAAATATCTGAAAGCATAACTTGGATATTCTAAAAGTACAGTAAAAATGTTTGTTTTAATTTTGAAGGATAATGGTAAATAGTTAAGCTACTGGGTAAGCATTTGATAAAATACGTGCTAAATCATCCCAGCAGTGTAGCTTTTCAGTTCCTCCAACTCCTGCAATTAACCTGCCCCTCCTCCCCTCCACTGGTGAGTTCCTGGACACTGCAAGATATCATAATCCAGCATGTGAAATGTGTTTTATTTATGTCAAATAGTCATCAAAAAAAGCACAAGTATGTAAGTTTACTTCAGTACCTTTGCTGCCATTTGGAATTAAAAATGGCTGTGTATAATTGTTAGCAGTTATTTCACATAATTCAATTTGTGAAAATGAATATAATTTTCTTTCTGGCTCATGTTCTTTTTCACTGTGTCTCTTTCTTACAGTACTGTTCATTTCTCCAAAGGCAGTTAATTTCTATAGCTGAGAGACTTTACAAACTGTCACAGACATAATTTTAATTACTTCAACAACATAAAAACAAGATCAATACATCACAGTAGGCAGAAATAATATCTAACCTTTGAGCTTGTCTTGACAACATTTAATGTCAGCATGCAGCTGGAGAAGGACCAAGCTTTGGAGCTTTTATTCACTCTTAGCAAATGCTGGGAGAGTCATAATGAGGGTGAAGGATGTGCATCCTCTAATGCACAGGGTTAAATGCATGCCACGATGCCTCAGCTTCATAAGCAAAACACTTTGATGGCTTGTTACATGATTAATGGTGGTTTTTCTGAGAAAAACACAGATCAAAGAATCCCCGTCATCAGCAACAACAGTACACCAGACCACAGACACCAACCACCCTGCTGAAATAACAAGACTGGTGCTCATGGCAATACCTGCTTCTGTGAATCCAAAAGTCAATTGCAAGCCCTCCAGGTCAGGAGTATTTGCCACGGCTGAGAGTGGCAGAGACTCAACCGGTGCCAAGGAAATGGCATTCTCCCATCCCCAGTCTAGAAGATTAGCTACCACAGTTCAAAACCACTGAAAAAGCTCTGTCCAACCAGTTTTGCAGCTCAGCTGAGAGTTTGGAAGCAGGGAAAGGGTATAAGAACAAGCAGCACTTCGACAACAAAGAATTAGCCATCTGAACTGAGACAAGGTGCAAAGAAAAGATGGCACAACTCCTTCTCTAGGAACCACAGGGATGCAACATTTTATGGATATTTGGCCTAAGTCCACCAGTCTTTCACCCATATATTACACATCATCCTTACCTTTAGGGGAAATCATAACTCATTAGGGGAAATCATAGGGGAAACTCTTAGGGAAACTCTTAGGGGAAATAATAACCCATTTCCATTTCTTAGTGAGAAAACAGTGAAATGAAATTCCCATTTGCAGACGAATATTTGCTTAAGTATTACAAAAAAAACCACACTCCAAGGCTCAAAACAATGTAAAGCTACAGGAGGCTTATTTTGTCCCTTTAACAAAATTAATGTAATTTTCAGCTCGTGTTGCTCTTATATGCCTATTTCCAGGTTTTTTTCATTGCTCAAATAATTTTCCCAATCAAAATTAGGACGCACGTTGTCACAAGGCTAAACATGTCAACATATTTCTGCAAAATTTACATTTCTAAGGCAAAACAAAGCCTCATAATAGCTAATTTTTTTGCAGAGCAAAAGAATCACTCTGAATCATTACAATTAGGTGCAACATTTCTGAAATACAAATGAATTATTGTTGCAGGTTAGATTTTCTTACAATTAATTACCAAAATACTTAGGAAAAAAGAAACATGGATGCATTTTTTTTTTTACCTCAAAGCAAGAGGATTTTGGTTAGTTTCTAGGATTTCTTGCACTCAGAAAGGATCCTTGCTAATTTGCAAGGCATTGTATGGAAGCCTGAGAAGTACTCTGTGCATGCTCTCAACCACTTCCCAGATAAAAGAAAGGTCCTTATTTTCTTATGGATATTCAACGGAATAATTTGGTCATGTAATTAATCAGGGTTTATTTGAATGACAGAAGTAGCCAAAAGTACTTATATTTCCTTTGTTCTAGCCATTTGGTTTTCACCTCTAACCAATGACACAGCGTGACTGTGGTTCCAGGAGGGAAGAAAAGATAAAAAGCACTTGTCAGTCATTTTGTTAATAATAACCCTGAGCTTTTACACACATTTTTCTACATAAAATTTACCAAATCATCTTTTCTAGATGATGATTGCTTCCACTGCAGACACTTTTAGTTCTTTTGTGACACTACAGCAAGATGTGCTGTGTCAGGCTCTTGTTTCAGCAGGGTCATCACTTGAAATCACTTCAGACAGAAATTATTCACTATCTGTTCTCAGTGATTCCAGGTTTTCAAATGTATTTTACTGGTATCATTTCTGTAGTACTCTGAGCAAGTCAAATATGAAAGTGTTTGTTTCTGCTTTTATAATGCAGAAATATCAGGTTTTACTCTCGCCCAATGCATGTCCAAAGTTTACAGACAGAAAACCGGTTCCATATTTGTCAAAAGCTTTGATGGATAAAGATGAAATATATCTTGCAGTCGCATAAATCTCCATGTATTCATTTTTTACCAGTAATAATGATGTGCACAATTACCTGCCACCTTCAACATCTGTCTGGAACAAGGATAAAACACTTCACTGAGTGATATCAATTACCCTTAGTTTATTGCTTAACATGACTTAGCTTTTCTTTAACTTAATAGGGTGGAGACACAATGCTTCTGTTAAATAATGGCAAATCCATTCATGGAGCCATTCTGGATTGTTGATCCATCTTAAATCAGCATTTGCCTTCATTGTTAGACCAGACTTAGAGTGCAGAATTTGGCAGCTTGAAAATCAAGACAGTGAAAAACAGTGTCTGCATTAGTTATTAAAGACCCAGTGTAGTGCAAAGAAGCATATGCCCAGTGGCTTCAGGACAGAAACTGGGACAGAAAAAAACTACTTAAAAAACACCCACTGGAATAAGAGTTATTTGTCTTCTGATTTTCATCAACATTTTTTCATTTCGAGCAATTTTTAAAAAGATGCTGTAAGTTCAAATGGCCTGTTGAAAAGTTCTCAACTGCCTTAAGTAGGAAGATTTATCAGGCTCATGATTGACAGATGGTAATAAGTCTCAAAAGGATTTATGGAGCATGAGAGTCTTTGGTCTCCAAGAGCTCCTTATATTATGTCTAACCTATCAAGGGTACAGACTGCAAAGCAGGAAAACCTTTGAAGATTTTAATAAAAAGAAAAAAGGTCCTAAATTGTAGCACTGAATGAATAAGCCTGGACAGCACTGCACACAGAAGAAACTTTTGTGCATTGTGCAGTGTTCACTGCTCCAATGTCCAACTTACATTTTGCCTTTGCAGACGAATCTGCAGATGCGATAAAGATACACTCTAAATTTTACCACAGGAAGGGAGCCACAGAGACTTAAACATAAAAGGGTGTGTTCCACTAATCTTGGATCTCTCCATACTTGAGGTTTGCCAGACTTGAACAGGACATCTAAGTATCTCCTTCACAAAGTGAGTCAGCTCTTTAATTCAGCAGAATAACTGGCAAATAATGTGAAATTAGTGAGCAGATATTGTCAAGCATTTTGTCTTTCTGAAGGGTGTAATAATATATATTTGTTGAGTCGTGGAAACTATTTCCACCCTCACACCAAGGAAATTATTAAATGCTGCCACAATTCATGTAGAAGGCTCTCTTAATGTCAGTAATTCTGGTAGAAATCAAATACATTGTAGGTGGGCATCTCACCTAACTTCAGTGCTCTAGAAATAATGATTTTATTTGAAAACATCATGAATATGACATAGTACAACTTACAAGAAGTACAGTGTTCTCATTAAGTCCTCATTAAGTTCTTTGAGTATGAAAGACGAATTTCTTTGGTCTACTGTCAGCAGTTGGAAATACCAAACATGAGAATGTGAATCATCTTTTCTCTGTCTTCCTCCACTCTTATCAAAGATATATCTTTAGGATTTTGATGCACTCTCACACAGCAATTTCTTATGGACCGCAAACAAGAGGTAGGAAGTGGTCATCAACTCTTTGCATCTGCAGCCAATGGATCCTAGCCAACCTCCCAGTACAAAACCCATTAATTCTCAGCAAGGCTTAAATACCAAAATGCCTATAGAATGACAGAGAGGTGTTAGCACTATTACCACTACTATATTTTCTACAAGCATTCTGTCTTTTTCATAGCTCTCTCTTGTCAAGTAGCATGGAAACTCTTTGCCTATGACTAAAGAAAATACATAAACTGAGAACAGTTGGGGTTTTTTTTAAATGGGCAAAATCCCTGCAGATTTTAATTTTTTTTCTCTGTGTGCTGGTATCAAAGCATAAATATACAGGCAGAAAAGCTTAATTATGTATGACTGTTTCAATCCCTTTAAAGGTCTTTGTTGCTTCCAAGGCAGTGATTTTTGTTAAAAGCTAGTGACTGAACTAGAAGCCAAAGGCCATGTAAACTTCTTATCTATTGATTAAGTAGTAGAAAATGCACAATTGCAATGACTGAATCGGTTTTGTAAGGAGGCACCTTGAGTTTAACAATAAATGTCAAGTGTAACTTGGGACTAAAAACAAAGAATTAAATGGCTGCCTTTAGACACAATCTGACAGCTGAAACACATTTGTCAAACCTGAGGGAGCCTAATAATAACATTCAGGCAAATGTGACATTATCCGGCATAGAAATATGCTTGATATGGTTCTCATTGTTTCTACATACAAATGTTTTCTGTACTTCACTGGTAGTCACTGGCAAAAAACGTGGCAAACTTCTCCTTTACTCATATTTCTTATTTTTTTTCTATTATTGAATTATATTCCATGCTCGATAAAATGAAATGGTTCTTACTTCGCAGTTGAAATATCCAGAGTATTTAAGTACTTCTTATTATACAGATAGTTATTGTGTAAAATTACAGCAGCCAAAAATTAAGGCTTGGATGTGTATCATCTTCCTTACAAAGACTTCATTTTTCTTATATATGTTTCCAGTTTAATGGCTGATCAAAGTAATTATGTTGTTAATTAATTTCAGAGAGCATCTGCTCTTTACCTGCTGCCACATATTGCCTATTCCCGTGTTTTTCCAGTCACCTCTGTTAAAATGGACAAATGTTTCCTCTTATTGATAAGTATTATGACAACATATGTTCTAACCCTGTGGTGCTTCTATTCCACAAATCATGTTGGAGCTGTACGTGTTTTATTCACTCTTGGAACTCTAAGTTAATATGTCTGTAGCTTGGGGCTATGGGAGAAGTTGTGACAGCTACAGGGCTAAGAAATACCACTTATTGCTCAATAGAGTACAAAATGTTATATGTTTTGATATGTCATTTTGCACCATTCTGTTAAAACGAAGCATTGAAAACTTAGGTAATCAGCTTTTGCTTGACCTTGTGCAAACCTCAACCATAATGCCTTGATTTGGGTTTGGTAAGATAATTTACAAATACAAAACATCATTTCAGATACCTAGAAACCTCCTTGCCATTATTACATGTTCAAGTACCAAATTTTTTATTTCATCTCTGTTCAGTCTCATTGTATCTCCCTCCATTGTGAACTGAGGGATAGCCAACAGAAAACTCATATTTATCAGCCTGATGCAAAGCAAGAGAACTCTCACTTCTACCACAGAGATTCATGCCACAAGTTACTTTCAGGTCCTGTGTAGTCCTGTTATTTGCCCTGGTGACCCTCCACTTCTCCCTCCCTCCCACTGGGTGCCTGTTCTACTATTGCAGCCCTGCCTCATCTGGAGGAGATGTTTAATAGGATGAGGGGAAATAAAGAAGCTGTGATAGGGCCAGTGCAAGCCAGAGACAAAGGGACAGTTTTCTAACTAACATCTGCTACCAAAGCAGCATTTGTAAGCCTCCTGCTGCATTGCTTTACAGCTACAAGGCTGAAGTTGGGAAACTGGAGCTATGGCTTCATCTTGCTCCATGACCAGGACTACAGAGTGCCTTACAGCACCAGGACTTTTTCTCTTCTTATGCTCAGGGGCCTGAAATTCCAGCATCTGTGAACTTGGTTTGGAAGGCATCAAGCACCCCTAGTCCTATCAAGTCATTAAGAGCTGTGACCATTACCCTACCACTCCTCAGATGGCCTTGCTAGCACAGATGGCAAAATAGAAAGTTGGCCTTAAGAGCAAGCATGTTAGGAAGCAGGATTCAGAGTTCAGGTGCTATAACTCCTCATATCATGCCTCTTTTGCATGGTAATACTCTAATTTCTTTCTGATCTCGAGGCTAAAGGCAGAGATTTCAGTAGAAGCAGTAGAAGAAAATGATCTCCTGCAGGAGTCCAGCTACTAGATTTGCACAGGCTCAAATCATGAATTGCTGTGGAAAGGCAATACAGCAGCAAGGATAGGTGTAATAAAAGACATTTTCTAGGCTGATATTGATCACCACCATCATTCCCTCTTGCTTTTGTTTCTATTCAAATGAATTCTAGTCATTTCAAGCATATAGACTTGATTTCTCTCTGGATTTATTCTTTCTCCTTCCACTCAGGTTTATTATGCAATAACACTGCAATGAGTGTGAGGTGGGAAGTAATGATTCATTTAATTATTTGTTTGGCTTTGATATAATAGCTTTCCAGAATTTGCTTTGGAACACAACATTTCTCAAGAGTCTTAGCAATTTTTTTAACATTGTAATCCAGAGGGTGCTCAGATCGGCTGGACTAGTAAAACATGAACAAAAGCTCAGAAATAACGAACAAACATTTCTAATGTTTAATTTTTTTTTTAAAGCAGCTTTTTCTGCCCTTATATTCCTATGGAAAAAAAATAAAGACCATTATTTATTGAAGTTAAAAGCAAAAAATTTCCCAAATACCTCACTCAGTACATGAAATTTTAAAATCATAGAATAATTTGAGTTAGAAGCGACCTTTAAAGGTCGTCTAGTCTAATCCCCCTGCAATGAGCAGGGACAAAACTAAAAAGTAACAGGCTTTTCATATGTCAGCTCTTGATTTCAGTGTTAGAGCTGATTTTACATAGGAAGTTTCCACTGCAGTCTTTCTGAAACAGCAGCAGTAAAGCATTGTGCCCCTCTTGTGCAATTCTGACTAGAACCTTTAGCAGCCTCATAGCAAAGCTAGCAGGAAGGTGATAAAGCCCACTATGCTGAAATCATGAACAAAATGAAAAGCAGAATCCCTCTTACATGGATTTCTAGTCTTTCCAGCAAGAAGCACACAACCTCTTAAAACACAAAATGACAGCACAGCTCTTTGCGGAGCCAGCGCTGCACCTTTGTGGGGATTATCCTTGGTTACCTTACCCACTGGGGTGTGAGAAACCCACTTTGGACCCAACTCCTGATTGCCTGTTTTGGCAAGGAGGTCCCAGTCCCACCGTGTGTCAGATGTGAACGTGTATTCAGATAAACTGGCACGAAGTGCTGAGACTCTTTCCAGAGACACTATCACATGTATGAGGTTTTTGTTGACAATTATTGTGGCAGGAAAGCATCACACTAAAAATGGTCTTTTTAAAACATTTCACTTTGCTCATGATACTTCACACTTTATTTTCTGTATAACAGTGTGAATGCCCTCAGATCTCCTCAGATCACCACACTCTCTCAGCTCTGTGATCATATGCAACAAGCATTATTCAATATTTAATTGATAAAAAATATCCATATGCGGGTTCAGATACAAATAAAATGTTTTCTTCCAAGTAAAATAGCATGGATGATGGAAGCTATAACAATTTTAAACTGGGTTAAGAATCAATAAACTTGAAAAATTATATGCCAGAGAATAGGTAATAAAAAAATGGTAATTTTGCTTGGGTATGTTTTTGACCAAGTACTAAAGTTTTAGAGACATAAGTTTGAAATAGCTTAAAATAGCTTTTAATTTAGAATAAGTCAGAACTATATTCATTACATTTTCTTCAGTACAAGAGATCATTATTTTAAAAAGACTGCAATTGTTTTTCATTATGCAAAGAGAATAAGCTTCAGCAAGTGTAAAAGCTCTTGTGTACCACAGGTAAAATTCATGTCAGAAAATTTTTCATACAGGAACTATATATATATCATAGGTATTTTAAAGTAATATATGAGACTGAAATTGTAAGAGGGTACAATTATTCCACTCTCATCTGAAGAAAATAAATGTGTATGGGAGAAATACATTCTGTATCTTTGAGGATAATCAACTATATTAGTCGGAGTCAATTCTGTCAAGACCTTGTTATTCACACTGTAATATTTTTGTGAACATGAATATTTTTTGCAGTTTCTGCTTGAAAATTGATGTGGACTTCCACTGTTTAAAGGACACTTGATGAAGCACTGGAAACAGAGGATCATATCCTTTCTATTGAGAACAATTTCATGTTTGGCTTCAACAGAGGCAGAGATCTCCACGCTGATTCATTTTTTCTCTTTATTTACTTTTATCCCTTTTGTGTGTAAATATATTCTGCCATGTAACATTTTTGTATCTATGGTGATACATGTTTAAGGTGATAGGAAAACACAAGGTTTGGAAGCAGAGGTAATTTTTTTAATGACATAAACTGGCATATTTTTTTAAAAGTAAGGGTCTTTCAGCCTCCTTAAGGTCTTCATCACATTGCAACTGTCAGCTGAGTATGAGGTTGTTATGAGTAAAAAAAACAAACCCACAATACAGTCTTTTTTAAATTTCTTCACAGTTTACTAATAAAAAGAAAAATATAAAACTTGAATAAGCAGTATTATCAATATATTTCTTTTTAATAAGTTATTTTCCCAAAGAACAGTCCAATAAAACAATTTTTAAAGAAGGAAAAAAAAGCAACTAAATGTAGAAATTCATAGTCCCTCTAAAGCATAAACTGTGATGTGAACTACACTGGACCTTCTCCACAACTCTAAGAACACAAAACATCTCCAAAATGAAGGCTGAAGGAGTTTGTTATCTTTGCATGGTGATACATTTTTTTAAGATAAGGGTACCACTCAGATTCGTAAATCTTTTAAAAAACATTTTAATTCTAAATATTCAATTTTATTTTTTAAACTTCCTATAAAAATATGTTGAAGAGAAACTATTTTAATTAAAAACTTTAGTTTTAAATTAAATTAATAATTTGATTTTCTCCAGGAAAAAAATAAAATAAATGCCTAAGCATATCCATCAAAAAAGAAATGTGTACTTAAAATTTTAACAATGATAAAATGTTTTTACAATGAAACTAATTACAAATTCCTGTCAACCCACTCATTTAAATCATTTTCAGCCAGCTATATTTTCAATAAGCTCCATGAATCACACAAAGGCAATAACAGTGCTAGATGAGACTTACAGCCTTCACATGAATAATACTGATAATACTGAAGAAAAACTGCTGTTGGTTTGCCTAAACCTATTTACAAATTCTTCTTGAAGTACTTTTAATATAAACAACCCCATTTCCAGACAGACTGAGATCCCAGTCCATCCACAACTACTCTGATGAGAGCAAAAGGCCACTAAAAAATTTGGCCAGTCTCAGGCTAGAAACTACATCAACTTCACACAGGTCGGAAGAATATGTAACATCTAGCACAGCACTTCTCACTGCAGAACTGCACGGAGCACTGCACCCTGCACAGCTGCCTCTTGAGACGTTACCTAAATCAGGCTTCCTTTTTCTAGGCACGAATATTCAACTGTTCTCTAGTTCTGGGAAGCAGCTCTGCAAAAAACACACCCATTCCACTCTGGACCTTAAACCAGAAAAACCCCACACTTAAATACATGCTTGAATGTCCTTTTTTTAGGAAGATATTCTAGCAAGTATTTAACTACGTGCTCAAGATGCATACAGACAACTAAAGATTGAGTATTTTCAGTAGAACAGAGAACACCTGGAGCTGTAGTCAACAAGATCTAATCTGAAGAAGTTAAAGGTTATTTTCAGAACTAGTGAGTCAAGTGACATGATAATGTTATGATTTTGATACTGAAGACGACTGATCTTTCTTCATTAGACAGCAGGGTTTTCTCTCCTGTGATGCTCTGATTCAGGTGCTAAAGGTGATGATGATGGAGGCAAACTGTTCCATCCATTACCTACCTTTCCTCAGTCACAGGAGGTGCCTTGTCAAGAAGGGTAGATAAGACACTGAGCTTTCAGACGGCTAAACTAGGTGAAACTAATTTTTTCCTAAACAATATGGAAATAGTGTACTTTCTATTTTCAGGTTTATCTGTTAAACTGTGAAAGCCAGAGTAGCCAATCAAAACTGAGATATAATTCATTATAAACTGTAATTATGCAGCCATGGGGGAGTAAGTATACAAAAGACTTTAAAACACTAATTAACTCTCGGAAGTAAAAAATGAAATGTGACTAAATGCATTATTATAATAAATGCAAGGATAAATTATGCTGCAGTGACAGTTCAAACAAAAGACTCCTCTTTAAATTAAAAAAGGTGATTTCACATTTAAACTGAACTCTCCCTTTTTGAATACTAGGTTCGCAAAGGGAAATTAGTACAGGATATATAAGATAGTAGTGAAATGTCCACAGATTTTTTATTATTTTCTTCAGTTCAACATCCTCAAAATATCGTGAATCTCTCATCTGACGTAACTTTAGTCACCTCTCTTTGTCAAGACGAATTTCCTGTTTGGAAGAATCTATTTGGAGAATCTCAAGGTTTTGAGCAGCAGTAGAACAGCTCACCCTTATTCCTATTGTCCCATCTAACTACCTCGATCTCCACCTCCAACTGCACCTGAATTTGACTGGTTTTTAATTTTTTTGTTGAAATAAAAGGCATTGCTCTGAACTCCACCTTCAACACCTTGAAAAATTTCCCTTTACAATAACTCTCCAATCATTCATCATCTTCTTCTTCCCTGTACCCTTGTTATGGAGGTTTCAGTTTTTTACCACAGGATTCCTGCTTCAATACATGTACCTATGAACAGCGTCCAGAGAAAGAAGCAAGATAAATTACAGCAAACTGGAAATGTTTCTGACTTGCATTGATCTTCAGCACAGATTTTTTTAAAATTCTTATGACTCACAGCAACATTTGAATTCACTGTGAAAAGAAGTTTAATTTAACCTAAGCCACCAAAATTTAAGTCCTAGGAACCACAAAGCAGGAGAAAAATGTAATATAATACAGTCTTCTCTATCACATCAGTTTCCTATAAAATAGATACATTCACTTTCTAGGGTGGTGTCAATATGAAATACTCATTAAACACTCAGATTGGATATGATGAACCATAAAAGCTCTGAGAAAAATGATTTTTTTATTTTATTAGTTCCATTAGCATAGAGTAAATAACATATATGTACATGCATTATCAATAGGCAAATTCAAATGTATGGAAATGTGTCTTCAGTCATAGTTTCAGCCTCGTTTTTACTGTTTTATATATTCATGTGTATTATATATATATGTGTGTACTTTGTAATACACATAAGATGTACCCTTAAGATAAAAAAAGGAGGGGGTTTTGATCATATACCTCATCACTATAATTTTTTGAGAGGAGTATTACCTACTTGGGAATTCTGTACACAGTCCCAGAAAGCATTAAAAATGCTTGTACTGCAGTATTTTGCATATTTTGGTGGGGAGGGGAGTTAACCTATGGTCAAATGTTGGAATATTTTGGAGGCAAAATGATTTATCAAAATTACTAGGTTTTTCTAACTGGAAAGAGGTTGGAGGAAAAGAAAATTTCAGAAGACGTATTTCACATGTTTCTTACAAAAAAAAAATAAAGCACTCAACTGGTATTTTCTTATCAAAAACAACACTGCTTACTTTTCCATCTTTCAGACAGTTAAAGAATAAAAAGCTGAGTTTCATGTCCCTACTGGACATCCAGGACATTATATTGTCAAGAGATATGAAGTCCACATTTTTTACGCTGCAGTGCTAATAAATAGGCTTTAAGCCATCCCTTGTGAATGACTGAAAAAATGCCCCCCTGTACCAACTTGTTACGGAGGTAAAATTCCTGAGCTGAGGAATAATCTAGTTTTAATTTTTTGAAAGGTAAGGCAACTATTTAAGGCTGCTTGGGAGCTTGGAGCATTATATTTTTTCTAGCCGAGGTTCGTAGGATTGTAGACAGAAGAGTGATGAAGTAGATAACATATTAGAGGCATAAAAATTGCAGTTAATGATCTGATCTTGCAATTTATGATATATTTATTACTTTGCCAATATTCACTATATCACAATAGACAGAAGTAGTTGATCAGGCCAAAATCATAACAAGCTGTTAATCTGTGTTCAGGGATTATTTTAATGAACAGTCTTAAGATAAAAAGAGCAAAAATGTGGTTGAACAAAGATAGTCTGACAAGTCTAAAAAGAACAGATCAGCTGATCCTGTTAGCACAGGAAAAGTCAGTCTGGATAGCTGATATTCCTGTTTTTAGTTGTAAAAAAGCACCTGTTAATCCTCACTGGAAGCCAGGTGCCCACTAAAACCATACTATCCCTCCCGTCCTCAGCTGGTCAGATAACAGAAAATTCAACAAAATGTTTGAGGATTGAAATAAGGGCAGGGAGAGATCAGTTACTGCCGGAGGCAATATAGACTGGGCTTGTGGAAAAAAATAATTTATCATCAATAAAATCAAAGTAGGATAATTAGAAAAAAAACCAAACCTCAAAACACCATCTCCCTACCCCTCCCTTCCTGTCAGGCTCAACTTCATTCCTGATTTTTTCTACCTCTTCCCCAGGGAAAGAAGGAAACATGAAGAATGGAGGCTGTGGTCAGTTTATGAGGTTGTCTCTTCCACTCCTCACACTCCTCTCCTGCTCCCCTGTGGATCCTTTCCACAGGCTGCAATTCTTGAGGAACAAACTGTTCCAATCTGGGGTCCCCCAGCGGGTAGCAAGTCCTGCCAGCAAACCTGTTCCAGTGTGTGCTCCTCTCTCCATGAGTCTACAGGTTCTGCTGGAGCCTGCTCCAGGACAGGCTTCCCACATGGTCACAGCTTGGGCATCCAACTGGTCTGGGATGAGATCCTGCAGGTGGATCCCTGCTCCACTGTGGATGTCTGTGGGCTGCAGGGCACAGCTGCCTCACCACGATCTTCCCCACGGGCTGCCAGGGAATCTCTGCTCTGGCACCTGGAGCACCTCCTTCCCTTCTGCACTGATCTTGGTGTCTGCAGGGCTGTTCCCCTCACATGGTCTCACTCCTTTCTCTTCTCCTTCTTAAACCTGTTAAAACAGAGGCTCTACCACCCTGGCCAGCAGCTTGTCTTGGAGCCAGCTGGCACTGACATGGGGAAACCTTCTGGCAGATTCTCCTCTAGAGAGGAGTCATCCCTGTAGTGCCCCACTACCAAAAACATGCCTCATAAATCTAATACAAACACTCATTTCTCCTGCTGAAATAAAGACCAGGCAACCCCCTAATCTTAGTTGATGACATATTCATTATTGGAAATGCTGATCAGGAGACTAAAAAGGGAATGAACACAGCATTTGAAAGAGAAGATATGGCAAAACATTACTAAAAAAGGAAAAAAAAAACAAAGAAAACACTATGTTGACAGATTCTTTAAAATTGCCTTCAAACTTTCCTCCATCTTCTTTTGTGTTATTCATTTAAGTACAGTAAGCTTAATTCTATAATTCTGAAATACTCCAAAAATCTCTTCCCATACACCTCTGCCCGTTTTTGCCTCATAAAAGATCAATTAAGATGAAAAACATGGCAGCATTGGGAAAAGAGCAGCAGAGATGCCTCTCAGTGCTAAAAAGCTGCTAGGAATAAGACAGTGAAGAGGGTGGACAGGAGTCAGCTGGGCAAAAGCAAGGCCAGCTACAACCTATAAGAGCAGCAAATAGAGGCGACACACTTAGGGCAGCTGCCCTCTGAAAACATGAAAAATAAGCACTCTGTTGGCAAGAGCTGAGTTTGAATTTCAGTGTCTTTCTAAGAGCTCCATTTTCCTTCCCTAACCGCTATTGTGGTACTGCAGGAACCCTAAAAAAAAAGGTAATGTCTTTTGAGTAGTATGGCAAAATTCAAGCTTGGTTGTTCACATGATTTTAATTGTTTTACTTGCTCTATGTCTATATGCAGAGTTCCTGCTGATGCACAACATCAACTGATATTGACTACGCATATCCCTAAATAGATTTATATTTAACATTTCTTATTTAACAGGAACACAGTAACACAGTTCACTTGAAATATGCCCTTGCTACAGAAATGATGTTATTTATGGGCCAACAACTTTTGCCAGTCTGTGTTCTGCACAATGCAACCCTCCCCATCTCATGCCATGCAAGAGTGGAATGAAAGCTGTTAACATCCTGACAGCAAAACACAAGGCTGTGTTTTAGCTGTCATGGCACACTTTTAGCGGCATTTCTCTGGGTGAACAGCAAACAACAAATTTCCATAAAGGCCTTCTTAAAGCTAAACATTGTGTTAAGGACCACAACTTTTAATTTAAAAAAAAAAAATCAAAGACTATGTAGTCTATATGCATTTTTAATTCTTTGAGGCTTACCAGCTCCTGCAGCACGTACCATCATTACCAGCTGCATCAAGTCTCTGCAAGGGTGTGTGAGAAACTTCCTTTTTCCTTCTCCTACAGAGAGTTTTCAACTATTTAGCTTTCCCAAACTCCAGACTCGCAGATTAATTTGGAAATATGCCACCTTCTGTTATTTGGCCTCTCACATACTATTGCTTCTCTTCTCTCTTTCATTTCATAAAAGAAAATGTAATACCATGTTCAATAATTTCACTTCTCAGCCAACAGCACATGAAGTATTCATAAACCCTGTACAAAATATTCTGCATTGCATGGCACTTCGCATGTTCATTACCTTCTTCTCTCCTCTTGTAGAGCATAATCAACTTTCCCACATAAGGACGATGCTGGGTCAAAGCCTTGTACTCATTCGGTATGAAAATTTGTATTTGTCACCACAACTGCTGCACTTTTAAGCCAAGGGTACCACAAGACAAACATTCTCCAGAGGAAGGACTCTCAGCTTAGCTCTTTCCACTGCTGAGCCACTGAGATCACGCAGTTGTCAGCATGAAAATATCTGGCAAATGGGACTGTAAATAGGAGAATAAAGTACTACATGAAAAAAAACCAAGATAAATTTATACCTTAAAATTCAAGTGTGCTAGTCCAGAGAGGGTATTGTTTTCCATTTAGTTTGAGATAGGTCATTTACGGATTGAATGAGTTTTAAAAGCTCATTCCTAAATAAGGGAATGTGAAAGGTTTTCCTCTGGGACGAATGTGTATATGTCAGCATTCTACCTGATCCATTTTAACACTCAGGGGAAAAAGCTGTATCAGTGGGTAAGGCAAGTAGATGCTATAGCAGATAACAATAGCTCAGTGAAAAGTGATTTTTCCTGAAAGTTGATGCAACACATCAGTAAGAGATGGAAGATCCATGGAAGTCTCTATACTGCTAGAATGTCTCATTAAGGCAACCAAAAAACCAACAAAACATTTCCTTAGCATCTTTTCGGCATCTTCTTTTCCTTAGCCTTTTATTATTGCAATTACTTTTTTATAAGCAATTTGTTTAATTGTTTATATTTTATTACTGAAAACCAAATGGGATTAAAAAAAATACCTCAGCCTGTTTACCAAGAATCCCCAGACAAGATAATTTATTTATCAGTCCAAACAAAAATATTTTGGTTTAAACCCAGATCTTATAAAAAGAGTTCTAAACAAGCTGCCACATCAGTAATAAATCAGATAGTTGTTGCATTAAAAAGAACCTTTAAAATGTTTTGCAAATTAAATACTGTCCTCTAACTGTTAGACATTATTCAGTTGTTGTTTTTTAAAGGGACATCTTTATCATGTCATGAAATCATAACATACATGGGTATAAGAATAATTTAACCTGAATTGACTGAAGACATGCAGTTTTATATGGCACACTTATTCCAAGTCTAATACTTTTATCTATATATTTACAATCAGTTATCACCACTGTTGGTCACCAGGTTTCTAAATTGGAACTCTATCTAGCTGCACAGTTTCCAAATATTATTCATGAGTGGAAAATCTCTATTTTCTCATTTTGAAGTTCACTTTAATATTCCAAGTTCTGGTGCACAGAGTATCAAAAAATGCAGTCTATAGGTCACACAGCCTGTGAGAAGCATTTGTATGCAGACACACAAGATCATGTAGCTCTTCTGGCCAGCCTTCCAAGGCCATAATTTAATTATGCAACTCCATGCTACATCCTAGCAATTAAACAGTCTTTAGTGAACAAAACCTTGAGGCCTACCCCATTAGCACCTGAACAACAACACATTCAAGCAGCAAAATCCTATATTTGCAACTGGTAGATAATGCATTACTTTTCAGGCACACACAATCTTTGCCTCAAAAAAACCAGAAAAAGTCTTTTTATATGCAGAGAGCATTCAAAGCCAGGTGCACTGACAGAAACACATCATTTTCATCCACAGAGCTCAAAAGCAATCCCATGCCCTTAGCTCTTGTTCTATTACTGTACACCAGCTATCTCTTCACAGAAACAGTTTTCTTTCTGCAGCACAACTCAACAGCAAAATCCAGAACAAGAGCATATGAAGCACTATTACCCTTCTGCAAACTTTCCAGATAGAAGGAACATTTGCAGGGAAGGATGCACCTCAGATTATCATTCTTAAAATATGGTAACTACGTTACTATATTTTGCAGATTTGACTCATGAATGTTGGTGTACTCGATTTAGCGGCTAAAGAGGTTCCTGGCACAAGATATTCACCATATGCTCCTTGATTGCTGTTGCTAGACAGGAAGGTAGAATAGCACCAAACCCACTGAAGCATTGTCATATACCCTGATACTCATTTTCAGTTGCCTTACTGTGCTTGACTGTACATGCTTCAGCTCAAGAACTGGTTCATGTTTGCTTCAATTCGTCCTGCCATTTGTTGCAGCAAGATCTGCTACAGAACAAACAATAGAAAGCACCAGCTGCCTCAGCCACGCAACTTAAATCCATCTGGTTTTGTCTGCATTTCATTAATATCTCAATAAATGTCTACAAGTTCTCCCTTACTGCTGTAAACAGTGAAGATATCTAATAGATGAACAAATGGTAAATCTATAAATATGCAGTCTGAAATAACATGAAAATCAGTAGGGTGCCAAGTTACAGTGTATAGAGAAGCTCTGCACAGTAATCTTATTGCTCCAGATATATTTGTTTTGAAAACCTAGAAATTTTCAAAGACAAAAATGAGATCTAAGGGCAAAATGGGATGTAAGAGCAACCTGGTCTAATACAAGATATCCCTCTCATGGACAGGGAGTTTAAAACCCTTCTTTAAGGTTCCTTCCAATCCAAAAACTATCCCACAATTCTGTGAAAGTGTAGACCACATTCTGAAATACATTTACACTGAGAAAGATCCTGGGGTCATAGTAAATGAGCTAATTAAGCATGAACATTCAGCAAAGTGCTAAAGATAAGAAAATGACTGTGATTCCTGGATGCTTAAGCCAGCAAATACTAAGATTACTGAAGAGCTGGTATTTATCTCTGTAAAGAGCATTAGTGAGACCATTACTGGAATATTGTGTCATGCTGTGCGTACACAATTTAAAAATTACTGAGTCACAAGTTGGAAGGGATTAAAAATGTTTTCAAAATAACTTGTAACCTGAAAAATCCCTCTGTAAAAGTGTTAATAAGCTCCAATTAGTTTATTAATTAGAAGGCTAAGATATTACTTGCTCAGCTTCTGCAAATATATGTAAGTAAAATATTCATGGCTCTGTATGGTAATTATTTAAAAATGTGTAATGAGATTCAGTAACCAGAAAACAATGGAAGAGATGAAGTTCAGGCGCAGGTTTACATTTCAGCTGTGTGCCTAAGGAATCACTGGGAAAATACTAGAACAGATATGTATTCAATCATGAGTTATAACTTTTTTTCAACATATATATCTTATGCAGAAAAAGTGCACAGCTTGGGGAGTGTCACTAAATGAACATAACAGTCATCTTTTATTTTAAAATTCGTAGAATTATGAGTATTCCTCAAATTATATGGATTTCTTTTTTTTGAAGGAAGGGATTCCCCAGGAAAAATATCTTTATTTTCCCATACACTTCAAGCAGATGTTATCTAGAACTGTATCTGGTTGAATTTCATAGTTCTTCACAGTCTATTTAGAAGCTTTTTGTCATATTCAGTATTCAAAGATTAGTTCCTAAGGACATCATAAGAGGCACAAAACTCAGCATCAGGACTCACCAAAGACAACCACAGACAACAACGAGACATGAAGCACAGGGTGTAAGGCACTCACAGGCAGAGAGAGTTCCAGCAGACTCTTTCTAATGAAACAGTAATTAGATCTCTTATAATGCTATAAAAAACGTATTTGCTTTGACCATCCAAGAATAAAAACTTCTGCTACTATGCACAGTTGGATTTTCAAAGCTTATTCTCATAAATTCTTCCCTGTACAGGGTAGCAGCTCACAGCAGCCACTCTGCTGCCTCCTTTCAAATTTCACCTGCTCTGGGCTCCTTACAGAAAGCTTGAGAACACTTAGGCTGCTAATGCTCTGTAAAAAGTGTCTTTTCTCGGTGAGCTTTTTTGTCTTATCTATTATAGTCTTCATTTATGATACCCCCATTTCTCTCCAATGGTTAAGCCATATACTTTTGGGGACAAAGACTTTTTCTTGACTTGAGCTTTGTACAGGCCTTGGGCCAATAAAGCCCTAGGAAATACCTATGTTCACTGGCAATAAGAATTTAATACAGTTAATTGACAAAAGCCCTGCAGTTAACAATAATTCTATATCTCCAAAACACTGAACTGCATATATGAACTACAGGTCACTAGTTCATATTTACCACTGCTGCTGTCCCCAGCTACTGTGTCCTTTCACTCACAGTGCACACAGAAGAATGTTTCAGGACTGAGAAATCTCCCTTCAGTTCTGGAAAGTGAGCTCAGCTAACAGCATCTACAACCTCAGATTGCTTCAAAAATTACGTTTTCCCAATAGTCAATTACTGTGCAATGTTTTCAAGTATTGACGTTTCCAGCAAGCTCAGGAGTCTTTTCTTTCAAATAATATCATCCACTAAATATCACGTATAATAACTCCAAGCAAACTGACAGAATTTCTACAATTATTCATCACTTTTTGTCCTGTATAGAATTGTATATGCACTCTGTATGACTGCCCATAGTGGGCCTTGGTTGGTTATCTTCCTTCTACCTCTTGCATTCAATTTCTCATTTTCTTTTGTATTTGTTCTTTCTTACACAAGCAACTTAGCTACAAATGCTAAGACAAGTATCAGCACACCCATGCTTTGTTTTAACATTTGATTTAACCAGATTTGATATTGATAAACACCTTTTTGAATCTGCATTCTGCATAGGAGAGCTGCATTAATGAAGCATGGTTACAAAAAAATGGTTTAACATCAGTCTTGTTTTGCAAAAATAGAGGGTACTTTAGACTCCTTGTTAATTTGTTCACAAGGAACATTCAGCAAGATGGGCTTGTTGCGAGGAAGGAAGGGTTCTTCTCAGATAAACTGAAAGGATACAGGAGTTTCCAAGGAGAAAAAACACTCTACTCTTCATTCTGCAGCAAATAACTGTAAATGAGGTTTGACTAACTTGAAAGTGCTACAAAAGCACAACACACAGAATAACAGAGGAACTTATCTATCCATGGTCATCTAGGAAGAGTAGGCAAAAATCAATCTCTCTGAGTTCAGTTAAAATAAAAAAAAAAAAAATTGTTCATATATTAGGGTACATTTCAAATAAATACTGAATGTACAATCAAAATTATATCTCATGAGGTCTTCATCTTATTAATTCAATTCTGGTACAAGTTTTAGGGCCAAATTTTGAGGACCAAGACCATACAGACCTTAAGTTTATGTCCAGAAAGGTAATTTATGACATCAAATGTGCCTGACACCACACGTGTCTTTACCCATCTTTTCCCAGTATTTCAAAGTCAAAATTCTCTTATTTATACTCACATCCATTCTTTTCATCAGTGGATGGTGGCACAAAGACTGCTTTTAAAACTTCCTCTAGAACTACTTTACATAAGCTATTCTATGGAAAGAGAAAAAAGAGGTAAACAAAAAGCAAAACACAATTCTGCTACTTAGCACAGTCTAGATGAAATTACTTTCATAAATAAATTATTAAATCTCCAGTATTAAACAGGTTAAATCATTTTTATTGGATGGGTTTTGGTGGTATTAATCCTTCAGAATAAGAATTGGAAATGGAATAATCTCACATTATTTGTAACTGTGGTGGAGATATGTTTTGTTTAATGCAGTTATAAAGGAACGTTTGAGCTGCAAATGCACTTTATTAAATTTCTAATTATTACCATAGATGGATGTGATGGGAAAAAAATTGCCCAGACCATCCTGAGGTTACTGCAAATTTCAATTAAGAAGCATGGTTCTTTTTAACCTTCATTCCCATGTTTTTCTTCCTGCTAATTCTGAAACCAGGCATAATCTTGGCTATCTGCTGTGCTATCTATTCTTCCTATTGAGAAATTAATTTCCCATACAAACTTGGAAATTCATGATTCTCTCTGTTCAAGTGAATTATTTTTAATTTCAATGACAAAAATCAGGTGGAAAAGTTACATATTTGAATTAAAAATGTAAATCTTCATGGGTTTGAACAAAACAAAAAAGTAGGGTTTTTATTTGAAGATAAATTAAGGGTCTCTCTTCTCACTTTTTTTTTTTTTTTTTTAGCATCTAAATATTACAATTAATGGGATAGACTGAGAAGAAAATTATAGAATTGATTGGGAGTGTGTGACCTCTTTTATTTTCTTTTTCTCCAAGAGACTTAAAAGTAGGACCTTTTAGTCATCTGTAAGACTCATGTTCAAACACACATCTGTGCTTTTTTTATGGTATTCGAACATTATCTCCAAGGAGAGCAACTTTACCAACAGGTTTTTGTGTATTTCTCAGTAAATTTTTCTCATTCGCTCTTCTCGACACCAATAGAAAGTGTTGCAGAAAGTGTTTTTTAAATTGTGTTAGAAAGAGAGTAGTAACTATTATACAGCTGGTAGAAGAAAAGGGGCTTGGCTTGGGTTTTTTCCTGAGAACCCCAGTTTTTAGTCTGTGCCTCACCTACAATGCATTTTCTGCAAGTGAAATCACCAGTCAGACCACAAGGGATGACATGCTCACAATTTGTTTATAGAAAATTTGGTAATGAATAGGCTATGGAAGAATATTTGGTTAAAAAGTTCTGGAAAGCACTGTCTGTTTCTCATTTTTCTGAAATATTTCTTCTTCTAAACAATCAGAAAAATTCAGTTCAAAACTCAGATTATATTAAAATAATTTTAATATCTTAAATAAAATCACCTTAAGTTATTTGTATCATGGATCGAAAGGCCACCCAGACATTTCTGAAAAAAGTATTATTTTGACAGTTGGAGCAAAACACTTACAAAGCTGGATTTTAAGAAATGTGTTTCACTGTCTTCAAATAGCAAGTTGGCTCAGTACTGGCTCCAATGTCTGAAAATATCACTGGGTTTTAGTTAAATTTTGCACTTGAAAAAGCTTGTAAGGGTGTGCAGATGTCTGTCTTATGTTCTGCTATAAATTTTTTTGTTTGTTTTTCCTAGTAGGTCCATATTAAACAAATCAAAAACAAAAAAGAAAAATTCCCAAATATTGGTCTACATACCAAACCAGGCAAAGATTGCAGTGCACCTCCAGCTCAGTTGTACAACCACACAGGCAACCAAAAATAATCACTTTCTATTTTTCTGGTGAAGTGTTGAAAGAGCTGCTATTTTGACCAGCATGAATTAGCAGGCAATATTTTAACTATCAAAGTGAACCCTAATTCAATCTCATGATAAACCTCAGATGTCAAAGTGTTTTCAGACTGCCAAAGCAGGCCTGTGAAGGCAGAATAACCCAAGGTAGTGAAATCCCTGAAATATCCCCAAGCCTCCCTGTATGGCAAAATGGCACAGGGCAGACACAGTGATGGTTTTAGCTGGTGGTCCCAAAGAAGTACAGGTTTATCCCAGTGGCACGTGTTTAAACTAATTAACTGTGTTTCATTGGCAAATTAACAACATTTAGCTCACTTCTGCTGCATTGCCTCCAGCTCCAGTTTGGTGGAAGGAGTCAGGTGAGTTCTAGTTCAGGGATGTCTCTACTGGACTCCTCTGACATGGGCAGCCCCTGATGAGCTGAGGGACACAGCTCCCTGCAACCTCCAATGGTGTTGCCAAACCCCACCCTTGTTTTCTGGGTGGGTGTGACTTAAAAGTAAATATTTTTGCTATGGTAACATGGTAGATGGAACTCATAAGATATGTACACCCTTTTTAACAAAGAATGCATCCCAAAGAACAGAAGCAAGTAAGAGAAAACGAAAATGTAAGCAGTAGCTGTTGAAATTATTTTAGAGAATTGTTCAAGAATGCCCAAATAACCCACAGCAACTCATCAAGACAGCCAGCTGGCAAGCCCACAGCACTTCCAAAGCAACAGCCAGACTGTAAAAGCAGCTGCCAGCTGATCAGACGTTGTAGCTGTTGAGATACTACTTTCCATATAGAATCATATATTTATATCTAACTCCATTACTATCTAAAACATACTTTTTGTTCTCAAAAATAGAGATTATGATGGAAAACTTATCAAGAACCAATTTAGAGGCCATATTAGACATTCATTGTTAAAATGGCAAAGTTATATTCCATATTCCAAGAACGCACAGGGATCAGAATCTTAGTTTGCCACCTCTGTCTCAAATACTTCAAGGGACATAGTATATGAATAAACTTGAACCTTTGAAGCAAAGAAGGTTCAAGTTTATTCATATATTATGAACAAAAGAAGCAAAACCCTTTGCTCTACATAAAGGCCTTGTAACAGTATCCACACAGAGCTCTGCAGAAGTAATTTCAGGAACTGGTCCTGGAAGCCAGGTCAGACTTGAAATTCAAAAGGAAACACTGGTTGGATCAGCTTTCCAACCTGAAACAGCATTATGGGACAGGCTGAGAATGGGTGCTTGAAGGTGCAAAGTCAGGAGTCTCATAAAAAAGCAGGTTCTACCCTGTGTCCTGAGCTGAAGTCCAAATTTTTCCTTGCACTTGCAAAGCCACCACCACTGCTTGAAGGAAAGAAAATGAATGAAAGGTGACAACTCATGTTCTAAGAATGTTTTTCTAAAATCAGATCCCTGGACTCAGCACTGACTCATGGCCAATGAGCTGCATGAACTTTTTCAAGGGTAAAAATAGCATATTTGCACATTGTTAATTATATACAGTAAACTAACTTCTTTATACCAGCTGCTGTATATCACTACAGTGGCTCACTGGGCATTTATTTCCAAGGTTCTAGGAGGTGTACTAAGGAGAAAAATAGAAATAATGTAAAATACTTACCCTGTCTCTTGAGGTTATGAAATTCAACTGGCCACATATTTTTTGATGCTGATTCTCTTTTATGTGCTGTGATCAGGTACCAAGAAAGTTAGCTAAAACCAAGATGTCTTCAAAAAAATCATTACACGACATCTTGACTGAAACACTGGATGTGAACACCTCTTCTTCAAAGCTTTTATTAAAAATATCAGAGTTCAAAAATAACAAATTAAAAACATTCCTCAAAGCTTAATAAAGACAGTTCAGAGGATGTGCACTTAGCTTCCCAAACCCTTGAGTGTGCAGCACTGGACAGGATACAAACTCTTCAGCACAAAGATTCAAAGACATGAAAAATATGAAAGAAAAATTCTTTTTAATTGGACCAAAAAGATTATTAGAATTTTCTGACTAGCTGGTGTTGCTGATATTACCAGCTTAATTAGGCCCTAAGTAAAATCTGTCATGGACCATTATTAAAACAATTCCCTCCCAACTTCAGCATACTCTGAAACTCTGGGCTTCCCATCTCCGACGCCTTTGGGAATGGCTCAAACAAGCAACCTATCACTTCATCATTGTCTGTGATATTTTCAGCTCTTTGCGATCTCCACGTGTACAGATTTTAAAAAGATATTTCTGAATTCAAGAGGATTTTCATTTTTTTCAAGACTGAGTGCAACCCAACCTCCTTATTTCTTCCCTTTCCACACCCAAGAGCTGTTACCTTAAGGAAAGAGAGCAAGTCACATAAGGAAGAAGAGAGGAATCTCAGATATTCCTACCTGTGTTGCTTGCAAGCCTTTGATCTACGTGTACAAAAATGAATCTGCAGTTTTGGCTATCTCTATTGTCAGGGCCTGCTGTGGAAGAAAGAGGGTTTGAAGAAAAGAGGGGAATTTTTCCTACAGGATTAATTCTCATATCACAATATCTAGAAAGATAGCAATGTGTTGGAATGAGTGCAGAGAGAGAAACAAAGAATTGGAGCAAATTATTCTCCTCACTGAATGAAGAAGTCAAATGACACCACATTAATTACAGGTTCCCATCCTCTTGATGCAAACTCGATAAATACGTCTCAAATTACAGCTAGACTGCAAAATTACAAATTAATGATACACAGAAGAATTTATTACTAAAGCTGCCATTCAACTGCTGGAATTCAGACTTAGGGAATGACAGAACTGTCTGTAGAGACATCATCATTCACCTCTCATCCTCTCCAGAAATATATAAATTACTGCAAAATTCTGTTGCATAATCGTACTCAGAGTGCAGACTGATCAAATCTCACAGTTACAAGTACACAAGGGGCTCACATCCCATTCTCTCCCACTGCAGCTCTACACCTCTTAGCACAACCTGGGATCTTGCTCTTGTCCTGTGACTTCACGTCAGGCTCCCAGAGTAGGTGGATCTGAGTCAGTCTGTGTGCTGCCCACAGACAAAGCACTTGGGACAGGAGTTGTGCCTGGTAGGTGATGAGCCACCTGGTGATTCACCACTGTCATCCACTTCATGTCAAAGTGTCCAGATTTATTGGATTGAGAACACCAAGATGGAAAAAACCATGAGGCATGGATCATTTTTTCAACCTGTTTGATGTGCAGAATGGGCTGGGCTCAGTTAAAAGGCTTGTCTCTTTTCTGCACACTCTTAAAACATTTTTACATTGGCAGTATATGATTATGAGTACGCTCTCACAATTCTTTCTACAGGGGTCCTCAATAGAATTTTTGAAGACTTCATGGGCCATCTTCTCAAAATACACCTCTGAAAAAGGTCAATGTCCTTAGCTTTGTATGGCTGAATCTGAGGCAGATGTTAAAACCATAGCTTTTCTCACACAATTCCCAGGCCTAGGATTCTGCCTCACTCAAGAGATACCTAATCTGTTCTGTAAATAGGTTACTGATGACCAGCCCAGGTTACTCTTTAACTCTTCAATTCTTATTCCTGCTCTCATCATTCTGTTTTTGAACAGTTGACTTCCAGTTTCCCATTTTTCCCCCTACTCCAATCCAAACAATAGGGTACCTGTTGTTTTTCACCAAACTGTCACAGCAAAGTCCAGTATTTTGTTTTCTTTCTTTTCTTTCTAATTCATTACCAAATACTTTCACAGATCCTTCTCCAGTTTTCTGACTCTCACCCAGGCTCTGTCTAGCCACACTTTAAATTTATTACATTTCCCCCTTCTGCTTTTACTCTACTCCCCACAGCAAGAAAAGATTACTTGTTCTTCTTCAAGAGACCAGGCTCACCAGAAATCAATTAAGGGAAAGCTACTGACACTTCTGTAGCCCTGACCTCAAGCATACTCAAGTAATTCGTAGCAGCAACAGTTTTTCAGCATGGTTATTTCTGAGCTATGAGAACCATATCCAATTATTCTGTAGGGATGGGACAGGTGTCGCTTGAGCATCATTTGGGGATCTGTCTGAGCAAAACCAGTTTGAAGAAAAATGGCATTTGGATTTCTTTGGCCATTTTAATTATGGAAATTAAAAAAAAATTCTCTACCAAGTATTCACCAATTTCAGTTTTCACAGAGATTGAAAGAAGTTTCCCATGACAAAACAAACAAACAAACAAAAAAACCAAAACAAACCAGTAAAAAACCTCACAACTTTTCAAACATCTTTGAAGACTAGGGAATTTTAAAGGTACAATCTCAGAACATTATAGCAAGGGCTAAACAAAATATCTTTCTCCTGATGGTACTACTGTTTGTGAGGAGCAAAGGAGAGAGAATGATGAAAGGCAATGATTAAAAAAAATTACTGGATCACTTTGGCTGAAATTTTGCAAAAGAAATTACAAACATGTAAAATAAAAAATTTAAAACCTGCATACCCATTAAGGCATCCTATTCAGAAAAGTTTCCAATTGCCACTTATTATAAGGAAATACTGCAAAAGGATTTATATAACTTTGCTTATGTATCTTTTAATTCATGCGCTTCCATGAAAATTAAATGTATTAGGAAAAATGGTAACATTTTGCATACTGTGTTTACAATTTAGATTATAGAATAACAAACTCTAGGTCTTTCTAGGTTCCACATGACTGTCTGCATGCAGTCATTCTTGATTTGCGATAGGGGGATGGATTCACACTTTCCTAAGTTTTCTTTCAAACCTATTTTCTCAGATTAATATAACCCTTTTTACGAGTCCTACACCTACACACTCTTGGAACTACAATTATGGGCATTCACATCATCAGTAGCCTAAAAAGCCCTTTTACATCAGCAACATATAAAGAGAAGCAGTAACTGCGTATGTTAACTGCAGCTAAATTTATCAAACTGAGTATTTTTCCTCTAGCCATTTTAGTTACAATAAGTCACACAAAGCACAGAAATGAAAACATCTGAGGGCTGTGAAGGCTAAATTTCCATCAGAAAGAGGTAGAGGTGCCAACAGAAGCAGTTTTATAGATAAAACAATTAGTTCTGAGGACCTACTCTTGGTAGCACTACACAAATACTGTGCGTATTTTACTATAGACTAGCCCTACTCTGGTCCCATGGACAGCCAGTGAACTGCTGGACTAGAACAGGTGAGTTCCTGGAACACACCTTCTCCCTTGAGTTTATCAGAAGGAATTCTATTCATCTCTGGTCTCTCTAACCGAGACACTTCAAAAAAGCACCCCTGGCCCAAACCAGGACCCTAATGTAGGCACATCTTGTCAGTGAGGTTTGTGAAGCTGTAGTACAAACCAAGACTGACCCTTTTGAAGTTAGTGTTGCAAAGGGACGTCAGCAAGATCCAAATCAGGACCCTGGAACAATATTACTGAGCTCTAAAGCTGAATTACAAATGCTTGAATAAAGGTTTATATTTGCCTACAAGGGAAAGGGGGGCAAGCAGACAGCATGAGGTCTCAGCAGGTGAATTAGAGATGATGCTCATCAAAAATTTAAAAAATTGTCAGGAAGTGTTACATTAGCTGGATAAGCTAGGTAGCCTGTAAATTCATTACTATCTCAGCTGAACAGACCAACTACAGGAAGAGAAAACTTGCTTTACTTTTTGCTGGGGTCATGCAGGGCTAGATGCAGAGAATCTGCATGGATTGTGTGACATGAGGAATTTGCAGACTCTTACAGGGTAGGCAGAAGTTACCAATTTCTACATTCCCAGAAGTCCCTTTTATAGCTGAATTCTAAAAATTTAAGAGGGAACTGTGTTGTAAACATATGTATTGTTGTAGTTATAATGCCTTCAGGCCATGTAACTTTTATCCAAATGAGGCATATAAATTAATTCTTCTGATGAGCAAGGGAGATTCTTTGCTTATTTATCCGGTGTGGGTAAAGGGACCTGTGTGTGCATGAAAAGGCTTGGGGAGTTGTTTGTTTGACTTAATGAGTATAATTTCTGTATTGAATTTTCTAGCATACATTAAATTTCAAGCAGACCATTATTTCTACACAGAACTTCACTGAAGTATACTCTTACAGAACTTAACAAAGAAAAGCACACTACACAGTTTTGGAGAGTTTTTCTTTCTGCTTTTCCATAGAATAAAATAATTAAAAATCCCATACCAAAACCTGCACTTTTATAAAACAGTATTCAGAAAATATGAAAAAAATAAAATATGGAGAAGATTCAGGTTCTTTCTCCATGACCAGCTTTTCTACCTTCCAGATTCAGTGAGCTAAGGTCAGTTTAGCAAAAAGAAATCACTGATTCATCCAGATCTCAGGCTCAATCTTATTTCTTTGGCACATTTCTGTCTCTGCCATAAAGGTTTGAAAGATTTGGAAGGTAGGCCCACGTGAACCTCATGAAGACAAACAAGGCCAATTGCAAGGTCCTGCACCTGGGTCCAGGCCACCTCACCAGAAGTATAAGTTGGGTGGAGAAGGGATTGAGAGCAGCCCTGAGAAGAAGGACTTGGGGCCGTTGATGAATGAGAAACCCAACATGACCTGGCAACGAGTATTTGCAGCCCAAAAGCCAGTCATACCCTGGGCTGCATCACAAGAAGTATGATCAGCAGCCTGAGAGAAATGATCCTATTACTTCACTCTCATGAGACCCCCACCTGGAGTCCTCCACCTAACTGTGGAGCTCCCAGATGGCATATCTGTTTCCCTACTAAAAATTGCCCAGCTTTTAAAATAATTTTTAAGTATGAGCTCCAAACTACACTTTAAACCAGTTTAAATTAAAGGTTTCAGAAATGTAGGCAAAAGGTTGCTTGCCTGTAGGAAACAGGCAAAATACTGTTATGTGAATGAAGGCTGATCATCTAAATAGTGAAACTGGAAAAGAAAATCTGTTGCCACTAAGGAGAATATTTTCATGAAAGTCAGCTAAAGCCCAAATGAAACAGAATGGTACAAACTGTAGTGTTTAAAAGCTCTCTGGCAAAGGGGCTCAGAAGCCTTTGGTATGGTTCTAGCTCAGCATGACTCTAGTCTGAAGGATCCTATGTGCAAAAGGAAATGTTTAATACTGGGGGCAGTTACAAATACCTTCCCTGTACATTCCTAATGGGTTGTAGCTGGTTATCCCTCATGAAACCAGTCATAAAGCACACTTCTGTGTGTAAACAGAGCCTGGAATTTACTGCTAACTCTACATGACCATTCTTTCTTGTCTCATTTTAGTAAAAATTATTTTCTTTTGTCTTCGGAATAGCTTTTCCCTCAAAAAGCAACAGAAAATAATGGGATTAATTTCTTTGTAAGGTACCACTTCTTGTTTCACATTTAAACTTCAATAACCTCGGAGAACTCATCCTTTCCAGGGAAGAGGAACTTGTCAGGATCTTATATTTACTGCAAGAACTGTACGGCATATGAACTAGACAAAAAAAAAAAATGTTATACAATCTGGCACAGTATAAAAACTTGCATTACATGAACATGGTTTAAGTAACCCTAAGATAGCCAGAAAGTGAAGAAGACCTCATCCAGTATAGGAAAGAAAAAATAAATGGACAACAGTATTGTCCCAATGGAGACATTCAAATAGGAACTTATTCAATAAGCACAATAATGCTTAATGCCTATCAGTCTGCTGGATCTCATTCCTATCCCATGGTGGATCCCACAGCTCTGTTTTTCATTTCCTTTTGCTGTAACCTCTGTGTTCCCCACTTCATTCCAAAACCTATCTTCTCCTAAATCTGTTGGCTCAGCCACAGCCAACCTTTTGTCCTTCTCCCCTCCTTTCACATGTTTAGGCTCAGCCATGTGGTCTCAGTTAGGATGATTGCACAATTGCTTGTGACTTCTGCTTCATTTGCAGGAAAGGTCAGCCACACAGTACAAGCCCTCAGTAGGACCCTGAATCACTGAATCCACTATTTCCAGTGGGCAGAGAGTGCTGCTGGAGTGCTCCGAGATGTGTCAGTGAGGGGCAGTGGCCTGCACAGCGTGGTATGAAGGGGAAGAAAACCTCTCCCTTTTCGAAGACTTCTTTAGCCCAGATCACTCCAGCATATCTGGCAAAGCAATGGGGACCAAGTTAAGGCATAGGAACGTGATTGAAGCAGGACAAAAGGCAAGAACAAAGCCCCCTCAGCTGGTTTTGCTGCCAGAGATAGATGGAAATAACCACCCTGCCTGGGTGTTGTTCTGGAGAGTGGAGCAGGCACATCAGGGATGGGGTAGTGGCTGGAGAGGGTGACAGCCTGGGCCTCCCCACACACAGAGCTGCCCACTCAGCTTTGTCAAGGGCATTCACAGGAGGGATGTCTGGCTCTCAGGGCTGTGTGCCTCCTGTGCCAAGGAAAGGGCCTTACAGACACATAAGCATTTTGAAATATATGGAAAAACCAGTCCTGAGGCCTGCCAGTTTCTGACACTACACAGTGTTGCCTTTTTATATATCCAGAGAGAAAGTCCTGTCAGAAAGATTTGCTATAACAGGAGTTGTTTTGTGAGGAAGAACATGGAAGCCCCATTTGAAGCACTCTTCTTTCTTTTATCTTTGTCTCAAGTGCACTGACATGAAATTAATCTCATCTGAGAATTTAAAGGGCTTAATTCCATATTCTTTTGTGACAGTTAAAAGCAAGAGGCAGGAGGCAAATTTAACTACAATGTGAAGTTCAATTATTTCAATTACCACCTCCTGCCTAAGTGAAGTCTGTTCCTTCAAAGACATCTTCAATTTTACACTCATTTGCTCTTAAAATAGCATTAATTATAATAGTTTAACTGGAAATTCTAAAAGAACACATGAACAAATTAAATAATCACATACATTAGAAAGTTGCACACATGTTTAATCTATAAATTCCTTATTTACCTTACATAATAAATGATGCAGCTAAGAACAAGCCTTAACAAATATCTCATGAGTGCAGCAGGAGATTTTGGTCCCTTTAAAAAGTCATATTAATATGGGATCCTACTCAGCAGGCCATTTCACAAAACAATGAATAAACAGATCTTTAGTAGTTCATACTTACAAAAAGCACAATAAATCAGCATCAGTTACAAGGGAAACAATCATATTATCACTTGGGTGCTTTTTCTGGAATGGGGATGATGGGTGTTGGCTGTGAGACTCTGTGTGTGGGAACTTGCTAGAGTGTGGATCAATGAAACGACAGAACAAAGAGCAAACAAAAAAGACAGAAAAACCACAGGCAAAGATAACACAATGGAAGATTCTTGCACAGTAGGAAAGGGAGTGAAGTGACTGCGAAGCTGACAATGGTGCTGCAGGCAGCATTCCAGGGTGTCCACTGCAAAAAGTCTGCAAGGGAAAAAAATTCATGGATAAAGACCCACAACAGAAGGAATGCAGGATTTTACCACATTTTCTGTAGTCTTTGTCAGTCTCTATGCAAGGAATTTATTTAAGTAATGCCAAATGGTACTGAGTTGACACCTTACATGAAGAAAACTTCAGACTTGCAGGTACACAGGAATGAAGAGCACTTAATACGCTGGTTACAGACTGCTCTGTGTATGATTGTTACTGAATTTAGTCAGAAGAGGAGATGAACTGACACAAACAGGTACATTCCTGAGAGATTCATTTTTAAATCACAATCATATTTTGTGAATAATCCTGGAAATTCTTTTCTGCTCCCAGAAAATGCAGGTGCTATAATTTTGCAGTCAATAACCAATAAAGTAAGTTAAATTCTGCTTAGATTTCCAGGTTCCATTCTACCTAGCCTATAGACACCCAGAGAGAAATGGAATGGGATGTACAATCCCACGCATGAATAATCTGAATGTCAAAAATTTTATTACCAGACTTCAGCCAGAAAAGCTACACTGGGCATTGACAACAAAACAGTGCAAGAAATTTTTATATCTCTGCTTCTTTTACTGGGCTACACAGCACAGATTGATACCATTTTTTTGCTGGGATCAAAGACACCCATACCTATTTTCAGAGCACTTTTGTGCAACATACACAAGTGACTTCCCAACCCATGTGCAGACCTAAGGACACACTGATTCTGCATTATTACCTTGCAAGACTGAGTCAGAAAGACAGGAAAGAGTCTGCTTTTTTTTTTCCAAAACCATGTTAATTGTCTTATTTAGATCTAAGGATGGATTTTGTCCTGATTCTGCAGTGGTGAACATTAATGGAACCAGACCAATTGAAATTTTCTGGACACCATTGACAAACCTGCTGTGTTAACATTTTACTAAGCACAATGGCATCATTCAGCAAATAGTATTTGCTCATGTCCCAGCTGACAACTGCTTATCTCTAAATCAAAACTGCATTATTTTATTCCTCATCTGTAGCAAAAAATATCACAAGAACTTTTTCTGGAGTCACAGTGTCAGTGTTTAGTTAGAACTCAGTAATTCTCTGTAGGACAGAGAATACACATTCTCTGTAAGCAGAGAATGGGCTTTAAAGTGTAAACCCTGAGCACTGTCAGAGACAACATGGGCAAAGAACTTATACACACGTAATAAACTGACTTAAAACAATGAACATCTCTTCCCTCTTGTTTCAAGAAATTAACTGGTAAATGAGGAAGAAAATCTTGACCTTGGGGACTCACTAAAGGCATATTTTCTTATTAGGAACTTTCTGAAGGAGGAGATTTAGTGTAGCAGGACCAGGGGCAGGAGATTACCCTTTCTGATTGAGAAGTGATTAATGTATGATATAAAAAGTGGGTGGAAGCACTGTTGAAATTTTGGGGGGTCAGAGATGCTCTATCTGAATGAGATAAATAGATAATAAAAACTACTGGCTACTTGTTCTTTTCCATCTCAAATTATTCCAGAAGTAAACCTGATAAACAATAGCTTTCACTATCTGATCTCTGGTCCTTCAGTCCTCCTCTATCTGTCTCTGTATTTACTTCATGATTCCTTGGTGTTTTTCCTTAGTCATACATGTCACAGTTGCTAAAATTCTCCAAGGATGGCATGAAAAAAATGACTAGACAAACAGCTTGAGTACATTTAAACCTCAAATGGTGTTATATTAAAAGGCATAATTCTTATGCTCACTAGATATTATATGGCTCTGCTTGACCAGACATTGGCAGAAAAAGAGAATGATTCACAGAAAAAGAAAAAAAAATACTTTATGCAAAAATATGTCTTTTTTATGCATGTATAAGGTAAAATTTTGTGGGGAAAAAAATCTCAAATGTTTATCCCAAATCACCCTATTTCATTCACCATTCATTTAGTCTCAGTCACCAAATATAGTTTAAATAGGTTTAATACTTAAAGGGAACTTGCACAAGTGGGAAAAAAAGTTTTAGAAATTGGTGGTAGGTTTTTTTTTCTGTTGTACTTTGAAGTTATAATCAGGATACCTCACAACATCCTCCAGTGTGGTCAAGGGGATAGATAATAATCTGCACAGTCCAGACACAGGTGTCATGACCACTTACAGTGTACCTGTGACATGAAATACAAAATCTGGAGATAAAGCAACTAATCACTATAGTAGTCTAATATATTGGGCATGTTATGATCTTTCATAATACAAAAAGAAAATACTGACATCACTCAGCACAACCCAAATAATTTAATAAATAAAAAAATCATTTAAAAATTGAACACTGCTGAAGATGGACTGGCCAAAATTCTGCATATTGGATCCATGTTTCAAAGTCCCCATATAAATGCTAGGCCTTCCTCAAGAAAATGGAACACAGAGTCTCATTTCCAGCTGTCTGGAGAAGTTCAACCATTAGGCAGGTCTATGGCAGGACAGGCACCAAATCTATGCTGTTAGAGAGTATTGATATAGAGTATGGCTATCATATTCACCCAGGATTCTTACTCACTTCTAAGCTTTTAAAGATGATAAGACATGAGGTTCAGAGACAAAAAACTCAGAACCAGTATTTTTATATGCAATTTTTGTATGTTTTATATGCAGTGTTTGCATTCATCTAGCTCAATTTGTGTCTTTTTGAGATTGACCTAAAATAACCATAATTTCCTAATTGCTCAAGTAGGGAACCTAGCCACCTGTTGATGTTGCTGGGCTCAAAATTTAGCTCTTAGGCACTGCAATATTTAGGAGTAACTTCAGCAGGCATAGCAAATTTTAGGCATAGCTCTTTTTTTTCTAGGTACTTTATCAACAAAATATTGTATTAATTCCAGAGGTGATCACTAGCTAAGGAACAATATGATATTAGGAAAATGAGGCCAAAAATCACTTTAAATAAATACGTACATTTTTAATAAAAGCTACAAGCACACACACATTTAATTCACCCGGACTCATCTTTACTCTTTTTATAATTCTGCATTGTTCAAATGAGATTTTATAAAATTATCCAGGTCTCTGCAAATATCCATAATGATACTTTTCCTGATGACCTTTCTGTCAAGAGAGATGTTGACATTTTTAAAAGAAGCAGTTGCCTCTCAAAACAGCATCTCCTATGTCATTATAAAGCAGGTAGATTTTTCCCCCTTCCCAATTTCCATCTTAGTAAAAGAAAGTATTTAATGTCCTTAACATCTAGGTGAGAAACCTGGGGAAACAGAGAGAATTTTTTTTATAATTGCCACTGAATTCTTTTTGCAACTTAATAGCAGATGCCTCATGAACAGTTTATCATGGCACATTACAGGAGGGAACATTACTTTAATCAAGAAGTTTTCAGTTGTTTTACTAAGATTTTTTAGTAGAGAGCAAAGGCTTAAGAAAGGAAAGAGAAATATAAATAATAGACATACAGATGTATAATGTAGAGGTATTATGTAAATGCAAATAATACACATAAACTACTATCTTTTGACATCATAACCTAGCCCAGAACAGGAGAATAGGACCTAAGAAGAAAAAGTCATGCAGTCAGACATGTCATCTGAATGCATTACAGAAAATAAGACTCTCCATATGTCTGTCTATTCCTGAGTAAAACAATTAAGATGGAAAGTTAAGTAACAACAAATTTCTTGCAATTGCATTTTTTGTACAATTTGCTGTTTCTGTATTTCCTTCTGTTGGAAAAATCTCCAAGCTGTAATGCTTTTCACTTACCCCTTTTTTATATCCATACAGTTTTATAAGTTCTTCCAGCTTCATTTTGTCTTTGCTATTGCAGGTGTTCAAGGCAAAGGAAAACTGGACTAAATTCTAATTAAAGGACAATACTGAGCTATTGTTGGTGGACAGATTAAGAAAAGAAGAAGAAATCAAAAACATTTTAATAATCTTCTGCAGTACTTTCTCTTTCCATATGAAATTTCTCATCTAAATGCAATTGTAAAAACACTTCTGCAGAGTATAAGAAAACAATGTTAGTATTTTACACTACTACAGTTTCTAGGTTTTATGTCTTTCTACCAATATTTAATCCCAGCTTTGTGTTTACTGCAGTGAAGTCTTTGAAAGAAGCAGCTGTATGGAGCAATCCTGCCAGGCAGAAAAGCCACATGTATTCCTGGCTGGGTAAAAACCCGCATGTTTGGACACAGAATTAAGTGGAAGTCTCCTTAGCCCAACATGCTCCATCTGCCCATGGGACAGTGACTATGCTCAAGAAAAGAATAGAAGGTGACTGAAGACTGATCCTTTCCCTAGAGGATTCTTCAGCTTCCTGAAAACAGCATGTTGAGGGACTGCTACAGTCAGAAGTTGTAGATAGATTATCAGATTTTAGTTACTCCATAAATTCGTCTGTTATTAAAACCTGAATAATATTTGGTCTGCACAACATCCCAATGCAGTAGATACCAAAGCTTAATTAAGTTTGAACAGCAGCTCTTCTTTCTGTTTGCTTTGAGCATGGTGTTTGATGGTTTCACTGGATATCTCTTCCTGCTTAGATGAAAGATATTATTTTTGCAGGCTGTGAGATCACCATGTTTAGTGTTTTCTCATAGCAACAATCCTGTACCTCTGACTATTTCTTTATCCCTCATTGTTCCTTTTCTTTGACGTCTGGGGTGAGCAGAGCTTCACTCAGCCCCTGCAGATGGAGTATACCCTGTTATAACAAACCCAAAATGGCAAAATTGATGTTTCATCCATTTTTCCAAGCAACAATTTTCTTAATTCTAACCCTCACTACAACTGGCCTTAAGTATGAATTTCACACATAAAGTGTATAAATAACATATTTTAAGGCAGAGAAATACCTTCATAATGAAATAATAGACACTGAAATTCACTTCTCTCCTGACCCCCAAGTTGTAGAAATATTCTTATGACTTTCAAGGTTCTTGTTTTAACTATTAATTTCAAAAAATGCCTTTTGTGTTTCCTTATTTTTCAGTAGGCATCTTTTTCTAATTTATCCTGCAGTGTCCCTAGCAAATCCAAGACTGGGGAAGATACATTCTTTCCTAGTAGAAGTGTCATATTATAAACATATGAATTTGTTTTTCAAGCAACAACAAAAGGATAAGTTGTATTAAGTTGTATCTAGGAAGAAAGATTTCTCATTCAAATACACATTTCTTTGATAAGCACAAGTGGAACACAACAAAAAGTGAATTTCTTTTTCTGACAGCTTTTTCTTGAAGGGAGAGTACCTTAATGTATAAATTCACAAAAAAAAAAAAAAAAGGGGGGGGGAAGTTAATCCTCAATATCATGTTAACACTTGACCTTCAATACAAATGTGTAAATTAACTGCTAATAAATATCTTCACAGATTAACAAATTGGACAAAACTTCAAAAGCAAGCCAGTGTTCTAAATGAAATGGAAGATGTCTGGTTTTTTATGAGATGAGAGGGGTATGTGGCTCTGTGTCTTTGCCTTTGTGTCTTCTGGACAAATTCAAACATATTCAACAAAAAGGCTTTCAAACAACCTTGTATTAAATGCCATGTTGAACTCTATTACTTTCAAGCAGGTCAATTTAAGTTTAGAATGCATTTGTATCTAGCAGATAATAACATCACTGCTTCTGCTGTAAACCCTGACACAGAGCAGTTTACACATGAAAGGCAAAAAGTCCTCCAGGTTTATTCTTATTATCTAGAGTTCACAATTTGTCAGTAATTGTGAGTCCAAGAACTTGAAAATAAAAATATGACACAATGCCAGCATAAGAAAACAGTGAGGACCTCCTTCCCCTTAACATTTTTAAATATCCTTGGGTAAAATAAGTGTTGGAGAGAAATAAAACTATGCTTTTACTATCTTAGAGGATAACAGTGGGATTCTGTCAATTCTCAGTTTTTTACTAAGTGATAAGTGATTTATTACTCTTTTTCAATGAGCTTCCATGATTATGCAAATACCCAAAAAGTGACTTCTGTAATTTTAATACACAGAATATCAATACGAATGTCTTCTAACATGCCCATTGTCACTGCAAAGTCAAATATTGTTTCATAGTTGTGTCATTAAATAACCACTTGAAAATCATTCCTTCACCTCTAACGCTGATTAATTTACTACCAAATAATAAAATATGAGTCCTAATGAAAAACAGGAATTCCATGTTATTGTCCTAGAACCAAAAACATTGCATAAGCCTATCTAATTTCTTTCTTTCTTTAGGTACATCCCAGAACTAATTCCTCAGCATATAGTTTCTCTGATGTCTTTGAAAAGTTGGTTACAGCAAAGCTCAATCAAAAGGCATAAAATAACAAATTTGACATTAATGAGAGAAATGGGGGCTAATCCTAACTAGATGAAAGACAATAGGACTAAGCAAGTATAAAATAAAAAATTAGGCTTATTCTATGAAGAGGAAGCCATAAAATTGATCATTGTATTAAAAAATGCAACCACCATTACTAAACAACATTGTTACTCTGAAATTAGAAAATTTGGAGATTTCTTTTACAGATTTGTTTATCTTCCTTAGGCAGTGGTTAGGTCCAGGCCATACCAAAGCACTTTGTCACTACCATTTTGTGATACTGATTTCAGAAAAGGCCTTTCACTAGGCAGTGACTTGGCTTCGTTATTGTGCTAACAAAGAGGAAGGGGAAAAATAATTATTGTTAAGAATGTTCTACAAAACTTCCTAGGGATTGGTGTAGTTACTGACCTGGGCTGGATGCAGACTAAGTATTTCAGCACCATGGGATGAAAAGTGGGACATGTAGGATCTGTTCAGCACTAGGGTGATGTACTCCCCTGTGCAGACAAATGTGACCTGTCTGCCACTGAACACACAAGAATTTCTGTTTGTCCGTAGTGCATTGTGTGACCACATGCAGCATCCTGTGTCCTATTATGAGCTCCCAGGACACAAGGAAAACATTAACACACTGCAGCAAGTTCAGTGAGAGCCACCAGCGTGGTCAAGAGCCAGAGCACAAAATGCAATGAAAAATGACTGAGAAAAATGGATTTGTAGAACCCCAGGAAAAGAAGGCACAGAGGAGGTTTTTTGATGCTATATGGTCCTATATACAACCTGCAATATAAAGGCTTTCCAATATCAGTCAAAGGAATCTTTTTATAAAATATCTAAATTTTCCTTCTTTCATAAGAAAAACTTTAACTATTCACTATTAATGACATCACTTTAAAATGCCAGCTGACAGGCCTACAAAAGCTAGTTATTTAAAGTAAATTTTAAGAGGTGTGAGTCAGCATTCAGAAACACACCTCATATGTCTGAAAAAACATTGGACAGTAGATTTTAGTTTAACAGCCATTCATTTTCCCAGTTTATGCATTAAGTGCTAACGTGTGTCTCTGTGTGTTTAAAGATAATTTGTATGCCATCCAAAACTGCAAGCCTGCAATCAACTTCAAATGTGGCACAAAATAAGTAGGCATCAGGTTAAATGATTTCTTTTTCTGAGGCAATTGCATACTGCTAAAATTTTATCACATTTATGCATCACAGTCTCTATGTCCCTTCCCTTTATTTCATGAACTTAAGTTCAGAAAAAGGACAATAATTTCCAAATCATCACCTCAACCAATCTGGAATCTCATAGAAGTAGACCTTGCTACAACATAGAGAAATGCCTCATCACCTCAGTCTTTCACAACACCCAAACATAAGAAATGCTAAACAGTGCTATTTCAGTGTTCAGTTACATATCTGAGGATTTTAAAGTGTTGGTCCTGAAAAGAAAATAAGAAAGACATAAGACAAACATGAACTAGAGTTGACAAATTTCTTCTTACACAACATAGAGGTGTCACATGAAAAGCTCAACATAACGTTATTTTTCATATTAAAAAGAAATTCCATTTGTGTTCCTTTTATTTATCATAGTGAGTTAGAATTTACTTTCTTGGTTAAAGGCAATAGCATTAACAAAAAGTACACTTTCTATATACAACTGCATAAATAATTTTTACTCATAGAACCTTTGCTGTAAAATTATAAAACATAAAATTAAATTCAGTTCTGAAGCCACAAAATGTGGGTAAGTACTTCACCCAGCTCACAGTTTTTCCAGAATGTGCAAATGGTTCCACTTACCTTGAATGTCTAAGAAATGTATAATGCAAGAAAATAAACAGCCTGAAGCCAAGAACTTTTCAAGAGCTTGAAACAATCTCAAAAAATTATTGAAATTACATCTCCCCATGCTAGCATAGAAACATTTGCCTAATTAATTTTCCTTCAGTGGCATGAAATTGCAGCTAATGTATTTATGTAACCTGTGTATATGTCGTTGAGAATCTCTGATTGCTAGAAAAATATCCAGACTTTTTTATAAATCTAACAGATGAGAGGTTTACCATAACATACCCAGATAAATTACTTCCAAGTCATATCATTGCTTAAATATTCCAACCGTTTAGACTAAATCCTTCTTTAACAGGAACGAAGCAACTCAGCTGGACCAGTGTCTAAGCACTTCTTCAAAGCCTTAGTGCTTCTAGAGCTACTCCCCTGGTACAGTGGATTGTAAAACCAGTAATTTATTATAGGCATAGACATGATTCAGCTGAAATGTAGCTCCAGAGCATTATATCTCTGTGAGAAACTCAAGTGAAGCCAGAGTGCAGCAAAGTCTGAATTCCCCTCTGGATGTGGCCTGTGAAATGCTAGAAATGCAAACAAATTTAATTAAATCAACGCTAATCCCCAGAAAAACAGATGGAACAGAGCCATTTATTTCCCAGATATTTTCAAGAGAGGTAATTAGCCCACAGACTGGCCTACAAGATAACTAGTGGAAGGGAGATGGCACTGTTGGTGCTCCCTTAAGGAAAGGCAGTAAGCCAGGCCTTGGCTAAGACCTTGAAGTTCTCCAGGGCAATCAGACTCAAGGAGAGTCATTTTAAAGTAGCAGCAACATCAATTAAATCTACTGCAAGTATTTTACTTCAGCAAAGCCTCACAGAGTTTCCAGAATGCTTGTGCCACACTGTGGCTGAGGTGTCAGGCCTGAAATGACCCAGAATTATCTGTCTGGCCTCCAGCTGGTGACTCAGGAGCTCACAGGTTTGGCAGAGGAACTGTGGCAGATCTGTCAATCTGAATCCATTGCTTAACTGTGAAAGTAGCCGGCTATTTGTTAAAAAAAAATAATAAAAATAAAAAGTGTAAGCCCAAAAACATAATTTAGGAGGTCCAGAAAATTCTATGGAGAATTACTACTACTACTACTACTTTCTCTGGTTTTTGACTTTTCCCCTAAACATTTGCCACTGGCTACAGTGATAAGACATAGACAAATCAAAAAAAAAAAATTTAGCCTGATCCATTGCCAGTGCCCTCTATAATAAAAATGCTCTGTACCTTTTATATCAGCCTCCAACTAAGGGTGTTGAGATACATGCATCTATAAATTAAGCTTCAAAAAAACATAGTTACATTTTTTGCTGGGAAAAACCCAGGAAAATTTAGCAGGAAAATTTCTTGCTAAAACTGTACAAGAACCGTTGCATAGGAAAGGTGATAGACACAATATTCCAATGAAATGTATCCCATTAAGTTACATTAAAACTTTACATGAGTTCAGGATCATTTTTTTTTTTTTTCTGTTTGGGGTATTCTCTAATCTTGTCTTAGTTTTCACTGAGGTACCAACAGAGATGGGAAGGTCTTTGACTCTTTGTGGCTGTGTATTCAGACCCCAGTGAGAGATAGGAGAAGTTCCACTTATTTTTTCTATTACAATTACATTGCATTCATCAGCCATGAATTATGTTTGCCATCTTACTAAATCTTTTAGGTGTTCCTCTAAAGGTTATTTCTAGAATCATACAAAAATAGAACAGGTGTGAGTAATGATGTTTTGCACTGGCCAATATATCTATATGTATTTTTATATAAATACTTTGGGACAAATTCTGTTACAATGTAAGATGGTGTGACTCCTTTGATGCCAAAGAGACTGAACACATTTAGCATTGTGTAGAATTAAACATTTTAAAATTTTAATCAGAAAAGGAGCATATCATTGTTGCCATCAATTCAATCTTTCATTGCAGAAAATAACTATAATTAAGTTTTTGAATAATTTCCTTTTTCCTTTTTTTATTTCTTTCTTGTCTTTTAAAAATCAACAATGTAGATAAACTGATAGTTATGAGCCAGGGCATAAATACATTTCCATACTATTTCTGCTGCCTATATCTACAGATCTGTGTTTGTAAGGTTCTAATAATTTTAGAGGGATGAATTTTTTTAAAAAAAGCACAAATTGGATCAGTGCAGATAAATTCAAACAATCTCTTTGGATCCAAAAGTAAGATTCTTATTCTAGTCATATGTAAACAAACTTAAAACAAAAAAAGAAACTTATCTTTTCTATAAATAAGTTATCACTTATGCTTCAGGAACTGCTGAAAAGATGATAAAGATGATTCCTGAAATGCCACTTTATAAGAGAAAGATACAGAGAGAATGTTCAAAGACAGAAATTGCTTTTATTCCTCAGGAGTGAAACTTTCAAATAGATTTTATGAGGAGAAAAAAAATTGTATGGAGAAACATCAATGACTAAAGAGCGATGGAAACACCTATACAATAAGAGAAGATGTCCCAAGAACCCACTGACATTTCCAACAGAGAAAAAATCTGTCATGGATTCATCCCATTTTTTAAATTTCTTTTTGTGGAAAGCAGGAGTTTTATAAGTGCTGGAAAAATATTTAATTTAATCAGGTAATGATAGTCTTAATAACATCAGAGTACCATGGAATTTTTTTTATAACAATTCACATAAGCTGTAGAGTCATCTCATGACAAAAACAGAACCTACCAGCTAAAAGTTCCTTTGATGGTGTTTTTATTAAGATCATTAACCAAGACATGAAGCTGTCTGATACCTGGGGGGGGACGGGGCGACAGGGGGACACCAACAAAAAAAGCCTAAATACATGAAAAGTACTTCTCCCTTGCAAGAAAGAAAATCTATACCATTATGATTCAATCCAGAACGAGCATGCATCTTTTGAAGACAGAGATGTGCACAAGAGCAACTCTGAGCAACTCTGCACGAGAACAGCCTTCCAGTTTTGAACTAATTGTGGTCCTTCTCTTACTACCATAAAAGCACAGTTTTAACACATTTGTCCTCCCAGTACTGCCTTGAGAGAGGAAAGTTTTATGGAAATGAGCTAGACTGATCAACAAAGCTCCAGATCATCAAAGGCTTTTAAGCCTCTAACTCCCCCTCACTGCAGCCTTGGCAATCTGACCCAAGGACTCTGCTGAAGGTCATACAGTTGTCTTTAGATGAACGCAGAATTCAATCCAGCTTTCTAAATTCCCAGAATACTAGTCTAATTACACTTCCCCAAATCCTTATTCCTTAAGTAGATGATTTTCCTGTATAAGTAGTACTCTGACTTTTTACACATAGATACATCCTGTCACTTAAATACTACACACTGTTCAGTTGCAAAAATACAGGGGACAGGAGCTGGCTGGTTTTAGTTTGTTCCAATCAGCTTTAATGTTGCATTGGTCCAGATTATTTCAACTAAAACCTCCTTCGGCATTCCTACTCAGGTAACAATTTTCTTTGTGCTTTATAAGGCAGTATTTGCTTGCATGTGAGGCAATTTTCTGAACACTTGTATTGTCTGCACCCACCCCAGCCTCATTTCTTGTGTGCTCTGGTGGCCTGTGCGTTTAGTTGCAGTCTCTGATTCGGTCATTAGATGTCCCTGCACGCTTAGTAGGATTCTGCACGAGGTGTCCTCAACATAAAGCTGAACTAGGTCAGTTCTGGGAAGTCTGCTTGTTGTATTTATGCTTGAGACTATCCTGTTAACAGGTCTCCTCTTTAAGAAGGCCTGTTGTTTACCATTTTGAAGATGTAATCCAGGTGTTTACATACCCAGAAATATCAGCTAGCTAATCCCAGTTCAGTAGCATCGTTCCTCCTATTCAGTAGGACAAGATGCTGTTGACTGTCCTTTAAGTCCTCTCTTGCACTTTGCCCAGTTTAGACTAATGACAATTAAAGATCCAACTGACTTGCTCATGTGCCATAAGCATATTTGTACTTTCCCTCTCCACTTGAGTCTGTGCCTTTGTATAGCTCTGGCATTTGCTCTCTACTCATTTTTCTTCTGCAATATGCAGTCTCCAGAATAATGAAGTAATTTCTGTGGGGAAGAAAATCTTTTGGTTTTCTCATAAGTAAATTCTGTGGGGATGAAAGCCTGTTGATTTTCTCATAAACTGTGGTTTCTCATTAGGTGGGATTTCTGGACTCAGCAATTTTATAACCAATCCCCTCTCAAATTTAACTACAAATTAGTTAAGCCTTATAAAAATCAGCAATAAATCTTAAAATACAAACCCAGACATAAAAAACTACACACTGATTCTCTTGAGACTATAAATAACTTCAAGAGGAGCACCAACTGCACAGTTCAACTAGAATAGGCCTGTTTGCATTACGTCAAAATCTGTCCTATCAACAGAAGAAATGTATTTTTGTAATGCACTCAATAACCAGGAATTTTCAGAATTGACTATCAATATCAAAGTATCTATTCTGTATTTGTGGATGTGAAATAAGTCTCACAAAAACAGGGGAGAAAAGGTGTTTTTCTTCTCTATCAGGTGGCAAACTGAATGAGTGCTGTACAATATTTTTATATTCTCTAGTGCTTCAGTAGCTGTCATTTAATTTCACAAAGTCTTTTTATATTATGAAGTGGAATTATATTCAGAAGCATCAGAACTCCCTGATATTAAATGTTTTTCTCTGTAAAGAAATCTCTGTAAATGTAACAAAAGCAACAACTGTAGAAATATTCTAATTGCTTTCCTATAGCACTGAAAGAAATTATGGCACTTTGATGGGAAGTTAAACTCTGCAATTTAATTATGTGTATTCTTATTTTTTCACTTATATTGTTTCAGGTATTGTGAACGTGTAGGACTGTGTTGGTTTCCTCACCCTGAATGACCACCTCATCAAAAGGATTTTTAGTGAACGTTTTACTTGCTGCTCTTTTCACTATTTTTATATTCTGTATAATATGACATAAATAAACTATATATTATAAAAGAGGTTCTGAGAAAGCGAGTAAGTGTTATAATACATTCTCATTCTAAATTTGTAAAGGTCAGATGCATTTGGATTCTTGTGTAAAAAATTTTAAGATGTCTGTGAAACTACAACTCACCTTTACAATCCAGTCACAATCCAGAAAAAATACAAATGGTGAATCCAAGACAAATCACTAGTTTGTCTTAGCATCCTATTTATACTATGTCCTTGCCTCTTATTTAACATTCTAATTTATTTATCATTTGTCATTTATTCAGATTTCTACCTCTGTAAATCATAGCAATGTAAAAAAAATCTAATACACGTATTTTGTTGAAGTGGAAAAATATGAACATAAGAAAGGAATGCACCCAGGGCTTTAGTCAAACAAACACATGCATGTAAGCTCCACTCTGCTCAAAAGTTGATTCAGTAGATTTTATGAAACTGATCATGTGCTTTAAGCCAATGATATACCATTTTGTAGAAATCAAGCCAAAACCATGATGGAATCAAGTCCTCTGTACACAAGTACACTTGGCAGACCAGTTACAGTAGCCTTCAGATTATAGCTCTCCATCTGTTGTGTGTTAATGGGAATTAGAATAAGGCTAATTTAAGAGCTGAAAGGCAATGCACTTTCACTAAAAAAGCACAAATCCAGTCTGCTAAGACAGTTACAAGAAGATTCAGTAATGCAAATATAAGATACTTATCTGCTCTTGCTGTATCTGTGCAATTTTCGGGAAGGAGAAGCTTTTTTCCCTTTCAGCAGAAGCTCTGTCTTCAGTCTCTGCAAGATTTCAGAACTGTCTGCACTCATATCTGAGTCCTATAGAAGAAAATTGTTAAGTCCCATGTGGGACTTTTCAGTTAGTTTTACAAAACACTTAAACTGACAACTATTCTACAGCACACTGTTCTTTGTGGAAAGTAATATCATTTAATGAGTGCAATAAAATTAAGCATGTAACATAATTCATAGCAATTTAAATTTATGTGCCATTAACTGCTTTCCTACAGAAAAGCAAAATATAATTTGAAAACATTTCTCCTCATTGTGAATAAAGACCCAATTTTGAAGTAATGATGATGCATTACAGAAACATTTCTGTACTTCTTGGTAGGTTCTATAATATTGAATAACGAGCTCTGTATTTTTGCTTTATGCTTCTCAATCATCCTCATGGTGATAGCCAACACTTTGTCTTACATAAACAGGTAAATCACTTATACCTAGGTCTAGGTAGATTCAATTAGAATTTTTTCCTCACAGTGAATTCCATTTTTATCCTGTCTGCTCCCATGAGGCATGCAGCGAACATGGCTCCAATGCAGCTTCTACAAATCCAGTAATGAAATGTTTTGATTCACCAGTTTTGCTTATTTCTTTGTTTTGCTGTGAAATTTGCTGGGTACTGTTTCCAAGGTACATCAGGAAATCAATTTCAAAAGTCTTGCTGGGAGAATTCTAATGCCTTTGAAATTTTTTACCATGGTACTTAATCTATTTTATCTTCATTAACAGGAATCTTGTCACACATGTGATAAGACTTTGTTACTGCATTAGAAAATTGAACACTGATAAGAGGATATTATATATGATAAAAATTTGATCAGACTGTCATACTGTAGCAGAATGGAAGCCAGATTCTAGATTCAAAGAATTACATTATGGAAGAACATGGAGTACACTAGTTCCCTTTCATAGCTGAAGTAGGAATACTGACAGTGGGCCTATTCATGGATTTGTAAAGTATATGTAAGATTGGAACTTAGTCCATCTCTGCATTCCTCTTTCCTGGTTTAGCAAAGTTCAAGGATATTTTAGGCAAAAATTACATCTGTTTCCTGAGTACTTATATATAGTATTATATTCTATTGCTTTCTATCATTTCTATTTTTCTCATTGTTGCTATTAAGTGTTTGCTGCTACAGGACCTCCTATTTCTTCTGTCTTCTTCTTCCTTATGATCCATTTTATTTCATCACAATATCTGCATTCCAACTTTTTTATATTTTGCAGGTTTGTTGGAGTTTTTATACTTGCTTTTATATTATGCTTCTGGATGAAAATCTGATCATCATGAGGGATTTTTGCTAATCAAAGTGTGACTTTTTTCTAATCATTTCCATAACTCCAAGAACTCATTTTTTTAATGTGTGTAAATTAACTTCTCTTTTCTGACCTTCATGAGTCCCAACTTGTTTGGAAATTTTATTGACAGATAAGTTATACTTTATAGTACAGAGTTTAAAAAAAATACACCATTTTTCTCAAAAGTGGCCACTGATGTCTTCATATGCTAACAGCGTCAGACTTTCTGTGAAAGTGAGCATCTCACTCTTAAATCCTTTCTCTAGCATAAGAAATGTCCCACATTTTTGTTGGTGGAGTAGCTGTGACAAATGTCTGCATCCAAATCCAGACAGCAAATCCTAAAACTACAGTCCTGGAAATACCAGCATGGGAAACTGCCCCTCTTGCCAGTTAGAAAGTCTGAATATCAACAATTTGTATTGCACCCTGCCCTATACAAATGACCTGAAACCCTGATCTGGAATTTGGATTATCCAGAGACATCCCACAAACATATGCATGAAAGTCCTTAGCACACACCAAAAAAAGTTGCTTCATAAGTACTGTTCTGTTTTAAATCAGCTGTCTAGTTTGCATTACTACTAAGACACAATAATACCAGTTCAGGAATCATAGCTTAGTGAAATAGTCCCTTGGATTGTTCCTAAGGTGTTGGATTTCCCAAAATAGTTAAATCTTTCCAGCCAAGAACAGAGAGCCAACTTCAACAATAAGATATACAGACATGTTTTTCATGTATGAAAAGGATAAAATGGGGGAAATATATGGAAAGAAAAAAGGGAATAATATGAATTTGACAGTCAAGGTAGGACTGTTTTCACCTTGCTCTTGTAAGTTTAGACAATAATATGCCTATCATTTTCCTAGGATAGAGCCAAAATCCTATCAACAGAATTCCTACAAAGAAAGACCATTTGACTGACGAATGCCACAAAGGTATTTGAGCAAATGGGCCTCATGTAGAGCCCACAAATAATTTTCAGAGAAAACTCAGGTCCCAGGAACACAGGAATGTCTTTACATGTCATGACCACACTTACTCATGTGGAGACTCAAGGGTAAGACAAGACGGCTTCTGAAATCCTGCATGGGTTCCTGGTGAGAGATGCTAACCTGGGACTTCATTTGTTCTGTGCATTAAATAAGGATGACCATGCTTGTTTTAAATTAGATAATTAAGTCACTGCTAAAAAAGTTAATATGGAGCTTTGCAGTGCCTGGATGCTTGGGTTTTTTTTTTCCTTGTCTCTCTTCTCTGAGCAATGCTGAGTGTGTGCTGCTACAGCTTCAACACTAGCTGCACATAAACACAGATGGACTTTTGGAACTGCTACACAAGTTACAGAAGTTCTCAAAAATGCACATTCAAACTGAAAACAGAGGCATCTGTGGTAAATGAAGAAAACACAGGGCAGTGACATCCCTCCAAAGACACTGCTCTTTTTCTTCCATCCCAAGTAATTCAAGCTGTTTGAGCAGCTAGAATAACCGAGTCCTCACATGTGAACATAGGGAAAGAGACCTGTTTTAAAGTGCTGGTCCTGGAACATTTCCATGCAATCTAGCATCCAGGAAAGCATCTGAGCTCAAAAAAAGCTTCCAGCCTGATGAGAATGTGAGCAGTTTCACAAAAAATACCTTTTTGCAGAAGCAGAATCCCAAACAGATCTCAAAGAGACAGCGGTAAAACAGCTGCCACTAACACCTTCAAGACATGGCAAGAGCAGCCTCTGATGACATTCAAGTAGAGTGTGATAGCAGCCTTTATTTGTCACCAGAGTGTTTATGAAAGTGGGGCTTCTACAATACACATACAGCATCCCTATTACACAACAGCTTCTTATCTAAATAGACAGGCAGATAAAAGCTAGAGAGAGGACCAAGAACACAAACAGAGCAAGAGGAGTAACAGCTGGCAAACTTCACATCAATTCACCTCTACTTTTGTTTACTTGTCCTTTGGGCAGAGTTTAATTAGTAAGTGATTACTTGACAAAAAGACAGAGGACATGATAGGTATTAAAGATGGCCAGAGGGAGGGAGGAGAGGCACAGAGAAAGTCTGGAGTGAGGCTGAGCTCAGAGTCTCTAAGAAATTAAGCTCAGGGGGTTGGAGAAGGTGGCTGCATGGCACAGGGCAGCACTGCTCCTAACTGGAACTGTGAAAAGCAGTCAGATGTCTATGTGTGAACTGTATGGGGACAGAGGCACTACCCTGTCTTGCCTCTAACAAGTGCATAGCACAGAGGCAGCCCTGAATTGGTAATAAGGACACGCAGCCAGGCAGCGTCTCACACAGGTATGAGGCTATACAGAAAAGTTGCTGGGTTTAATTTCTTCTGTGCCAGAATCCACCTTGAGCTGGCTCCTCCAAAACCATTTGTCTGGCTGATCATCAGTGTGATTCAAAAAGCTGCTGGATCCCAGAGGAGGCCTATTCTGTCTCAGACCAGAATGATGAGGAATCCCAGTTCAGTGCTCCGTTCTCTCAGGGGTAAGGTGAGGGGAATGCACATAACACATCCTCTTCCATCAGCACTGAGCAGAGCGTCAGGCTCAGCTGACAGCAGAGCCTGGTTTCTGAAGACTGCATCCTCCAGGGATGGTCCTCATTGCATAGAGGCATGAAGAAGCTGGGACCACTGTGAAGGTAGGAACCTGAATTGGTAGCACCAATGATGACCGAGAAACTAAAATTAAAAAGATGTGTGAAAATGAGCTAAATAAACCCTCATGTTAACACAATCTGCTGGGAGGTAGAAAGAAGGTACACTGCAGTTGCTTATTTTTTTCCTAATAAAAGGTAAGCTATTTGGCCTTTTAAATTAATTCTCTGGTAAATTTTGAAGACAGGAGCTACCTGTGTATTGCTGTAGCCATTAGTGAAATGCAAAGGGAAAGATGGAGGAACCGCCAGTGGATGGTGGTATTGTATAAGATAAAAGAAGTAGTTTCTCACTTCTTACCTTGCAGTTATCTACCAGGCATAGCTAGTAACCACAATAATCCTTCAGTCTACTCTCAGCTTCCAAAATAATATACCATACTGGGCTGGAAAACAACTTCAGGTTGAGACACAGAGGAGATGAGAAAACTGCAGAAAGAAGCAGAATTAAATTAGAAGATGGAATGAAACTGGAAGGTCAGAAAGCAGAGAAAGCAGACGGCAACATGGGGAAAAGAGACCAGACAAGAGGCCAGATGGGGACCAGGGGAAAGAATCACACAATGGTACTTGGACAAATAATTGGTTGGAAAATGTGATTTTAAAAAATGGATACAAAATATCAATCAAAGACTGAGAATTTAGGGTTTGTTCTGGACTGAAAGGGAAAGAAAATGGGATTTGTGTACAACAGATTTTCTTCTCAGCTTCTGCCTTCCTGCCAGCCATATGCCCTATCAGTGCATCTCAGGACACAGGTTGCAGGTTTTACACTGGAGGTAACTTAACCACTGCTGATCCTATATTGCGACAATATTTTTGAATTATTACTTTGATCAATTCTTGTACTCCTTCCTGGGGAAGGCTCATCTTTAATTGAGAATTTGTATGTACAATTTTGTTTGAAATTTTGAGGCCTATTTTAGGAATCACAGAAAGAATAATGATAAAAAAATGAAAATCTGACCAGGTTATTAACACCATTTCTAACAATACACAAACTTTTGCCTCATCAAATAATTCTGTTCCAGAAATGAAAAAATTCTATAATTTTTTTCTTCCTATTCAGACTAAACTTTTCCTTATTTGAAATGCAATTCATCTTCCTAGACTCCTAATTGTGCATGGAATAATTCTTCCTACTCTGTGTGTATTATACTCTGAAATCTTTTTGGGGGAATATATTTGCCACATCAATGAATTCCATTGAAAATACTGTTTGGAGATGAATGTGTGTTATAGAGGCCCTGCACTAATCTGAAGTGCTGCTCACTATGAGAGTGTCATAGAATGGCTGAGTGAGCAAGGGGCCTGTGCTGATCACACTGTCCAACCCCCCGGAAGACCAGGGTCAGCTAGAACAGGTTGCTCAGTTGGGTTTTGCTTATTTCCAACAATGCAGACTTTACAACCTCTCTGGACACCACTATCCCAGTGTTCAATCATTCTTATATTTAAAAGGTCTGTTCAAACAGAATTTATTATATTTCAGTTTGTACCTGTTGCCCAATATCCTTTTGCTTGGCAACACTGAGGAGCCTGGTTCTGCCTCTTTACTCCCTCTCATCAGGTATTTTTAAATGGTGTTAAGATTCCCCCCTGAGTCATGTCTTCTGAAAGCTAAACAATCCCAGCTGTATTCAGCATGCAGAGTAATACATGTATAATAGATTTGGCCTTGTAGAATAGTACACTGAAATTGCAAACACTTCCAGACATACAAATCTGCAAGAAGGAAGAAAAAACTGGAAGTGAGAGGTAACTGACATCTTCATAGAAAAACAAGGTCACAACCTTATTAAATTATACATGACAACTTCTTAAGCTGCTTAATGAAAGTGAAGAGTCAATTTTTAAGTGTGAGAACAACTTTATAATAACTACTTTTGGAAACAATAAAAATACACCCATCCTTGCATAAAATAGCCAAAAAATATTTGAATTTTTTCTGTTTGGAGGGGACACTAAGAACTCATTAATTGATATTTCTCTTAAAGCTTTTCAATACCAAAATATCAATAGGAGAAAGAGGAACTGAGCAATAAAACCAAGAACTGTAGCATGCTTTTAAAGAAAGAAAATGTTTCTATAACCTTATTTTGCATCAGCTACATTTCCAAAAATGCAGATACAAGATGCACATAAAGCCCCTTTGGCTCAGAGCCCTTCAGAAATAATGGGAAAATAATAATAATAATAATAATAATAATAATTTCATTTAACAGTGCAAGATAAGGTAACACAGGATGCAAGGTACAAAGCATGATATGAGTAATGGCAGTGTCACACTGGTAATGTTATAATCGATAAGCCATGAGGGAATTTATTGGTGGTAACAACAGCATCAAAATTATTTTTGTGAGAGTCAACAGAGTATTGGGAAAACCAGCTTCTGCACATACACAGAATCCACTGTGTATGTAAACAATGATAATCACTGTACTGTCAGACACATGGAGATAGGATTCCATCAAAAGCATAAAATAATCTTGTCAGATGAGAAGTCAATACTTGTACAGCTGACAGACAACCTGCTTCCTGACTTTGCAAATTTGTCAGAAGATGTTTTACACAGCATTTCTCTGAGTTCAAACACAGCAGATTACTGAAAGCCACTGAAGCAAAAACAACAATATACATTATAGTAATGTTTAAATTATTTAAAAATTTTCCAAGCCTTGCCAGGCCTAATTAAAGGCAATCTCCACACTACTTCCTATTTTCCTCTATTTTGTTAAAAAATATTGGAATTAAATGTTTATATTTACTTCTGCTGGACTATGAATTATGACAGCCACTAACTTTGTTAATGACAGATATCACCACACATATAGAACAGGAAGTTTCAGGTCAGGTTCTTAAGAGTTCTGCTGACCATGCACCTGTCCCTTTCAGAAAACAATAGCAACACCCATCCCCTCCTGAAAAAGAAGTGCAAGAAACTCTTAGGTAAAAAATATATACTGCTTCCACAATAAAGATAAATTTCCATACATTTGCATATATTTTTATCTCTCTGGGTAGGTTTTAAATTTCTCTCCCTCTAACCACATCTTCAGTGGCACACAACCCTGGAGCACACATTAGGGTTTTTTGCAAGACCTTTCCTGAAACTCCTGCCTACCAGATCAGTCTTGTGCACTGGAAATACAGTCATTTCATACTTCATTCTCACATGGTAAATGAAGAAAGTAAAACCCTGATGAACAAATGCAGATGCTGTGGATGACAAGGAACAGCTACAAACTGTGAAAGAAAAAAAGTGAACATTGCTAGGCTAACAAGAAAGAGTAACTATTATCTTACACTCAAAGAGGGAAAAACTAAGCTAGTGTAAAGATGCAAGCACATGTCGTACCTTGGACATCTCCCTTCTTGCTTTCTCTTTCACTGCTACACATCTCCTATTACCATTACAAGAAACTGAGCTACCAGCTTTCTTCTTCTGTTTAGAGAAAATATATGGCAAAAGTTCCCATCTCTTCAGGCTTTCTTCATGTAAAGAGGCGTATTTGATAGCTTCATTTTTTAAAGCTGATTACTACAATGTTCAACTTAATTTGCTACCCTGCTGAGGACAGTCTTGTGAACAGTAAATCTATCAGTTACTCTATCAGCCAAATCTAGAAAGATCCTTTTCCAGCATCAAGAGAAAAGCAACGTGCCAAGCACAGGAAGGAACTTGTTTCAGGTCTTTATGACTCCCCATGATAAAAGCTTAAGGCAGCCCCACAAGAAGGTCATGTGCTGGTATGCAAGCAAGTGAACAATAATCCCTTTGAGCAGATGTACTGTAGTCTTTATTGACTGGAAGCTAGTGGTCAGCCTGATGTTTCACTGCTTCCTAGGAAAAAAAAATCATTTTATTTCCATCTAGATGTTAGAAAATACAAAAAAAAAGTCATATCACTATCAACATGAGCATCGTTTGTTTATCAGTGATCATCCTAAACCAGGCTGAGGTATTTTCCTCATAATTATGCTGAATTGCTCAATTATTACCATGCTTTTTTCATACCCTTATCTCCCTTGTCACACTAAACTGCATCTAAGTACATTTATCCTTTTAAGGATGTGCAGTCTAAAAACGTTTGAGAAGAAAGCAGAGGTAATGGGGTCAAGCAATCCTCAAAGATATACACTGACTGGTAATTTGTGTAAAGGTAAGCATATGATACTTTTTCCTGTTCTCACTGATAAGGGGTTCTAGGACTTCACAACTGTGATAAAGACAGCATAACAGCAAAGATTCTTGAAAGCCTCAGAGAAACCTGGAGATATTTTTCAACTGCAGAAGTAGCCTAGGGTTATGTTCATGAAAGGCAATGAAGAACTGCATCCATACATCTCTTGCTTCAGTTTTGTGTTCAGACTAAAATTCCACCATGGTCTCTACAACTGCAGAACAGCAGAACATCAGGCTCCTCGTTTTGGAGGAGAGAGGTGTCACAGAAAATAGAGGAGTTTGCTTTCAGCCTGAGCAGTAAGTTCGACTTTGATGGAAAGTTAGTCTGAGTTAGGGACTACAGCTCAGTGCCTAAAGGTAGTCATGGATGAGATCAAAGAGTCAGTTAATCTACTATTTTATCTGTGTTTATGGCAAATAAATGGATAAAGAAATAATGTAAAGAACAGGAAAGCAAAAGTGACCCAGTTCCCAGCTTGCCTTCAGTGCATTTGACTGATTTTGTGGAATCTGATTTTGCTGCAACTGGAAGAGCTTGTGTATCCCCTTTCCAGATGGTTTTACTGCTCAAAAATGTCTCAACATCCTTCTTATTCTTAAAGGAAGGAAAGTTTTCTAATATCATAATTAAATTGGAAATCATTTTGTCTCAGCAAGCTGCCAAGACCAAAAATATAAAATCTCAGGAAGAAGGTAGGTGCCGCAAAATGAAATTGGGTATTTTCCTCTTCTTTCTTCCATCTTTCAAGAAAAAGTGAGTCATTTAATCATTCTCTCAACCTTTATGTCACTTGTCTTTCAGGCCAAAGATTTCAAGGCTTGGTAATACTTCCTTATAGGGAAACACTTCCATTCTTCTGATAACTTTCACCACCATCTTGTTCAAATTTCTGGTCTTACTAGGCAATATTGATATTGCAGGAGAAGACTATGACACACCATTTCATTTTTTAAAAAATTTTCCTTTCCATTTTATCCCTGCAGATCAGGAGGCTGAGAGACAAGGCTTGATTTGGCCAAATTCAACAGCAGAGAAGGGACCAGGAGAATCCAGGTTTCCTCACTTTTTTTCAGAAGCCTAAAGCTCTGCCCAGTGTGTGTTGGTTGCTAAGCATCAATCTGGCTCTTACGGAAATAATGAATACCAGAGAAAGGCTTGACATTATTTAAAACTGACTTCAAAATTTTATATCTCCCCTTCCCCAGGGTGAGAAACATCTCTCAGGTAAATGCAGTGTGGAAATTTTAAGGAAAACAGTTGGCTAGACCAGTAGAGAAATTACTCATGAGTACAGAAATTACCTGAAGTAGAACGGAGATGGGATAGACTCTGGCTGATGTTTTAAAATACGACTTCCTTTTATCTGTAAAGATGAGTTAGCTGGCATCCTGATTTACATACCTAGGTAGAGTACCTAAAATTCAGCACTGTGCATAACAACTTCTAGGCCATCTTGATGCGACAACATCCTGAGCCCCAGACTTAGCAACAATTTAAAACAAAGGTTTTCTGGATGGAGTCTTTGAAGGCCTAAACTGAGGTTTTGTTTGTTTGTTTGTTTTTTCAGACAAAGGAAATAGCTTTAGTTGTATTTAAACAGAATATCAATGATTATTCTAGGTATGTGCAGCAATGCACTCAGATGACCAGTAACAAGTTGAATTTAACCCATTTGTAAACACTTATCCTGGGTGACTGGATATTTTGGTGTCCAGTTTTGCCCTTCCCATGTCTTGGTAGTATATTTGTAATGCACTACTGAATTTCAGTAGAATTTTTTAATCACCTTTTTAACAATATATAATTATTGTTGACAGCAAACCAACTAGAAGAAACACTTCTGGATTAATTAATAGTGACCTATAATTAAACTCTGAAGTACTTAGAGATGGAGTGGTCCCTAGATAATATTGCTTTAGTTTTAATGAGTGTTTATCATTCTTGTTTGCTTCCCCTGTGGCAGTTATCAAGGTTAGTTACAAAATTTCTTAATTAAATAGAACTACATAGAAGGTACTGCCTTAGCAGAAAACAGCTTGAAATATTCATGATTTAAACATAATCTCAAAGTATGCAAACTCCTGCCCTACAAATTTTTAATCATAGTTTTCCTACAGAACTCAAGCTTTTCCTTAAGTCATATCTTGACACTAAAAAACAGTGCCATATTTTAGGATTGTTCTTGTTCCCTTATCTCTGAAAGATAAGAATGTGTTATTAAATGTCTGCCTTCTCCAACATGTGAATCACTCAAAAATACACTTTTATATGAAAGCTTTGATATAGGATTTCTGATTGCTGGCCCAGGCTTCACTAACCAGTTTCCAGAGTAATTAAGTAAATCTCTTTATTTCACATTTTCAAAATGTAGTCTGACAAATTAGATTCCTAATGGAATTAAAGGATCACATTCCTACCAAATTCCATATGGAGTTTGGTACCCAGAGTGCTGTCAGTAAATAATCTGCCTTTCACCAATTCCACATTCTCGGGTGACACCAGAAATCGCAGATTCCATCACCCTGAGAAAAATTCTCTTTGCTTCCAACTGTTGCAGATTGAAAGCTGAAGTAACTAAAAATAAGGTAGCATATGGAGGGAGCTTCATCTTTCAAATATAACACGCATATAAATGTTTGCTAAAGCTTACCTAGTTCACACAGGTGATACTTCTATGCTTACATTATATACAAGATGATTATCATACGTAAAACCTGTAAAGACTCACATTGGTACTACTAAAGAATGATCTTTATACAATAATAAATTTTTCTTCAGTAGAAGCCCTAATCGTCTCCACTGCTGATTTGCATTGTGCTGCTGGCAAGGTATTCTTAATTTGTTTTGTTGGAACAATAAAACAATGTGCGTGAAAGTTTATACACTAAAAAAAAGCAAATCTTGTCTGGTCCCAGTCTGGTCTGCACAGTAGCTGGTCTAAGTAGTTAAAATCAGGCAATCTCAGAAAGGGAGGGAGGTTACCATTGTTTAGACCCTAAGTAAAAATAGAATACTGATTGGGTTCAAATGAAGGTTGTTCTTAAAGTAACTTGTGCTTACAGATTCTTGCTGCCAGTCTAGATACTTCTCACGTTAAAGCACCTGGACAAAAAATTTTTCAGGGGGAGAGACCACTAGAAATGCCTACCTGGTAGCATTTTCAGGTGTAATGCAACAGAAAAAATGGTATTGGAAAATAAAAGGGTATGGAACACTTACACTTGCCAATATGTAACCGGAATAGTTATCTGTGAAACTGGAGCAGAGCTGTTTGAACATTGTATTCAGTCACTGCCAATTCCTGGCCTAGTTAGAGCTGTGTGCTTGGAACACCCTTTCCCACCACTTTCTCTTTTCCTCCCACTATGCAGCACTTTCCCTGTCCCAGTCACAGTTTGGCATCAGATTGTGCCAGCCCTGAACACTGCTGCTATTTACTGCTGAGTCATCACTTCACCACTGTCACAGAACATCATCGTCACTGCTCCAACAGGAGCATTGCTACAGCAACCCTGTGGGACCAGGAGGGAGAGAGGATGGCAAGACACAGGCAGTGGAAGAGTTGAGCACTGTACGTTCTTTCAGGGAAAAGCTATCTTAAGGAAGCTCCCTGGGGTCTATGGTCACTGGTTTGGAAACAGCACAATTAGCTCTCCCCGTCCTCACATGCCATACCTCCAGAATGCCCAAAGGATCAGTGCTCGAAGGCAATGGGAACTAGAAGAGACTTCCGTTGTTTATTGTGGTGTTGTTGAAGTCTTCTGGGGTTGACAGATGCCGCTCCAGAAGGTTAATAAGATGAAGAAAGCTCTTCCAGCTGGACCGTAAGAGGGATTATGTCTGAGCAGCAGATAAACAGATTATTCCAGAAACAGACACTGCTCTTTTTTAAAACTTCGTCACTCCTGTCTTACCACTCCAGTTCCCCAGGCTAGAAGTGTGGGCGTTGGAGGGGTTTGCCCAGCTCTTGCACTCTGGCACCTCTTACACTCTGCCTAGTTGCAATTCAATGTAGTCCAAGGCAGGAGACACCTGAAAAATAAAGACATTTGGGGATTTTAGTTCTCTAAGAAAACAGAACTCTTCTACTTGACCAAAATATTCTTGTTTCCTGCATGACTGGTCTTGAAAACTGTGAATGATCAATAGACAGCATGCATTTGAAAACTGGATTAATATTATTGATCATTTGCCTTGCTCTCCAAGTTCAGGGAAGCAGAGGTAAGTCCATATATTAAAGGTTTAGATGAATTTTACATTGCATATGTTGAGAAAATATTTTCAAGATCAAGGGCTTCCATATTATAGATTTTTTTGTTTAGAATGTTATGTTTTGACAATTCAAGTAGAGACACTACGGTTACTGATACTGCAATAAAGCTGCAAAAGGAAATATTGGCATTATTTCTTATGTGTGCTTTGCAGGTTTTACAGTATCTGTAAGAGATGCCATTTAGCTTCATTTTACCTGAACATGTTCTGTTATGAAAAAATATTATCTATGAGACAAATATATGGCAAGTGAAAAAAGGCTGAAAGATCATCTAAGCGCTGAGGTGGTTAAAGACGGTCTTTCGTCACTGAAATGTAGAGAAAATAGCAAAAGATATCTGCATTTACTAGTGAAGAATGTTATTCTGATTATTAAAAACAACATCAAAAACTTCTAGATAGACAAATTCTGCAAGAATACATCATACTGGCAAATATACAAAAAATGGCAATTCCAGTAAGGATTAATGCAATAACTATAAAATTATTTGCAAGAAAACGGAAATACAGGGAACTGCTCTGTACTTAGTACATCAGCTAACTATTGCTCTATTTAAAAACATTTAAAAGTTCACCACATTTATAAAAGTACTTCAACAACAAAAAAGAAAAGATGGTGATGTGGTTTTCCCTGGTTAGTCCCATATTCAAAAGATTTAGAGCTTTGGGGAACGCATTTAATTTTGGAGGAGGTTTCTCATTAAGTTTTCCATCTCTGCTTTGATATTTGCATAATTGAATTAAAAGCTAACATTACAACTGCTATGTATGCTCAAGTCAATGACCTTCTAATTTTATGTCAGGCCTGTTAATTAAATGCAAAGAATGTAAAATTATAAAAGATAAGTCTAGTCAATGTTATCTAAATATTTGTTAGGGAGACAGTATGAAATATTGCTGTCAATACTATTTCAAAAGTTTTATTAACACATTTGGGGTTTTTTTAAGAAACTCCTGCTTTTCTTAAAGAAGTACAGAAAAACAGACCACAGTTCTTGTATCTCAGTTAAATTATGTAGATCTGCCATAGTGGACAACTAAAGTACTGAAAAATCCTTGGGGAAATATATAGTAAGCACTACAATTATGTTTTGTGGCTCTTTAATTTTCCTTTTTGATTCTATGCAAATAGTTTCATTTAATCACTAATGACATTTTGGAAATGTGTCAAAAAATGAGAGAATGATGACATTTCATGTCTGACAAGAAAACAAATTTTATCAAGATGCATTGTTTTTGCGTTTAAGTTGCATATTCTGTGATGGAAAGAGACAGAATGAATTCCAGGCAGTTCACCCATGCTTGATGGCATCATTGCAGCCCCTATTTATAATTACAGCTTAGAAAGCAACGTGGTAAAAGTGGCATCACATAATTTCCCCAACTGCAAATTGTCATTGTATGTTACAATCCACTTTCCATAAAAGACCAGCAAAATGATGGGGGCCTATCTTGACAGAGAGGAATACTAACCAACTAGAAATATACCTTGCCAACAGTTCTATAAAGTGCATGTGGCATGCACAAATGTATAATAATGACTCTTTTTTTTTGACATTTAGTCATGACATACATAATAAAAATAAACTATTTAATTTTGAATATATGCACACAGATCTCAAAATTCTTAATGCTTGTGTTAAGAAACTTCTTTTTCAGGGCAGAGATGCTTCCAGAGCTGTTATTTTATGACTCAGCATTAAGGTCAGATACTTGCAGAAGATATTTATTCAAAGTATATAGGCTCTCCCAGTAATCTGAGTATTTGATGAATCACTCATTAGGGCTCCTAACATAGGTATTTTGAGACCTTTAAGGTCATTCAAATTTGCAGTATATGTAAACTGTGACACACTAGTAAGATATAAAACAGCCCCATCTTAAACAAAAACAACAAAAAAAATCTAAATATTTAAAAGGTTAGTCAGTTGATTTTTTTGTCATGAAAAACTAAAATTCAAATTCTTTATTTTCTCACATTTCTATTTAACAAAGAGTGGGTTAACAAATATGGAGTTGCTTAGTAATGTTTTTTGGTCCCTCTTCTGTGTCCCTATTTAAGGACCCACAGAGTCCTTCTCCCAGCCATTTGGAGGCTCTCCAGGAGCACCTCCAATTCCACAGCAAACAAACAGGAAACTGTAGAGAGCAAAATAAGAGTTATGGTGTTTAACTTTGGCCATAATTTTGCCACTGTCCTGAAAAAAATTGTCTGTAGCAATGGAAAGGGAAAGTGTGAGGGATAAAAACTTGGTGACAGCAAAAAATCTGTGCACAAAATCTGAATAGTACACTATTGAACAGCCAGACTAAATACCAAAATGCAGAGGAGCTTTGAACTCTCAAAACTATGCCTTGATACTGGGTACATCCTAGCACTTGATACTGAGAATGTATTCAAGGCTGTCTTGTGGCATTTTTTATTCAACAAGCACATATCTGCTATTTACTCAGCCATTCCTTAGGACACAAAGGCTTTGTGTGTGCTCTATGAAATCATTTTAATTCATTCTGACTCACCCCTTCCTGCTAGGCTGTTCTAATTCAGCAGTAAATGTTTCAGATCTTCATTACTATAATTGCCCTCAAAAAATAGTAATAATAAACAAAAAGGTTTAAGCAAATTTGTGCCAAAGGAAAAGGGAAATCACGGAATATAAAGCTTCAAACAAAGAATGAAAACAAGATATATCTGCTTTTTGAACTAAGATCATATTCTAATCTCATCGATAAAATAAGAGTTATCATGTTAAAGTTGGCTTTCCTGGTTGGGCTTATAAATTTATGAAAACTAAGACTTCCGTTTTTCTCTCCTTTCTCATTTTCATGTAACACTGCACTATATATGGGATTTGATCTTTTCTGTTTTCTGGCTAAAAGCCGAACTTTAATATAAATACTAGACAACTGTCACTGAATCCTAAAGATTAATCCCAGAAATAGTCACATCTGTGCCATAGGGACTAGTGAACTGCATGGGAATAAACAGCAAGATATGTGGGATTTTTCTCAGAAAACACCTGTGGACAATATGATCAATATTAATGATCAAAGGTTTTTTCCTTCTACAGGACATTCATTTACAGTCTACAAGAAAATAACTGGGAGTCTTAACAAACTAGAAATTCAGACTGTCCGTGTTCATTTCTCAACTAATTTTGGAGTCTTTGTGGTTTAAGCAGTGCACTAAGTGACATGGCCAACACCCATCACATAGCAAACATGTTTTCTTTCCAGAAGACAGTTTTCTTCCCCAGAGGAAAATTCTGTATGCATTCTACTGCACTTTGATGCTTTGAAATATTTTTCCTTCTCTTTTTACCTCTGTCCAACCTAGTCCCTTCTGGAATTAAAATTAGTCTTCTGATCAATCTCTATCACATAATTCTTCCATGTTAATCTGGAATTAGGTGCACTATCTTGTGCATTCCATGAGATTTGTACTTGTAATCCTAGCTGTGTTTCAATTTCTTCCCCTTCAGAATGTGTGATATTGAATAACACACTTCTTAAAAAAGAAAGAAATATCTCTCTGCTTTCATATACATGTCTGCTGGCATTTAGTCACTGTCAGCTGCTATTTTCTAGACAGAGACTTCAGAACAGTAACCTGTCTGGAAAACGTAAGATTAACAATCATCTGACACCTGCCACAGCATAGGTGTGTTTATATGCCCTTACAAAATTGTAGCATGACTTATCATGGCATGCAAGCACACCACTGGTTTTACCCTCACAAAACATCTGCTCTGACAGAGTAACACTATTGTCCTCATTTTCACAAAAGCATGAGGACCTGAGGTGTGACACACAAACTGAAGTCCTGGCTTGTAAGAAGCATGGCAGTCATAAAGCAGGACAGTAGCAGAGGTTGCTGGGCTGATTCTCAGAGCATCAGCCTGGTTACACAGACATCTGCAAACCAGTAGGACCCAGGCTCACAGCTACATAACTAACTGTGCTTGGCCACCATGCTTGTCTTCTCACTGATGAGGTTCTGTACTGGCTTCTAAAGTTCTGCTTCAGTGCACGGCCAAAATTGCCTTCTTTCTGGCCACTCAAATGACTCAATACCTCCCTCAGACTTTACCCAACTTTATTTTGGCACCCCTGTTACCTAAAATACCAGTTTTGGTGGCTGTGTTCCAGGTATACCTTTCATACATACAACTCAGCACACATCATAGAAACCCCAGCAGTTTCAGGCAGGAAACAGCGATGCACTCATCTTTAATTTTGTGATTTCATGGTGATGGCACAAAAGGAAGACATTTCTATTCAAGTTCTTTTCCCTTTTTCCTCTTCTCCCTCAAAACTAGATGAATAAGTTATCATGCTTATATCAAGAATTGGATTAGGTGTCCTCCAAACCAAACTTGGTCTATGCAGCTTGATCCTAAGTTAAGTAAGGTTAAGTGCAAGTCACGCTCTGTCAAAATAAGGTGGAGTCAATTCGCCAGAGACTTTAGATTGTACTGCAGAATGAATGACCCCAAACTGTGAGGAAAATCAACCAGTTCCAATTACACAAGCTGAAGTAAAGAGATGACACTGGGGCTTCTGGCACTTTTTTCTACACCAGACATCCTAATTGTCATCATACACGAATACAGTTACCTCAATAAAATCATTCTGCACTGCAACTCTTTGACTCATACCACCAAAACTGTTGAAATGTTGACATATGGCAAAGCATCACTGGAACTTGAACTTATGCTGTCCTGCTGACTTTCTCAGAGAGGGCTGTACCTCTTGAGAATGACTAATCAGAAAAGAAAGAGCAGAGGTGCTCAGCTGAGTGTTTTATCCCTGCAGATTGGATGCATCCCTCCAAGAACTACTCAAACATTTAAAGCATTTTCTTGCATCCTTTGATATCATATCCATATCAATTAATAGAACAGCCTTTCAGGTCAAATGTTTCTCAAATGGCCAAAGAAATATAAATAGATACATTTCATACATGAACATTAAAATCAGTCATTCTTCAATGATGTTTCTAGTCCAGGTTCTAGACTCCAAGCAGACTGTTTCAAGATTCACAAACTGGCAGTGAATGCATAGATGGCCTTTGATATTTTTTTGTGAATTCCAGCAGCAGAAGTGAGCATAGTTGATGAATACAAATTTTTACCTTTCTGTCTGAAAGAGAATGCAAAAATTTCTATCTTTAAAGAGACATATTACATCTATGAAAACATGAGTTTCTTTCTATGTTTTTGTCAGGTTGCAAGAAAATGTGTCAAAATCATAAGCTGACTCAAAGATTTCAGCATGTTCAATATTTATGGTGTGTACAGACAGCATTTATTGTAAATGTGATTTCATCATTAGTACATGACAACTATATTCACAAAAGCGGGAAAATCTTACCAGTTGCATGTTATGTTTTCTATTCTCATCTATAATAGGTAGATAATTTGCTACAATCACTTTCCCATGAATTGTATAATTAGTATTATTCAGAGAAGTTACTAAATTATTTGCTCTAGAGAGGGAGACAAAACTGTTTGTCTTTTTTAAGGCCCATGCATAAATTTCATAAAAACTGTTCCAAATTCTTTGTTTCTTCCTGAAGTTGGTTATCAACTGTGTTTCTCCACTTGGCATAGAAAATGCCACACAGATATGTATGAGCAGAGGAGGAGGGGAACAGCTGAGGGATTCTGATATCTATTTTATCTTCCCAGCGTTACCTACTTGCAGAAATTAAATTCTTCATACTTACTGAAATCCAAGAGCACATTGGTTAATGATAGCCATGATATTTGGTACCAAAATATAAGTCCAGGTTAATTTGAAGGGTTCTAAAAAAGAACCATTACTGAATGTCATCTGAATGTCATGAATGGCTTTGAACAAGAACAAAAACAAAACCAAAACAAAACATTTTGGAGGTTTTTTTAAAATTTGCATATTTAGTAATGTCATTGTTTATAGCATATATTCCAGAATAATTTATCACATTCTTCTTCAGATTTTTTCCATACATGTTCTGAGGTGTAGGTTGTTTCATTATAACCAGACATTTAGAATTTTTAACATAAAGATTACAATAGAAATGTATCACAAAGATTTATGGGAGACTTACACGTTAACAGTAACCAGATTCTTCACCTTTCATAGACATTTAAAGAAGCATAATCATGCATTTCTGACAAGAAGCAGGATTTATGAAAACCCACCGTTTTCCTGGATTCTTGAGAAGTAAATCTCTATGTATATATCTAATTTTTAAAATTAACATAACCTTTAAAAGGTTGGCAATTATAGAACTTGCCTTTAAGCAGAAGCCTGGAACTCCTCTCCTGTGTCACAGAGAGCTTGAGTGCAGCTTCTGAATATGTGGAGGTGATGTTTTGTCGTGCTGAATCCAAGCAAGAGATACAGGGATCAGGCATATTTTGTCTTCTGTATGAAGTCTCCACTGCTCAAGCAGAGCCTGGCACCTCCCTGACACGTAAAAGTGATACTGAGTCTTGCATAATACAAGATATTAGTAGGTACAGGAAGAATTCTATACTGCTGAGTGTGTAGACATCATCTTTGTGGGTTTTGTACGGGAAGTTCATGAATGAATTTTAGCTAGCTACACACAGGATCTTACAAACTAGAGGCCTGTCCCCCATAGACAGAGAATTGCCACAATTAGAGATCCAGGCCTCATTCCACAGGCAAGTTACTGTTTAGTCACATTTAAGGATGGAATTTATACAGCCAGCCAAGATACCAAACAGAAATTACTAAGCTCATAATTGTCCATATTTATTCTGAGAAATTAAAATTACTTATTTTTAATATATATGTCTTAGCCCTCTTTTTTTTTGGAAATGGAGGCATTCTCAGCCACAATTCCTCTTCTGCTGAAGCTAAGCATCAATGTCCACAGCTTATCTTTCAGCAAAACTTCCCCACAGGAGTGGATGCAGCTCTCTTACTCAGCAGTTCACTGGCTAAGTGAAGAAGTGAGATCCAAAGTGAGTAACTCCCCGTGCCTCAGTTACCCCAGTTACAGCCCAGATAAGACCCACCAGGATGCAACAATCATCATGGCTGAGTCCCTCAGCAATTCCTTCCAAAGTTCTTTCCCTGTGTGCATTAGAAACAGTTCAGTAATATATTGGACATGAAGATAAGTTCAAGCAAGCCCTATGACCCTGGGTTTAAGGGCATTGAGCTCTCAGACAAGACCTGAGCAGATTAAATATTAGCAAAATTTTTTCTAGTATGGAATTCTATACCCTGAACTTTTCAAAACTGTGAGCAAGGTTGTGAAAACACACTTGGAAATGCAAAGCAAACATAGTTGAAGTAGCAGGATCTAACAAAGCACTGGCAAAGCAGCCCTGAACATCAGCAAGAGTAAAACCTCCACTTTCACATCAGCATGGGAAGAAAGAGATTGCTGCACACAGGATGTAGGCAGCATTTGGTGATAAAGCCATGCCATATTTTAATCTGTCCCTGCTCATCTAAGCCCCTTCAAATCCAGTTAGACTCTTCCCATGCAACAGACTTGAGGAAACATGCCATGGAAAAAAATATTTTAGAAGGAATATAAGGAGAGGACATGTCATGGGCAGCCTGTCTGTCACTGGCAAGTGCCATTAGAATGTGGGATCCTCACTAATGCCACGATAGGAGGAGAGTGCCTCTAGGTGAAAAGACCAGGTATTAGCTCTCTTTGTACTTTCTATGCTCCATCTGGTGTTTACATTGATCAGCCCACTAAGAAATCTTTCAGGACTAATCAGCTCTGCTTCTGTTACTGGCTCAATTATCAACAAAATGTTGGCCCCACTATAAATTCAGGTGTAACATCTTTATGTATCTTTGCTGAATTAACCTTCCTGATAAGCTTTCCTCATTGTATTTCGACATTTCTCTTTATATAAGCCTTGTCTTTTAATTATTATTTTATTGTGCTGGCAATATGTCTCATTTATCAATCAAGCATTCCTGTCTTCCTAAGAAGATCCATTGATTTTTCAGACTAATCTGCTTTTTCACACATTTCACACCTTTTGATGATTTTAATGATGAATTATTCAGTCTTCAACGATTTTGTCACCTTGAATTTAGATGTCAAATCTTTAGCTACCATATTTTTAATTCTTCTCAATAGCATCTAAATTTTCTCAGGTCAAATAAAAATAAATGTTTAATGGCAAAATAATGCTCTAGATAGATGTTCCTACCCAGAGATTGTCTACATTCCTGAAAAATGCAATTTTTCAACTCCAACTCCCAACTCCAAAATCTGAGGCCTTCCAAAACTAGTACTATTAACAGAGAGAAATTAATAAAGGTATATAGAGAAGCATCCACTCCATTTACACAAAAAGGTATGAATAAGACCCTCTTGCTCCTATGTTTATAAAAGCAAATTAAAAAAAAAAAAAAAAAAAAAAGCTGACCAATTATCTGAATAACTTTTAACTCTTTTTCTCCAGAATCCATTTCAATAGTAATGTACTTTCCTTTTTTTGACATGCAGACTATTAAGAATTATTTGAAATCTGTTCCTCCTGCCTCGTTAGTTTAGTTAGGGTATAAATTTGATAATGCAGGTCTCAAGAGACACAGGGGAGAGGCCTGGTCTAATTTCAAGAATTTCAGATTTTTAATATGTGAAATGAATACCATTTATCTACCTGAAACCAAAATCTGAAGAGCAGTACTATGCACTTGAGAGATTGGTATGGATATCAAAGCACTTTGAATAGATCCCATATGAGTTAGATTGCTGTATCATATTTTGAAAATTGCTTTATGGTGTTTTGAAAAAATTTTGTTATATTTGTCTAAGTTCAGGACTAGATGTCAGGGACTCCAGAATTTAATAACAGCTGACAGTGATTCTGTAGATAACCTTGGTAAAACTACCTCAATATTTTTCTGCAAGTACGTCACTGAGAAAATTTGGACATGATGTAGATTCTCTCATGTGAGAACAAAGGAGAGTTAGACCTTTGTTTAAGGCATTGGAGATTAGCTGAAGTAAAGCATTATCAGACTTCTACAGTTATCTGTCCTTCTGCTCTAGAACTATCAAAGAAAACTAAAAAACTTAAAAATACCTTTTAAAAGTACAACTGAGACTGTCACCTCTGTGAAAAAACAGGGTTAAATGATAAAAAGTCAATTTGGACAGGGAAAATTTGTGATAAACATTGAATATTTTAATTGCATGTGCTTGTATCAGAAAAAAGAATTAGAAAAAATTACAGATGCTATTTATTTTAAGAAACATTAACAAAGCTAGTGTTATTTGGATTATTTATGTCATCAAATGATGTACCTGTAAAATTTGCATCACTCCAGTTTATTCAATTACTATGCTACATAGTGAAAATAAAAGGGATCAACTAATATCTATGGATTCAATTTCATAACAGTGTATGTCTTTTAGATTTTTTTTTCAACCCAGGACACTGAAATCAAGGCATCTAAAAAGGTATAGATGGAGGCATATTTTAGTAAAGTATATGGCTGAAACATCTGTGAGGCTTAGGTAACAATTTCTCAGTTAGAATTTCCACAGACACAAGTGGAAACACAGATCTGAAGAATTATGAGGAAATTTTTATGCCAGAAAGCAAGTTTTCTTCCATTCACAATCAGCAAATATTAGGAAATTGATATTGTACATTCATGTGGAGAGAAAGGCCGGTGCTTTCTAGAATTCAAATTTTGCTTTAGTAAAAAAGTGATTTCAAAGAATTATGATAATTGAAGTTATTCTAGTAAGAGAAAAATACTAACCCAAGATATAAATTAAATTAAACTTATTGCAATAGATATACTTTAGAAACAGATTAAAAAAAAAAAAAAAAAAAAAAAAAAAAAAAAAAAAAAAAAAAAAAAACCAAGAGTACTGGGGGGAAAGAATAAAAAGAGAAATAACTAAAAAATTTACACCCACCTTAAATAGGGTGGCAGAACAGTGCAAACTGAAAGCAGAAAGTATCTGGTCACTCCTCAGAATGAAAAGCCCAAATAGGGACCCTAACAGAGACTTTGAAATCATTACAATAATCATATGAGAAGAATCTCCTTTGTCAGTTTTACGAATAGTATAATTCTTAATTCAAGTTAAAGACTTAGAGTTAATCCTGGTGAGGAAGCAAATCCTTCAAGAAAGACCTCTGCTCCATACAAAAGCTATCAAAGAGCTTAGTGACAAAATCCTCTGCCCCAGTTGGTCAGGCTGCCTGTGCAGCTGGTCTATTGCAGTCAACACACCTTGTGAAAGGCAGTGGACCTACAACTGGCTACGTTCCATGTGGATTTTTGATTCTCTCTTCTAGAGGATTTCAGGAATCTGCTGTAAGATTTTAATGGCATTGGATCATCTTCCCTCATCCCATATAACATTCCAGTAACTCTGTGTCTCAGCTGACTCAGTGTTTGGTCACTTGTGGATTCTGTTGAACCCAATGACGCATTTTCACAGGGGAAATTCCTCTTTATGCAGTTTATGGTTTGTGAGCTGACATTAATATGGAAAAATTACTTCCATTTCATTTCATGTCAAACATTATATGACTGCATCATCCTTTTAAATTATTTTGCAACAATTAGGCAGTTACAGGTCTGCAGGTCACTGTCTCTGGCATGCATTAAAAAGTAATAACAATCACCTATTGCCTTTGTTTTGTAACATTGTTTCTTTCAGACAATACTCATCACAATCAAGCAGTCGACTTTCTCCCATATCAGAGTAGCACCTATCTCAAAATACGGATGTTACTACTATGATTTCTACACAGTAAACAATGGATGTTCATGTGGAAATTGATAAGAACTGAGACACATATAGGTAGACATACACACCTATGTCTACTGATACGCATGGTAGAACCTCCCCCATTCTTCATTTTACATATTATTCTTTTTATATAAGTATTTTTTGATTATTTTTCTCATCATCTATCTGCCCACTTTTCTTTAAACATTTAATTAACATAATTCCAAAGTGTCAAGATAATGTGTTTTTAACCTTCTTTATTTTCTCTTGATTTGCCTAAGAACAGGATAATTAGTGTTATATGCAGCATGACATTTCTTCTTTCTCCAGCAAACTAAGTTTTACTCTTGTTTTTCTTGTTAGTGCTACTCCTACCGAACTTACTCCATTTTAACCCTATTATTTCCCCTTATTCTTCCATTAGAAGCTTTAAAACCATTTTTCAAAGTAATTTTTTCATTTGATTCATCAGGATTCAGGACACACATATGTTGCTTAAAGTCTTCTAATTCTTTCAAATTATCTTCTATTCTGATTTTGTTTTTCCTTTATTTTTCATCTGTAATTACTGTACCAAATTACAATCAAAAAGAAAATTTCCAAATTTGTTAACATGTATACAAAAGTTTGGAAGATAACCTAAAAGATGCTCATTCCTCCTGTCACATGATCCTGCAAAAATCTGCATTTCAGCTCATTTGAATCTGTAGTTTATACAATATTTTTAACATTAATTTTTTCACAAGCAATTTAGCTGCTATGTCATGTAATACTGCAACACAAATACTTATGAAGTGGAACCAGATGAGTCCTGAATTTTTGTGATGGGGGTTCCTATGCCTGAGGTTATCTTGACAGCCTAGAAGCATTTCCATTTTTCACAACTGATTAATTTCATAAGTAAAATTTAATCCTAGGTCTCAATTCCTAGTCACTGATTTCACTTTTTTCTACTGTAACTGTTCCACTTTGCCTGGAACATTTAAAGATTTATTGAAATATGATGACAGAGCATTCACAACACCAATCATCCAGTTGCAAAGAAACAATCATAGTCTGTTCTGATTAATACTTCAGTTTACGTGAGGGAAGGATAGAGGAGTGCACTGTGGAGTAAAAGAGAGTCTGGAAACAGGCCTTTCTTTTCCCAAAGGCAATAAAACTCCTGTCTGACTTTTGAAAGTTTCAGGGTCTAGTTCTTGGGATAGCTTCAAGGTTATGAACTTGATTTGAAGGGAGATGTTCCTTGAAGCCCAAAGGAAAGATAAGATTTTAAAGACTTAAGGTACAACTATTTCTCATTTTACTTATCTGCTAGTGTAGACATTTCTTATCACTGTACTGTAAATTTCCCTACAGGGCGATATGCTCACAAATGAGATACACAGGGTTCAAGCACTTAAGTGTCTTTTGTGGATCTAATCCAAAGTCACTTTTGAAAACAGGATTTAGAGCTTCTGAAACTTTTACCCTGTGTGTCCTGGGGTCAGGTGTTGAAATACAAGGAAATTAGTTAACAAGTCACTTGAGGCTCAGTTCCCCCATGTGGTCAGAGGCCAATTCTCCTCAGCACAATAATTCAATCTGTGCATTGACTCCACTATAATGTAACAAAAAGAATTCTCAAGTTCATGTCCATTTTCAAGATATGAACTTGCACTGGTTACCTACTGCCTAAGCAAAGTATGTTTATGTACTTTCTTGTTTTTTATTTTTTACAGAAATTCCTAATAAAATAAACCGTGCTGAAGCCAAACATCTTGCAGTCACCTCAGGGTCAGACAAAACAGAAAGAACAACAAAGCGATCCAGGATATCAACCATAAGGAGGATATTTGACATGGCAAAACACCGAACAAAGAGGTCATCCTTTTTCTCAACTGGTGTGAAAGTTTGCCCACAAGAATCAGTGAAGCAGATTTTAGCCAGTCACCAAGCTTACTACAGATTAAGAGGTAAGATGATTATTATAGTATGTACTTCCTCCTTTGAAGTCTTTCCTTTAACTGAGGAAACACAGTAATTTTCCAGAATCTTGTTCTTCACCTTTAGGCAGTGTATGTGCTATTGACTTTATACTTTATTTTTACATAGATAATTAAATGTTACATCTGCATCAGCAGGGTTCAAGATAGACAGTTACCAGAAGAAAATAAAACAATGCACTCAAAGGACTAATGAACTCAGAGTAATTGCACAGTGTTCTAGCATGGCTGAACATGAAGAGCAAATTGTGCTTGCATTAGTGTTGAAAGAAGTACAACCTTTCTCAAAAGAGCAGGTACCATCATTGCTACTCAAAATCAATAGCACCAGTTTAAGACAAGTATTGGATTTATTAAATGGTCATTGCACAAATGTGTTGCTGTATCTGTAGTTAAATTAAGTCTATGGCAGTGTTGGTATGCAGTAAACACTGAGATAATTGCTAGCAACTCGTGAAAAAAGTTCTGGGAAGAAAAAATATTTGAGGCATTTTAAAACCAGGACTTTCTCAACTAGGTCAGTCCATTCCCAGCTCTTTTTTTTACTTTCCTTGCCTACAGAAAGCCTATTGAGCTACCATTTCAATTTTTGGTCCCATTTTCTCTCTTCCTTCATCTACCCCTCCCAGTCTTCCATCCTGTAGCTGTTCTATTTTGTATTAGAAAAATATGTGTATTTTCACTGCAGCTGGATAGTCCAAAGCTAATTCTAGAACCTAGACAGCATTCCTGGGATTCAAGTATCTAAAGAAACATCTACTCCCTAAATCACCTTTCTTTATCTATTTTTCCTCTTTATCAGACACCATCCATTCATCTGTGTAACCTGGCCGCTCCTCAGCTCTCATTTAGGGAACCAATTAGTTCCCTCTGAAATGGGAACTAATTCTCTGGATGTAGAGCAGCAAAAATTTTACTCCAGCAGCCACTTGCTACAGGCAGCATGGGAGAACTACAACTAATGCCTGTAGCTATTTCTATAAAAATATTTAGTACCCATAGTAGCATCGAATGGGCATTAGACAGAAATCTGAAATGTGTAACAGAGGCTGATCCAAAAAGCATTTTTTAAATAGAAATTAATCTGAAATTCTCTGGTTACATCTCAGATCCCTGAAATTCCCTGGCTACATCACAAGCTATCCTGAAACAGACAGGTGTCATTAACCTGAACTCAAATAACTGTAACTATGACCCTTTCATTTATAAAAGCTGAATATGACAGTACTACCAGCTTTTTGGAGAGCAGCACATCACCTGGGATATTGGACTCTATAAGTCTTGTAGTACAAGAAGGTTTAAACTTATACTCCTTTTCCCCAGCAGTGTCCTACACTCACAAAATTTTCTAAGCAGGTGTCAGTCCAGTTCTTCAACTCAAACTGGAGTACTTCCCAAAAAGCAAGCAACAAAACACACTCTACAACTGAAAAATTTCTACACTAATTCATAAAAAGGTTTCTGCTTCCTTGAACAATTTCATAATTTCCATTACAATGTCTTTCTTCAAAACATTAAAAAAAAAATCCTTCAAGGAAAGATCAGAACTTCTGGCAAAGACTTTTGCCCTCCCAGTTGAGCATGTTAATTTATCTGATGAAACTGATAATTTTTTTTTTTAAAAAAAGGGTACACTTGAAAACATGATGAAAACCTCATCCTTGAATCTGTAACCACACTACAATCCTTCATAAAGAGGCAATCTGGTAGCCATGCTGGAGCCTGAGAGCCCGTATCCATCTGTGGGACCATCTTACCTTCATTTGGTTTTGGATATATACTTTCAGGTTCTTTTCTGTGTCTAAAGCCTAGGAGATAACCTCCCCCCACTACAAGTCCCATGACACATTTGTAACTGAAAAGGCATTATGGATCATATCAGTCCTCTAGAAAATTTTTCTGCTAAGAAAATTTAGACAATTTTATTCTTTTTTACATAGATATGTATTCCATGCTTCCAGGGATGAGCACACAACACAAAACAGCTCAGACCGTTGCTGTTGGATATTTGTGCCTACTGTGACCTTATACCAACTCTGAAGTAATACATCATAGCTTAGGTCACCATCAGGACAGTCCCTTATGTGGGACAAACTGGGAGAACACACTACAGTGCCTCCTCAACTGGTCATGTGTCACATTTATCTGGTAACTGGATTACTTATCATCAGATGGTATATCTTTATTCAGCAGTAACTGCTCAGAAAAACAAATACCAGAGAGTTGCAAGAAAAAGGGGATAGAAAGTAGCTCTAATTGATAGCTCATAATAAATAAATCTCTTCAAAAGAGAGCCTGTTCCTTTTTAATAATCTGACCACATCTGCTCCACATGCAGCTGCTCTACTGGGAGGGCAGGTCGTTCCTGAGGTATTATTGAGGGGCCCTAACACAGCTAGGTGAGTACATCCCTACAGCAAGTTTAGAGTATACTTACTGCACTAATTTCAGAGACACTGATATTTTAGATAATGCAGATAATGAACTCACTCTAAGCCAAAAGAAGGTATCAAGTACTGAAAATAAATGTCCCATCTCACAGTAATGAGCTTTGCAAAGTAAAGTGCTAACGGCAACAGCTTTTAAATTACTAGCAAGTTTTGGATAAAATGGTTTTTCTAATAAGTCTGAAAATCCCCTTCTCTAAAAGAATTTCTAAAAAACATTTTGAAGAAGTGTGTTCCTTCTGTGATGAAGAGAGATGAATGTGTCAATGCCAAATCACGGTTAAAAGGCTTTCAAGTTTACTATTTTGTACAAAGCATCTATCCCCAGCCCCTCTCTTCTTACTCAGTCTGCCAGGAAGCTGTGTGGGAAGCCTTTCGTATTTTTCTGGATCGGATTCCTGATACTTCTGAATATCAGAATTGGGTTACTGCCTGCCAGAGGGAAACCTTTTGCATATTTGACATTGGCAAAAACTTCAGCAATTCCCAAGAGCACCTGGAAATAATTCAACGGGTAAGGATTAATCACACTTGTTTAGAAACTGGGAGAGGCTTCCAAGTCCCTCCCACCTGCTTATTTAAGGGCAAAGTATTGCTCAGGAAAAGGAGGGGGTGTGTATTAGAAGGAAAACATAAAAGTATAGTAAACAAAAGAGCAAAGAGGCTCAATGGTTGGATACATCCACTAGTAAAATGCTGTTTTTCTTAATCTTTTTGCAGCGGGTAAAACATAGAACCTTCCAGGAAAGGTAAGTAGCGCAAGTAGAACCTTGCCACTTGATGTTACTCCCCTCTTTGAAAAGATATGTGTAGATGTGTGTGGATGTGGGCAGATACTCAGATAGCCCTGTGGCGTATTTGGTGTGTGCTGTGAGAAGTGTGTATATTGGATATATCACAGGGAACAGTAATTGAATCACAAGTAATGGATGTGGCCACATGTCTGTTACCTCAGACATTTCAAGACACTGCTGAATGTTTTCTCAGACTAATGAAACCCTGATAGAGACATAGCTTTGCTAGGCTAGTGTTGATTGGGAGTGTGAAAAAGTGGTTTTAATTCTCAAAGGGAAAGTCAGATTAATAAAAGTTTAGCTGAGAGGCTACATAAACAATAACATGAAAACTCTACGCCTTCACTTCAGATTTTTCCTGTATTTTTCTACATCATGACAGCGTTAATTAATGTGATACTTTATTCTATAAACTCTTTGGAAAAAGTATGCTCCTGGCAATGCTCAGAAGTTAGAGAATGGCAGGATTAAAGTTACCATACTGAACTCTTGTTCTCTGTATATAAATACTATAGTGCAGCCAGACAAATCATTGTCCACAACTTCTGACTGATGTATTTTTTTTCCTTCACGTTGATTTTGAAGAGATTTTCAGGCAAATAATCTTTTCCATTCATAGGTTACACTGTCTCATGATCACAGAGGTCTTACGTATCTTAATTCATTCTGACATGGGAGATCTGATGTATCTTTAATAATGCAGGACCTAATTGAACTCCCGTGGAAGTCCAAAGGGAGGCCTTTTCATTCATCCTAGGGCAAGCAGCAGCAGCAGCAAGGCATTAATTGAAGTGACTGATCTCAGAGTTCTTAGGTTCTTTGTGAACAGTACTGTTTTCCCAAGACACAATACAGAAAGTGAAGTAAATTCTGTGAAATTACTTGTGCTTTAGCTGGAAGTACAGGCAGCAATGATTATGCATGGTTGGACATCATCTTTACTACTCTGTGGCTTAGAAAACATTTTGTACCTTCTGTAGATGTCATGTAGAGAAATCAGTCTCCAAGTTTAGATACAGCACATAACTAGTTAACATTGTAAAAACATTACAAATAAGACTTCAGTTCTCACCACGCAAGATATCCAGAGGATGTAGTGAATCAGTTGTCATTCATTCTTTATTTATGTTATTAAACATCTAGGTTGTTCCTGTATAGAAATGCATTTCAGATACCTTTCCTGTCTATGCTACAAGCTTTATGCTGCCTCAGTTAACACCATACTACAAATCTGCAGTGCCCTTAGTTCTTTCATTGATACCAGTTTTCACAAATACTTCATCTGTATGCCCTGCAGAAATTTGAGGAATTATACTTTACTCCCCAATTCCAGGAGAGAAAAATCTCAAAATATCCCTTAGAAGATTCTTATCTAAGAACCTACATTTTCCCAAAAACTATAAATTAATTACAATTGGGTTTTAAGGCTACACAATAATTTCTGTTCCAAGTAAAAGAATCTTTAATATGTCTATTTATTTTAAAGAGTACTTAGAGATAGATACTATTGTTGTTTTTCAAACAAACTATCAGTAGCTATTAAAAATGTATTCATCATCACATGACTATAAAAGTCAAACTAGAAAATAATTAACAACAACACCAAATCAAATCCTGTGGTACATTGTACCCACCATATTCTTACTTGAGTTTTTAGCTGTCCTCCTTGGGGAATATGGTAGGCATTAACCCATGAATATTACATCCAGAAGCAAACACTAACATTTCTACATCTCAAAATAATATGGATTCAGGAATCTGATTTGATACTCTAATTATTTGGAAGCATCCTTATGGTATTATAATGCAGGCTGACAACAGAAAAATAAGCCCACCCACTATTTTCTCACACCACACCATACGAAACACGCCTGGAACCTGAAATGTCCATTGGCTCTAAAAACAGAAGAATCCCAAAGCTCTCACTGAACTACCTTGATAGGATGAGAAATAGCAAAGACAAAGGCTGATTTAGGCGATGTACAAGAAGTCTTGCTTCCATTTTAGACAGTGGTCAACCCTTCACTGACTTCCAAGAGTAAAAAAAAAAGCCAGATCCAGTGCACTGATTTAATCTATGTGATCCCTGTGGTGGCACAGATAAAATCTGTCACAAAACCTCATGAGTAGAATCCTGACAGGATTGGTAGTCCTTATGCTGTTCCACTGCCTGGTTAATCAGGTCACAAAATATTCTATTAGAGCTAACTTCTCTCATTTAAACTACACTTTAATATAGAGATCATTTCCATATATTTTTGGTGGTTTACACTTTTGTCATTGCTGGTACAATATGCAGATAATTAAATCACTCATTTCTATTTGATTGATAGGAAAGATGAAATATCAGCAGAGAAAACTGGAGGCAAAAAGGTAGAAGACACTCCCTCCATTTCTACAGGTAAAATCAAATCTGCTTGTGTCTGCCTGTTAAATAAAATTGATAAGGCAAATGATTCTTAAGTCTTAGAAGGCTATAATTTAATGAATGTTGTAGAAGCACGACAAGTTTGGTGGAGTGAAAATGTTTTAGCAAAATAATCTTTGAGAAGATATTTTTTATCTCTTTAGAACATACCTGCTACTCAAATGTTGCATTCATACTTGCTACTCAAACGTTGTTTCAAACTTAGATAATATAGGGTTATTTTTTCTTCAGTTATAAAATACCATTTAGAATGTCAGCTGCTGCATTTTGTTAACCAAAATAAGCAAGCAAGGCAAATAAAGATGGACCAGCAAGAAAGTCAGAGTGATGCCAAGACATTAAATTGATCAGATTATTACAATTAAACCTACAATCTTGTGTACTACAATTCTTTAAAATAAAAGGAATTCACACAGTGATAAAAATCTGTAAATATGATCATTTCAGTTCAAGAAGAAACCATCCTGAACATGTGTTCTTATGAAATATAACAGAATCTTATTGGTAAGGACTTCCAGCATGGTAATTTTGCCTCTAGGTGGAAAACCCTGTCAACATCTCTTGTTACTTTAAATTGAGCCCTAAAGAGAAATGGCTGTCATAGGGACAAAGATCTCAATTGGCAAAATTAAGCTTAGACACTTGGGGGTATATGATGTGGTATGACAGGAAATGACTAAATATTATTAACTCACGCAATTTCATTGATGCACAGTCACATTTCTGCCTTCAGTCACACACATGCCACAACACCCCCAGTGTTTGACCTGGAAGTAAGGTTGTATCTCTTGTAAAACACAGCAGCTTTACCCACACCCTAAGTCATGGCCACCTTCCACTGGCACAGGATTGTGCTCCAGCACACCCTCCTGAGGGAAAGCTGCTCCAGAGAGCTGACGCCTGACCAACACACAAAGGGGAAGACTTTTGATGCGCAATCTGTTCTTTCCTGACTTGTCTTTCTTTCCCCCCGCAGGCTCTCCTGGCACACCCCTCTCTCCTTACACACCTAATGGCACATTGCTCAACGAAATTTTCAATGACACAAAGACTCCAGTGAAGGTGAGGGCAGCCTATGTCCCTACCCACTTTTTTACTCACCTTTTCCTTTTCAGCTAACAGGAAACAGGGAGGCACCTTATAAACAGTGCTTGAAAGCAAGGAGTGCACCCCTCTGTTTCAGCTAGCAGGACTGAAGGAGTTTATTAGCATCTGTTGTATACTGGAGTAGGGCACAATGCTTTTTGAGTATATAATAGAAAGTACAAAAGCATGGCAAACAGCTTTCATGAGGCAGTTTTCATTCTTTTGAGGAGGGGCCTCTTGCCTATTTTGCACCATTTTGTAGCATTGCTCTTCATTAAATAATGCCCAAAAAGCGTACCTGCTGGGCTTTCCACTACACAGGAGATAGGTTTGGGCCTTCCTTGCCTTTTTTTGACCAGCCAGCTGTCAGTGGGTTCTCCACTACCGTCTCCTCAGAGCAGTCATGCAGCAGAGCACTGGGTTCTCTGCACACCAACAGCACCTGCTGTAAGAGAGACCTCTGAGAGAGGGGAGAGCTGCTGAGAGGGGCTGTTGTTTTCCCTCTCCTGGCTGCTGTGGTCTCAGCACAGAGGTGTGGCCTCACAGTGCAGGGAAAAGCTGCAAATACTGTTGGGAAACAGCATACAAAATTAGCCAACTTTTGATAGCAGCAAAGTCAACTACATAAGAAAAGCGTATCATGGGTAGGGATAATTCTATTTTATTATCAGAAAAAAACCATGCAAACCTCTGAACATGAAACAGCTATGTGATTATATGATGATGGAACTATGACTTGGTAACAGTCTCTGTGCAAGAAAGACTTGATTCTCTTTGTATTCATTTATGAATATCAAAGGCAACTCTCAAGTTACATTTCAAGTAATAGAAACTTGTTTGCAAAGACAGAAGAATTAAGCCAACAGATATACCTAGAAATGTTCACCTTTTGTGGAATGTAGTTCCGAAAGTTATTTTGGGGGATGGGCTTAAATGGGACTATTTCTACCTATTAAATACTGAATTGTGGAGGGGAAAAAAAAAATTAGTTTTATTTCTTCCCTTTTTGTCCTTGCCTTTTCTTTCCCAGGAGCTGGGAACAAATGCAGTCCCTGAGCTGCCTGTGGAGCAAATGGTGGAATTCAGTGTCACTCTCACTGATCAGGAGTACACAGCTGAACTCAGTGACCCCAACTCCCCAGAGTACCAACAACTAGCTGCCAAATTTCAGCTACAGGTAGGGATGCTTAGTGAATACAAAAATGTTGACTTTGTATCTTGCCTGAGGTTCATACTATGAAATTACCTTCACCACGAAATAGGATTAGAATCTACTGCCCTCACTTTAAACAGGTCATTCCTGTTTTCTCAAGACCTTCACGTTTCTTTCACGTGTGGTATCAGCTTATCCCCCCATTTAAGCCATCTATTCAGCCACCAAGCTAACAAGCCAACATCTTTGACATCAGTAAAAGCCTCAGATAACTGATGAACAGAATAACTTTAGGAATATTGTTCAGACTTAATCAGGAATTCACACACAGCACTTTGTCATAATTTAATTTCTACAATAAACCTAATGAGAAATGTAATATAAATGTTAAAACTAATTAGCTGTTGTCTGAACTATTCTTCAAAGGACATACACTCATTGTGCATTACCATGGTTTATGTAAGAATTGGAACACCTGTGGTATTTTCATACAATTAATAATATTAACTGAAGGTTCAGCTATCAGTTAAACTGAAAGGTTTTCTGACTAAAATTAACTAAAGCCTCTCATCAGTTTCATGAGCATTCTTTAGTGGAAGCTATCTCACTCTCTTGGTTCAGTTCCAGGTATGTGTAGAGAAATGGTGAAGGATGCATTGGCAGAGCAGGCAAAAAATAGTTTCTCTGAAGATTTTCGGTATTACCCTCAGACAGAAGTGACTGCAGACATTGTTTACTACACATATTCAAAACCTCTTCTATTCAAAACTATGTAATTGTGCTATTGTTAATATTAGAATTTAAGATGTATTGCTATTCTGTTTGTACAAGACAGTTAAAACTATTTCATTTCTAAATGATTTGTCAAGTAATCTAAACCCATCTGCGGTTGTTTAATATTTCTGAATAATTAACAATTTACAGGTGACTTGAATCACAAAATTTTTCATGAACCAAAACTGCTGAATATGAGAAAACCATTTGATTCATGTTGTTTTACTTGCTGTGTTATGAAATAGATTATCACCTGTTTGCATAATTACGTTAGTAAGAAAAGAAATATTTTGTGCTTCTTTTTGCCTATAAACAGGTAATACAACAAGTATATGCAAACATTGTGCTTAAGCTGAGCAATTTTGATACCCAAAAGTCTGTTTTCTAAAGCTCTTTCTGAAATGTGAAAAATATTAGCTAGGTAGTTAATTTGTGGCTGCCTTTTAGTCATAGATCTTATGCTGAATATATTTTTTATGGTTTTCTATAGATGAAAAAAATATTTGAGAAACTTCCAGGATTCAAAGAAATCCGCGTGTTAGGATTCAAGTAAGTAAGAAAAAGGGGCTCTCTTTTTGTTGGTTCCTAGTGTTCTCCTCTTCCTTCTTGTCCTCAGAAAGGAAGAGACCTGTAGAACAGTGGAGTGTGTATTGCTGTAAACAGAAAGCAATTTTATGGGAATATCATAGGGACAATGTGACAGGAAGTGCAAACACATCCCAAGTGAGACTATGAGGTTTTGAATTACTTAGTAAAAGTAGCTTTGGTTCCCTGAAGCTTGAAGGATACAATAAATTCTTTGAATTCTTTGTTAACTACCCTGTATTAAGGACTTTTTAAAATGACAAGATAAAGAGAGTTAGTAGCATGATTATTTAGGTGACAACTTTTTTGTTGCCCTTCATAAGTCACAGTGAAGGTGCCTTGGCAAGAGGATACATGTTCACACATATAAAACTTTTGCAGTAGTTTTTTCTCAGACCTTTCAAACAATTTTAAAAGTTTCACTTTTTCCAGTAAACTTGTGTTCTGTCTTGCCACTTCTTTTAGTTTTAGCTTCCTTGTGTGTTTGCTACTAACAAAACCTCTTGTGTACTTTTTCAATAGAGAATCTATAGGGGAGAGTAAGGACACTGCATAAAGAATCAAATAAATACAAATAGCTAATAGTAAGAAACTGAAAAAAAAGGAAAAAAGAACAGTTTTTTCCCTGTTCTTTTTTCCTTTTTTTTTCAGTTTCAAATTTATGTGGTCTTACGGCTCAGCATCAAGAACATTCAGTACTTCTTGCAATATTTAATTCATGTTGCAGAACACTCTTATTGCAATGCAATTCTAGACAAGAACATCCTTCTTTGTAGCATTTCCCTCTGCAAAAAAGTTGCTGGGGAAAAGGAGAGAGAGAGCAAAATAGACTGAAAATCAGTTCCTTATATTTTTATATTGAAATTAATAAAACAAAAAACCATCTACTGCAGTACAAGCAGAGAAAATCTGTAGTAGCATTTCATAATTACAGCTTGCAATACCTAACCTCTTTTAGTTGTGACTCTAAGAGGTCTGGGATCCATTTCGATTTCATATCTTGGACTTAGCTGATATGAAAGAACATTCTTCAGTGTGAAAAAATTGGATTGATTCCCATTATCTAGTAATTTAATCAGCCTTGGGAGGTACAGATCAGCAAAGATGGGTGTTGCTGTCCATTCTCTCTTGGCCATGGTACTACATATTTTATCAGCATTTTCCACAAGGCAATGAAGAAAGACAACAGCATAGGTATTCTGGAGAATTCACCAGGGAAAATAACTGGGCATTATATGTAGAAGGTCAACACAGGCATGTCTTCCAGAGGTAATCAATGGTTCAAGTTACCCCTGTGACTACAGTCTGTGTGGTAACTATGCTCATGGAAAGTACTGCCACCAGAGCCCACTGCCACCACAGAGATCTGCCATGACAGGGCTCAAACTCCACCCTTTGTCGACAGAAATTGGAAAGCTGATATTTCAAACTGCCATGGTCAAGGAACATTCCTATTTCCCCACACAAACCACAGTGATTCCCATTGTTTGGAAGGGTAAAAGTGAATGGATGGAGAGTAGACTTATTTTCACACAGAGATAAAAAATTATAGATGACGCACAGAAGATAAGATAAATTGTCAAAAGGTGGTTGTGATGTGTGTGACTGAATGATTTACTGGTATACATGAATCTTTGTTTTTCTTTCTTTTGCAATCCATTTCACGCTCTTTATTCTGCAATGAAATGAAGACAGAAGAAGGAGAAAGATGGGTAATCTTTCTGTAATTTATAAGTTATCTTTTATAGACTAATTATCATAATTATGATTATTAATAATTTTATTATGTACATAGATAAATCAGTCAATGTCTTTATCTTGATGTGAAAAAGTGAATTGGCTGTGTTCTGCCTAAGTACAAAATCTGTGATATAAAGTGTCAGGGATAGCTTTAACTTTAATCTGAATGTTTCATGTAATCAAATTTTGTCAGGCTGTCTCTGAAGGAAAAAATGTTTGACCTAAGAAAATTCACATTTCTATGACTGAAGACTTATATCAGCCATATACTGAAAGTGAAAAATAAGTAGGGAAACTTTATATTCAAATTCTCATTTCTGATCTGCTGTTTCCTTGCTGTATTCCCATGTATATAATATTTTCAATAAGTATGTAGCATTTGATTTGTTATCTCCATTATCAATCCAAATAGAATAGCAAAGAGACCAGCTGCTAGCATGATAAAATGCAGGGAGATTTTCACTGGTAATGCAAACAGCTTCAGAGTCTATTGTTGTTGCTGCTTAAAAGTGCTACTGGGGAGTAATTTGTCTAGAAGTTTCCCAGAAATTCTCTTTTGCTCATGCTTTAAAAGGAAGAATTATCTAATGTGTTTCCTAAATTCTTGCAATGTCATGTAAATGCAAATACATAGTACATACTAGATAAAGATAAATTCTTCTCTCTACAGTTATCTGACATTGTAAAAAAAAGTAACATAGTGAAATAGATTTGATTACAATGTACTCATTATTTTTCATTTAATTAGGTGAGTTTAACATGTATGAAAAATGACGTATTAAAATTGTGACTATTTGAGACTTCTGTTAAACATGTCTAGGGAGAAGCCATACACAACCCATTCGGACTTGGAAAAGCTAACTCCCATTGTGAAAAAGTGATTTTCTTGCCACATTAGCTTAAAAAAGGGCAAAAAATTCTCTCAGCTGTGATAAGGTTTTGCTTATCTGCAGTTTTATGAACTATCTAATCCCTTTTCATAGGTTCCTGAATAATTAATGTGTGGTTATGGCTTCTAATAACCCCAGCATGCATTTATAGCTGTTTGAATCAGTAGTCAAGGACCTCAGACTACATTAACAGTTATACAGATTTCTGGGTAGTCAGATTAAATCAGATTATGTTAGAAGATTTTTGCAACTTTCTCCAATGTGGGAATTTTTATTAGAAGTTATGTGTAGAAAAAAAAGGGGTTAGGTGAAGGAAAAGTAATTTGAAGGTGACAGTCTCATTAGAAAGAAGTAAATTTGCGTTACTCTGACAGAAGATAATATGTAATGGTTGCACATTTGTTTGTTTGTGTGTAAAATCATTTCTCAGCCAGTGACTGATTTTGCTGCTCTGGGCATTTTCTCCTTTCCCCCTTGCAGATCAAGCAGCACGGTGGCACGATACGTGGTGAACTTTGAGAGAGATGGCTCAGAAGCCAAAGGCACAGCAGATGACATCTCAACTATTGGCTCTAATAAGGTTGAAAGCGAAAAAATACCAATTTCTCCAGTTGAAGAGAGGGAAATATCAGCAACTAAACTGACAGTAACAGACCTTCAGCAGCTGGTTGCCACTGCACTCCACGAAGACCAGTCCCTGCCCGTGGACCTTGGAACACTTCAGTTTACTGATGGTCAGTAAAGCAGCTGGCAGGTGCCAGGCACAAGGCTGAATCTTGCCTTCCCAAACTGATGCAATTTCAGTAAGGTGTCCTTTGCTTCTCCAACAGATTATTTTCATCTGACATAGTCCATTCTCCTTGGTGTTGTATAGCATCCAAAGGATGTAGTGAAATAAGTTAAATTTTATATTAAAATGTGTCTTTACAATTATACAGCCTAACTTGCAACCATATTAGAAGATCTTTTTTCTTGGTTTTTTGTTTGGAAAATCTGGATATTTTGCACACTAAGATCATCAAGAGGAGAAAAATAAAATAAATGCTATGAATATTCACTGTATCATTTTAATTTCCCAGTATGAACAGTCTCCTTTCTTTAACAAGAAAAAAAGTGAGATATGCCTCTGACATAAAATTCGCTTTCTGAAAGCTCTATCTTGGTTGTAAGCAAGCCATCTCAGTAACATCACAGAGATCAACACCTTAAACAGCATTTGATCTCCAGATAAAATCAGTGAAGATGTGTTTCAGTCACACTCTGAAACACAGTGTTTAGAAGACAAGCTGAGTGTGAAAACCTCCAGCAGAAGTTGCAGGTTTGCACCCTGTTCAGTAATTCAGCTAAAAAATGTCCCTTTCTAGGTCACCAATGAGTTTAGCAAAGCTAACAAACTACTTTTGGAGAGATGTGTTAAAAAGGGGGGAAAATCATTTAAAATACTTTTCCATATGCATATTTACTGAAACAAACTCAAAACCCATACCGAATTTTAGCTACAGCATTTCATTTGCAAACAGCAGCATTTTTTTGCCAAAAAAAATTTATTCAGTTGAACTAATACTTTCTGTAAGAATAAAGTGTTATATTTTAATGTAGATTAAAAGTCCCAAGAAAAAAAATTATATAGAGCACATCAACAATGAATATTTTAAACAACTTTCTCCTAGTAGTTAATTCTAATAACCAATTTTAGAAAAACAATTTGCATGTAAGTACTTTAAAGATCTCCTCTGAGAGGTGAAAGGAGCAACTTGAGCACTAAAGCCAAAACACTGACATTAAAATGGTGTGGACTCAGGGTAAAACTAGAATGACTTTAGGCTTAATGAGCCCAATATGAGTCATCATAGCCCATGCAGATTTAACTGAGGGCTTCACACTTCACATGATTTTAAGCATTCTTCCATGGTTCAGCTCTCTGCAGACCTATCCCATTTATGCTAAATAAAGCATATGAAGAATAGTGTATATAAAATTTTGTTTTCTTCATAATTGCTTTTTCAATGGGAATTGATGGGTTTTTTTGTCTTAACATGCATTTTTAAAAGCAATTTTTTGATGGAGAACATTTTAGTACAGTGATTTTTTATTGAGTTTATGTGTTTTGATCAGCTTTCAATGTGCTGGTGCCGAAGTATTTTGTGCTCTCTCTCTCTCTAATGTTTTTGATTTTTTTTGCAGAAACTATTATACCACCTAGTGATTTAGACAATGATATCCAAGGCGTGGTGACTATTCCTCTGGCAGGCTCTGATTTGGTAGGTTAATCATGTTTTTCATGTCCATTTATTTCTCTATGGGAAAAGAAATTAAACAGTGCTAAGTGGTACATAAACATACAAAAAGTTTTTTTATGCTAGAATAACATATGTGCCTTTTTGTAAGGACGTAAGGATGCTGTAAGGATGAATGTTGTGTTGTTATACTGCAACAGAGATACTGTTTAGAGCATTTACAGGTGACCATTACTGCTTGATCACCCTTTCCAGATTTAATTACAAAGTATACAGTGTCTCATCAGTTCAGTAGTACATCTTAATGATGGAAGGAGAGCAGTTTACAGGGCTAGTTAAGATCATCTTTCTTTGATCACTTTTAAAATTACAGGCACTGTGATTAGGATCACATGCACTTGCCAAACATTGTACACATCCTATGACTTCATAGCAACCTTCCAATATCTGAAGGGGACCTACAGGGAAGCTGGAGAGAGACTCTGTCAGGATCTGTAGTAGCAGGACAAGGATAATGGGTTCAAACTGAAAGATGGGAAATTTAAAAGTTAGATGTACAGCAGATGTTCTTTACCATGAGGATGGTGAGACACTGGTACAGGGTGCCTGGAGAGCTAAAGGATGCCCCAGCCCTGGCACTGTTCCAGGACTGGTTGGATGTGGCACTGAGCAACCTGGTCTAGTGGAAGATATCACCATGTCAGGGGGGGTTGTGACTAGATGACCTCTAAGGTCCCTTCCAACCCAACCCATAACGATTCCATGTTGACTTAGCTATTTGTTAGCTCATGTGGCTAAAGATTATTGCCTTTTTAGCAATGAAACTCAAACATGTTAATGGAAGTTGCTCTTTTAAAACTTTTTTAGGAGGAACTCCCACTAGGTTATCCGAGTCCAGCAACAGTGGATCAAAGAGGAGATGTATTTGTTGATGAATTTACAACTGAAAGCCCTGCCCTAAGTGAAGAGATCAGCATCCCTGAAGAATTTAATAATTTTATTACATCTGAACCTGATTTTCCTACCAAACCCTCCAGAGAACCATTTCAGGACAGATACCCATACACCCAAGTTATTGCTACTGACCACCCAAGCTTCACAGTGCCTTTCAGTGCTCTGGGTAGCACCAGCAGTCCTCCAAAATCAGAGGATTCCTATTTGCCTGCCCCAGCAGATGATTCTGCTGGCAAAGACTTACTCACTGATGGCTATGAGTCTCCAGGGGAGCTGGCTACTGCAGGAAGTTTCACCACAGCTTTTCTCCTGCCCGCTGGAGAGGGGGAGAGTGAAGCTGAAGAGAAGCAAGAACTGGCTGAAATAGCCGAACCTCCTTTCAAGGAATTCGACCAAGACAGCCTGTCTGGACAAGGTAAGGCACAAGAGATTTTTATGTAAGAGAGAGTAGGAGAGGTGCAGCTGTTTTGACACGTGGCAGAGCCGTAAGCATTCCTTTCCATCGTGACAGAAAATCCTCCTTCACAACCAAAGGTGAAAAATGCACATTTCTGGTGTCCTCTTCAGCAAAATCCTAATGCACCTTGGTGCAAGGTTGTCAAACCCAACAACAAATGCCAAAGGATAAGGAACACTTAGTACAGAGTGTTACAGTAAAAATTCAAAAAGACAGAGCAAAAAGACATGTCAGGGGGAAAAAAGAGTTCTAGATTAACATAAAAAAAATTGGTACTTAGAACACAGAAAGTAAATTACTTTGGGCTCTACAGACAGTTGTGGATGATAGCAATGGGAATAACATGACATAATTTCTCCAAGCAAAGAGTACCATGGCTCAGAAAAGCTTACATATCTAAAGGTCTGATTAATGTGAAAAAAAATTAGAATTTCTGGGTTTTGTATTTGTTTATTCATTCTATCCATGCAGTAGACATGGAGGCACCCATCTATATGAGGCAAAATAATAAAATAATAAAAGAAAAAAGGATATATATATATGTATGTGGAGAAAAGTCTGGATAATGCGGCCCTTCAAATGAAAAATACATGATAGACATGTTTCCCACTGCTGACCCTGCAGACTAAAGAAAGTTCAGAGAAAGATAGTAGGGTCAGCTTTAGGGCACAGGCAAGTTCCCCCAGAACAGCTAATCATCTGGAAGGCTACTGCTTCCATCAACTCCAGCAGCAGCTACAAAGCCAAACGAGCCACTGTGTGCAGGTGACTGAACTGTGTGGGGCAGCAGCAAAGCAGCAAGGGCCATGATTTGGAGGAGCTGCCCTCCATCTGTCCTGGCTCTTGTCTGCTCCCTCTCCAATCCTGCCCCCTGGCCTGGCCTTGCCATCTCTGTGTTAGGACAGTAAACTTGAATTTTGTTTACGCTTCAAAGTCTATGCTTCCAGTGGAAGATGCAAGAGGTCACTACAGGCACAAGGGAGGAATTAGCTCTTGGATGAATATTCATATGTGCTTTGTCTCAGATTTTTGACTGACTCTCTCAACAGAAGAGCAGAGGGCAGGTGAGCACATCATGGGAGTTGGCAGGATTCTTTGATGTCCCCGCATAGTCTCTAAGCAATGCTGAAAAAAACTGCAGAGGAAAACAAACAAAAGGCAAATTCAGGGCAAAATTCCAACAATATACATTAGCTTGCACAATGACACTTGATGTTTCTGGGTCTCTAAGAATGTCATGCTCAAAGCTGGTAAGTTTGCTCCCTGCTGCAGGAAAGTTCCCTGTGCCCATAGGAGGTTCTACTCTGTCCCAGTTCAACCAGCTCCATCTCTGCCCAGGCCTTGGGCCTTTCATGTCCCTCGTGTGCTTAAGAAGTCTATTGAAGTGAGAATAGTGAACCCTCCTCCCCCTTTCAAGATGTTCTTCCTTATTCAGCATGTCCAAAACCAGCAGAAAGGGACCTTCATCCCTGCTGCCTGGCCACATCCTGTAATGTTTGCAGAGCTGATGGGCCTGCCCAGCAGGAGTGTGGGAGTGGGGAATGCATCCGTGCATTGTACAACCTGTAGGATTGTTTGGCTGGATCCAGCAAATCACTACATCAGCGTTTCAGAGAGTAAAGGATGTAAAAGATGCCAAAACCATCAGCTCCCTACTGGGAAATCCACAGCATATTTCATGGTCATGTTGTTGCATGGTAGTTAATGTACTGAATATAAACTTCCCATTCCATAATCTTGTCTTTATACACAGAGTTTGGAAATGAGAGAAAAACAAATACTTTATGATTAGCAGAGTGACTTAAAGTTTAGAAAAATCACTTCTTACAAGAATCAGTTGTCAAATATTCCTAAAAATAATGTTTATGATGAAAAGTTTTACATGCAACTATTTTCAAATGCATGCTGAGAAGTCTTGTAGTGCTACTGATAAAAGCATAACATACCTTCAAATAACATTCATTATAACTATGGAAAAGTGTTACATTTGCAGGGAAAAGAAAGTCATGCATTTTTCATTCTATTCACTCATTGTGTTAGGGACTTGATGTCATAAAAAATGCATAAAGTCACTTATCTATTTCCCAATTTCTTAAATATCTCTTGTCTGTGAGCTCCAAAAGACTGAAGGGAAGAAGCAGAGGATCTTTAACATACCAGTACTGACCCCTTAAGAAATTATTTGCTGCATATTTAGGTTAGAACCTGTCAAGCTGAAAAACAGAACAAAATCTAGAGCTGTAAAAAAAAAGCCCCCCCAAAAATAAAGCATCCTATCTTGTTTCTCCTTGTTGAACAAAAGTTGTCTAAAACAAGCCCCAGACTACAGAAATTCCATCATTATTTCTGCAGCTGAGTAGCAGGAGAAAAAATAATTGTTCCCTGTCTAAAAAGTAGGGATACTGTGTTAGCAATGATTCAAAGCTGTAGCTACTATATTTTCTTAAAAGCTTACAACACACAAAGCATAGTTTGCTTAACAGTCAGGAGAGCTGTTAAAAACCTATTTATTGCTTTTTTAAAATGTATGCTCTTTACTCTTTAAAACTTTTTCCCTTTTTAAAGCTTTAATTCAATTCTGGCAGTCCTGCATGTACAGTATTTCCTGTAGTTTTTTATTTCCTGATATATTGTGTATTTCATGGGAACTGATGGAATTCAATCTGGAAATTCAGGTTTTATTAAAGTCCACAGTGTTAGTACCATTAATTTTAATATGGCAAGCAGAATCTACCTAGTACAGAATATTTCACACTTTGTTCTTGGCTGCATTTCACAGCTGCTTTTCTTAGTATTAAAAAAAAAATAAAAATAAAAATAGAAATAAAAATAAAAATCAGCAGTAAAACAAGCAATTGTAATGGCAGGAACTACTCAGACAGTGCTGTATAAGGTTGCACAGAGGATTAAGGTCTAAACAGTTGTCTGGAATTCTACTGTATTAGTTTTCAGCCATTTCCCCACCCTACTGTCCAGAAGATGGAGCACATTTTCTCCATCATATGTTTAGACATTTAAATTCACTCTTGTTTACCATGAAATGAAAAACTGGCTACCAAAAATAACACAGCCAGAGGTTCTTTTAGGTATTAGCTCTGTTTCAGAGATGGACTTCATTGCATTGGCTGACACATGTGTGCACTGTGGGCTGGACATCACCACAGACTCCCAAATATTGAATGTCTACATCCTACACCAACTACTTTAATTGTGCCTGCCTGACGTCACCGAGCAAGAAATAAAAAAATTGCTTTCAAAACTCCCAAAAAGATAATCAGGCTCAGCCTCACACGCACAAATATAGGCCACCTCAGAAAGGTTTTTCTTTGCTGTAGCACCTTTAAAATCTTGTCTATTTTCCATTTACAACCAGTGGGAAAAACAAAAGCTTTTTTCCCCCTACTGTCTGAGGTGATACCTGATCACTTTTCTCTAGCATTCTTCTGTCTTCTTCATATTTTTCTCCTTCTGGAGTTAAAAGTCATTAACATTTCTTCTGTATGGTTAAATTTCTTCTTTTTGTAGTCCTCCTGTGACTGTCTAAAACAGTATGACAATTCAAAAGGGAAGCAATTTATGTAATGTATTATACACATATTATTTCAAAAACCAAGAAATTTTTAGCAGTAAAACAAGCAATAATATTTGGCTTCCTAAACAGTAAGAAGAAATTTAATTTGAATTTGTTTTAATTGTAGCTACTAACAAATTTTACAGCCCAGGTAAATATTTATCCAAAAATCCTGGCCATCATGAAGGAGACATTATTTCTGGAGAAGTTATTGCAAAACAAAACAAAGCTGTCAGTAAAATCCTTCAGCTTCTCAGATGTACTCTCAATTTGAGGAGCCTGGATCATCCTCAGGCTCTCAAGAAAGACTCTGAGAGATAAAGACTGCAAGGTTTATTGCAGGGTTTTTTCTGTCAGAAGAAACTACTGGTAAGAAGTATATAATGGTCATATCTCTGTATGTGTAACTGATAAAAGCCTCATTAATTATTGCTATAATTAATCTCATGTTCACACAAACCTGCAATGAGTTGTGTCCATTGATATTATCCTGCTACCCAAGAGTTAATTAGGTAACACACTCTTCACTCAGCCTTATTTCCAAGTAATCTCTAGGAAAAAAACTCAGGTTTTTGCATATTTGTGGATTCTTCCCATCTCTGGTTCATCCTCAGCTGCCTAAGCACTGTCTTGGCTTAGCACAATTTTCTATTTGGCATAACCAGCATTGCCACAGAAAAGAAAACCCTGTTGTTTCTTGCAAGAACCTCTCTGGATCTTCCCAGGATTGGAATTCACCCACTCTTTGTGCCAGGAATGTTCACCATTTTTTTCACATCGATGGATGTAGAGGGTAAGAGCTCTTCTGTTCCCTTGAATATTTTTATGCTTTCCTTATGTTTTCTTGGATCATAAACTGACAGGATCTTCTTGACATTTTTCCCCATCAGCTTCTCTCTGTGCCCTTGTACTTGTCTCTTGCTGCTTCAGATGTGCAAAGAGCATTTTTTGTGAAGGCTGCCTGACGTCTGGAGAAGTGAACAGGTAGGTCTAGCAATGTCACTTTCTCAAGCACGTTATACAATATTCAGTAGTCTGAAAGTTGTCTATAAATTGAAGATGTGGGTGAAGAGTTTCAGCAGGCCCATATTAGGATATGCTGGATTTAAGGAAAAGTTTTGACCAGTTAGAACTGCCTACTCAGAGTATTCATGAAGAATCCTAAACATATTAGAATAAGTTATTAGCATCTGGTCAAAATTTAATGATAACATTCTGCCCAGCTGTCTCCGTGCTGGGAACAGCAGGAGCAATGGGAATAGAATAAAATCTACATCTCATTTTCAAAACACAGTTAAAAATGCTGAAATGAAATGACCAATCCAAGCAAAAAAAGTTTGAGAGAAAGTAAGCACTATTTTTCCAATTTAACACATGACTTGTTTAAATTATAAAGCTATCCAACCACTTCTGTTTTACTTTAAGGTTAAGCTTTTCTTCCTTCAAATATTATTTCTTATTCATGACCCCCCAAATACACAATTCTAATGAGCCAAAACAAGTGATAATTTTCTTTAAACTCAATTGGTAATTCCAATGACTCATTGAAATGACTGTGTGAAGTACTGAAAACAATTTATATTGCTTCCAAGAAAATTTGCTTATCCAGATGCAAACCTTCTGATCCACTAGTATAATGAAAAAATGTAACACCTCGTTGTGCAGCTATGAAAATAGAGGGAAGATAGACCTCAGTGCCCCACCACTGTTCAGTCACATTTTGTAGTCAAGCCTACAAAGCACCCATAATTCTTCCTCTTTGTTACAGTGCATGAAGGAGCTCTCCCTCCAGGAGGGATACATGTGTGTTGCTGCATGTGGTCTAATTCCACTTTGTTCCAGAAAATAATTTTTCTGTAGAACTAAAGGGCTAAAAACTTATTTGAGGCAGTTTACAGTTTTTAGACCTGACTGCAATAATTCTAATTGTCTAATAAAGGGGGAATATAAAAGGCAGAAATAAGCTCAAAATTTGAAGAGCCAGTATCACAAATAATTTCAATACACTAATGTCCTGAATAAAATTAATTTCAAACCCCTGGCCTTTGCAGTAATATAATCAGAATGATATTTTAAAACAAATAATACAGACTTCTGTGCTGGGAGTGTAAGGTTAACATTTGTCATGTCATAAATGAAAGAAACTAATGAAGTTTACACGTCATGTAGTCCAGTTGGAACAAATATTAGGAGAAGTGGCACTGCTGAGACTAATATGCCCTAAATAATGCATTCCCTCACTTATTAAAAAACCTTGGTCTTGCTAGAAATGCTAGGTTGGAAGAAAAATTGTGTTATGATCAAGTGGTAGTAAAACTTTGACTTTCTAAATTATTCATCTCCTCTCTTTGGAGAATTCAATATCCTTCTAGCATAGAAGAGTCCACTTGACCCCAGCCTGGAAATTTTTTTAGTCTGTTCCTTTTTGGAGAAACACTCGTGCCCCCTGCATTGGACTGTTATAGACAAGTTGTAACTTGGGTGCTCTCAATCATCTCTGCTCCATCATCTGCTCCGTATCTCAATGGAATTTTATATTTCTGCCTATAGAGAGGGCTTGGCCTTCCAACTTGATTTTCTCAGCCATCTTGAGATGCATTACATAGGTAGAACTGATACTAATATCAATTTAAGCTGCTTGTTAGTCAGTTTGAAAAACACTATACTGTTTGAAAATAACAAACAAAAATACATAAAAATCTTAAATGGAGACATATTTGCAATTATGTTTGTTCTAAATTTAAAGTGACCCATTGTGGTGGCTGATGTCAATTCATGTTTATGAATATTTACAATTTAAACTCCTGTTAGGGACATCATATACTTTTTGGTTTTGATTGCAATATGTAAGTAATTTCTGATTTTTGGTTGAAGATATCATGCATTTTTTTTCCCATAAGTCCTTAACATTTCTTTCTCAATTAAACTTTCTATAAAATTCTGTAGAGGAAAAAACTAAACTCAATTTCAAGCAATGATATCCAGATGTAAATTAGGAGGAGACAGAAGCTTCACTTCCATTCTGTAGAATGGTAAGATCATTACATGCATCAGTAAGAACATGAATAAACCAAAGCCTAGATGCAAAATTTTTCATTTCTTCTTCATTTTATTGCATTTACATGTTTGGGCTTCTCTTTCATTCTTCCCCAGTCAGTAGGCTTTTTAAAATTAAATTATTGTAGTGTACAATATTTGTAGAATAGTGGTGCCAATAATACAGTCAAAATTTTATACAGGGTCAAACCCTCCTTTAAAAACCTTTAAGTTTGGAATAATGGGCTTTCAAGCAGAGTTGGAGCAGGGAATTGTTGTCACAGAAAAGCCTGCTGGGGTTGACTGAGGAAACAAGTATTATTCATGAATGGCATCTTCATAGCTGAGGATTTCAGTTCCTAAGGTCCATCTTCCAGTAACAATTGCCATAGTTTTAATTTATCTTTCTAGACATTGAAAGGAATGAAGCTGGGAAAATATTTTAACACATTTCAGTCCTTTCTCCTAAATGTATATGTAGCCTAGAGCAGTGGCCTGAAGCCCTGGTTAAACTTGTCTTAAATAATTAAAATAAGCTCAAAGTTCCATTCTCATCCCTATTCTATACCATCTATATCTACACCTAGCTATCCTTATATCTCCGAGAGGAAGAGGGAGAGGGAGAGGCACAATTTAGAAGACAAAAATATTCCTGATTCTATAACTCTCATTCCCTTAATTGTTTTCTCATACAAGTGACTATGTAATATGGGGGTGGGGGGGAATATATTTAGTGATTTCATTTTTCTTGGCGAATCTTAAAGTGCTCATCTGATTATGAAATTTTAAGAGAATCACTGGTTTTAACTTTTTAATTTCATGGTTTTGTTTTCTTTTTTTAGGTCCTTGGTCAACACATTACTTGAATTTGTATTATGTAACTTCTATTCTGTTTTTTGTTTTTACCATTTTGTAAACTAATAAACTTGGATACCACAAAACTGTCTGATGATCCCATCATCTACAAAAATTTGCTCTGATTTTTTTCCTGTTGCACAGTTGAGAAAAATAGAGAAAATAGGCAGAAATTTGGAATACTTTAAGTTCTGAAAGATAAGCATTGTCACTTGTCAGGTTTTGTTTCCAAACATCCCAAAATAAAATAAATCATAAAGAGTATTCCAGGTTCTCTATTTGGGGTGCTCTAAAACTGTTACAGTCTCATGCGGCAGTGTTTGTGACATTTAGATGGATGTCTCTTTATGTTTCCAGGTGTTTGTAAGGACCCAGGCTGTTTTCACATGGATCTCATTATTCTAAATTCATGAAAGAAATTTTTCAGATTTAATTGAGAACATTCAACAATGGGAATAAGAGATGTTAAATCCTCCTGAAGCTATTGTTTTAAAGAAGAGGGTTTTTATTTGGTTTTGATTCTATGCCTTTGTAGAAGTGCGTTTCTCTTCTTAAATTCACTGTTGCTTGGGTTTGCTTCCAAGATTAGCATTGGTACCTTTCTTGTTTAAGATATATTTTAATATGATATTACTATGGTAGCAAATAGTGCAGAACTTCAATGCAAAATATCTTACAATACATAACAGCCATGGTATCCCTGGCATTTTAAACATGTTTTCATGTAAATGTACTTGCAAGTCCCTTTACTTCACAAGAGCATTTCAATCTTGGTTGCATCATTTTTTAGCAAGGACTTTACTCAGAAAGCTGACTTTTGGAGTGCTTGAGCACTAGTATGTAATTTTATCTGCCAATCTCAGTAACAGATGAGGTAAATGTTCTGTAAATGGTGAAAGTGACTTGTCATGTTATGGAAAAAACATACCACTGACCTATTGTCCATACAAGGTATCTGAAAATACACCTCATCTCTCTGTATAATATTCTTATATTCTACTCAGAATTTTGTGTATGCTTTAAAAACCAGATATTCCTGTATTGGTTAAATTATATTTGTGTTTCTGAAATGCTTAATCCTCTAAAACTGCTGAACCATGAGAATCCCAAAGGCAGCCATTACGGTTCAATATCAGGTTCTTCAGCATATGAATTTGACACAGGTCTATAAGGTAAGATTGCTCAGTTAATAGTTACCTATTGTATGTCCACCTGTTGTACTTAAATTATTAACCTGAAGTCAATATTTTTTCAAAAAAAATATTAAATGTATTGATTTCATTTTTCAAATCTTTACAGAAAGAGTATTTTTCAGAGAATTTTTAATTGAAGTAACAGAAGTCCTTTATAAAACAGCAAATGGCAAGCTGAATTACTGTTTTCAGCCATGCTATGGCAAATGCATGTGAAAATGATAATCAAAGAAAGAATGACTTTTTAATCCTACAAGAAACTAATATTTCAGAGGGCTCTTACAAGTACAGTGTCCAAATATGAAATTGTTAAAGGCAACACACTGACTTCCATAAAGTCTAGGGGACCTGTCATTTCCCAAGGACAGATGGATCAATTAAAATACTGACCCTCAGGCATTACATAAAGAGAATTCTCTATCTGTACTGAAAACCTTGTGTGAGTTGAGTAAGACTGGCTAACTTGCACCAGTGAAATATTTATGGACAGTCAGACTGTAGCGAACTGCTGTTCTCAGACAGACTTGGCTACTGTGAGGGGAAAAGTTGCAGAGCAATAAAAGTAGTCAGGGCTTGGCCTCGTTCTTAATGGTTTGCTCTTAATTTTTATGCATCTTGGAGGAATAAGTGAAGAGTTCTTTGCTTTTTATTTCTTCAGTGATTGCAGAAGCAAATAATACTACTGACATCCCAAAAAGAAATCATGGTAAAGATCCCAGTGAGATGAGGGCAATGTCATAACTCAGTTTGGGAGCACACATCCCAGATCAAACACACAGTCTGTTGCCCTTCACAAATTACTTAGCTGAGCAGGAAAGTCAGTAAAACAGGATTGTCTGGTACTGAAAAGAAGGTTGGCCTTGATACCCGTGTGTAGATAGTTAAAGAAGCATCCTTCGTTCATAATGAACATGGACAGGATTAGTAAGCTTTGGCTGCTCAATGCCCTGAATTCTGTAGTGGTTTAGATTTTCAGGTCTTGATTTCACAAATTTTATCTTACTCTTTAAGTTTTCAGTGTCAGGTAGAACTGAATAGTCCTGAGAATAATGAGAGAAGATTACCATCACTAAGTATTTTATTAAGATAGAAAATACTCTTCCTGTGACATTATGTGAGTATGACATTTATTTGCATCTTTGATGCTGAGAACATTGATAAGGAAGCACAGCTGCAAGGTGTGGAAATTTTCAAAATAAGATGAAGGCTTCTATAAGTTACACAGATCACCACAGTAGTGGAGTGAGTAGTGGAGTGAGCTAGAGCTATACTCTCAGGCTGTCCTATGAAAAGTTAGACAACTCAAAAACGTCCAGTGTGAATGCCAAGGAAAAAGAGAAAAGAATTTTTAGGACTGGAGATGGAGGAGAGATGGTGTGCATTCCCAGTGAACTCAGGTTCTGTGGAGTCAGCGGAGAAAGAGTTTTATGGATTTAATGGACATTGAACCTGACTTCTGGAGGGTTCACACAGACAGCCAGACTGACAGCCTGAGATCACTGTGGCTCTTTTGGCTTTGTTTTACAGTTAGAAAGATGAATGTAATCAGTAGCCATTTATTGGGAGACACTTGTTGTGACATATTAGGTTAACGATCCTCTTAATTCTCTTAATCCTCATATTACTTGTGCCCTAGTTAAATATTAAAGGCCTCAAACATAAATTCAGCACTTTGTTTGCACTCAGCAGTCCTGCATCCAGGGATTTAGTGACATTTCAGGCACCAACAAAATATGTAAATATGAATGCACCTGCTGTCTGTATCCATCTGGTGTTGGTATCAGCAGAGCTGCACACAAGGTGATTCTTACTCCGTATTATGAACCAATCTCTTAACTGAACACTTTTCCCTTCTTTGGTTATTTATTTCAGCCAGCAAGTATGCAAATATATACATAGACATTGTAACACTGTAACTTGCATATACAGAACATGTACAGAATACCCACCAGTGGTCTTGGAAAATATGTCAGTGCTTATTATGCTCATGAATGAATGGAAATGCCAGGACCTCTTAATGTATAACATTCTGGACTGCTCATTAATGCAAAGCCACTAGGAAAATGTCTCATGGCAATTTGACCTTTCCCAAACAATTACTCCTTATTCATGGTCAATTAGAAGGGTTTTCCTCACTTAAAAAAATATGAGGACCAACAAATCAGATACCTAAAATAAAGTTGTTGAAATGGCAGTTGATTTTTTTTTTCGGATAAGTCAAATCTATGTATTACATTCCCTCAGCAGAGAATAAATGTCTACATGGAAAACTCCTTTTACAAAGATTTAATATAGCATAGGCTCAGGAAATTGCCTCTTAATTTAGTGTTTTCACGTCTTTGCCAATGGGTGTTTGATTTTTGATATAACACTCTCGGCACAATACTATCCTGCCTTGGCTATGCAGTGAAAAAAAAAAAAAAAAAATCAGGGGAGTTCAATGAACAACTTTGTGGGAGGATAAGAGGTGGCTGAAATTTGAGTTGCAGTTTCTATTGCAGACATCAGCTTTTAATTCCTTGTATTGTTTAACCTTCAATGTAGTTACTTTGGGGGTATATTTGATATCAGTGTCTTATTTTGTGCCCTCTGTGGATTCCGTACTCCTGAATGATAGTGCTGTAGACTAAACTTTATGCTAAAATTAAATATGCTGAGATTAAGTATCTAAATTTTCAAAGTTTGTTCTTGTAGAAGGTTCATAAATAATTGTCTTCTGATGGGAAAATCTCATCTACAAAGCAAATTGGTGAAGTTTTACAAATAATTCCTTTATGATGAACAATGTAAGTTGTGTTCCATTGCAAAATTTTATACATATTTTTATGTGCATATGTACTCACAGATTCATAGAAAAAGTTTGATTGGAAGGGACCTCGAGAGGCCATCTTGTTCAACTCCTTTGCAATAAACAGGAATATATCTTCAACTAGATTAGGTTGCTCAGAGTCCCATTCAATCTGACCTTCAGCATTTCCAGGGAGGCAGCATCCACCACTCTGGGCAACATGTTCCAGTGTTTCAACCAATCTCATCATTAAAAAAGTGTCTTCTTTACATCTAGTCTGAAAATCAATATATATTGATGTTATATATAAACCCAGTGTTTTAAATGCAAAGGGTTGGGGTTTTGTTTTACATTTCACTGACAAGCAGGTCAAGAGGAGTAATTCATTTCTGAACTCCACTCTTGTCACAGCCCACCTGGAGTACTCTGTTCAGCTCTGGGCCCCCCAGCACAAAAAAGTCATGGACCTGCAGGTTCCTTTCCAACCCAAACCATTTTGTGGTTCTATGAAATGTCTAGGTCTTCTATGTTTCATTCACAGTTCCTAACTTCTTAGGATTGAATTTTATTGAAGTCTCATATACGCAGAGGAAAATCTTGGTAAAACCAGCTGCAAATCACTGTACTTCTGATTTCAACATGTCACTTGTGTGGGCAAATCTTGCAGCAGTGACACAACACCTGTTAGACAAGGAACAGACCAGTTATCCCTGGGTTTGGGACAGGTGCTGTGCCACAGTAGGTGCTCAGCAGCCCTCAATGTGAGCCCATTTACTTTTACTAACAGGAACCAACACAAACTGTTGGGTCAGTTGCTGTCTGCCTCTTTCAGCTGGAGACACAGTGATTGCTAAGAGCTGGCAGCTTATGAAAACAGGGGATACATGCTCAGAGATCATCTTGGTATGCCCTCAAGGCCTTTTAAGTTACTTTGCTTGTAATAAGAGGATGCCAGAAGACCTTTATATTCTATGTATAGACCATATGTATATATATACACTGCTACATGCCAGGCATGCAACATATATATGGCTGTATATATCTGCTTCAAAATTGCTGCAGTTTCAAAGCCACTTCAGTACATCTTTCTCCTGTAGTTATCTTTGTAAAATATAATCTGCCCAACAAATGCCATCACAATTGTATGCTCCAGTGTGTGCTCTCGTGCTGAGAGAGATGTCTGTGGAGCTGCAGGCTCATCCCATCAGTAGATCATCCTGCATTAATGCCTCAAGCACTAATGCTAGCAAAGCTGCTCTGAGTTCTCCTAACTGATAAGTGACTCTCACTCCTTATCAGCATATCAAGTAATAGCAAGAGCTTTGTAAACAGAGAACATCACTAGGCTTTGCTTTTCTAATCTGCCCATATCCTTAATCACACAAGAAACATGAGGACATGGCAAGAGAAGAGCATCTGAAGCTTTTAATGAAATGAGGTGGCAGGACAGTTGCCACCTCATTCTGTCAAGGATATTCCCAGTGCAAAACTGTGCTCTCCTTTCCTATTTTCATTGAGCATTGGGAGGAAATTAGCATGCAGGGAAAGGAAGAGTTCATCAGTGGGAAAAAAATTTCTTTCCTTACTGCCAGTAAGTGATTTTGCCTGAAGGGGGCTGCTAAAAGTTCCACGTGAAGAATGGTATATCACTGCAAAAGGACAATGTCACCAGTTTGGCTGTTGGCGGAGGCTATAATTTATTGTGAAGTCATTGTGGCCAGGTAGCTGCAAGCTGAATTCAAGGACTTGCATTGCTGATACTTTGGATTTGGATTCCAGCTACAGTTATCACATATCCTAGATCCATGCCAAGCCCTGATGGGAATATCATAAACGTTCTCCTTCAGGTGCAGTAGGTGGCATCTTAAGGTTTGAATATTTTTTATTGCTGCTGTTGTCTTTTGGGTAAATTGACACGGTTTGCCTCGGTAGGGGCTGTATTGTTTTTTGTAATCATATTTTATGATTACTGGCAAATAATAGCTTTAACTTTTTGCAGAGGGAAGCAGAATGAGTCTGGCATACAAGTGCTCCAACCAGAGAGCTCAAAGCTCCAATCTCCCCTTTCAGACAATATAAACTGACAGTGTGATTATGTACCTTCAGAACAAGAACATGTTTTAGAGGCTCAGGAAATATTTGCCAAGCATAACTATTAAACATAGAAGCCACAGAAACCCCATCACTCAAACGTGTGTATGAGGTGTTTTATTCCACTAGTTCTTCTTGGTGATGGCATTAACATTTTCATATTTAGATACCATTAAACTTGTTAAAAATGTTTTAGTGGAAATACCATATACATGGTTTTTTCCGTGCTTGATGTTTTTTATGCTTGCTTTTCAACTTAGCTAATTTGGTGTTATCCTGTTTTCCTGCAGCAGTTAAGATCATGGAAGAACCAGAATCATCAGGTGATGACATTTTTGTTACAGCCAGCATTTATGAAAGGTTTCCTTTCTTTACTGGTCCAAGTGATGTCTCTACCGCGCAGCCCGGAGCTGTCATTACAGATGTGCTGCCATCAATAGCACCGCTGCCTGCAGCCACCAGCCCGTCCTACAGCCCCTCTGAGATCATCGAGCAGTCCCTTGAGCTGCCAGATTCCTCAGCGCCAGCCCCTGGGGGCGCTCCTGCGGATGGCACCGGGATGGGAGTGCAGGACATCGCGGCGGAGCTGGACCAGATGGGCGCGATGAGCACGGCAGCGCTGGACGAAGGGGAGCAGGGCAGTGGTGACATCTCGGTGCCGACCACCGAGCCTGCAGACACCACCCCGGCGCCGGTGCTCAAGTATGTCACTACCAGCTCCATGACAACTGCGGCCAAAGGCAAAGAGCTCGTGGTTTTCTTCAGCCTGAGGGTAACCAACATGCACTTCTCTGACGACCTCTTCAACAGGAGCTCGACGGAGTACAAAGCACTGGAGCAACAGTTCATGCAATTGGTGGGTGAAAATCAACCTGAACAACACGTGTGGTAGTTGGGTGCAGTATAAAGGAGTACAATGAAATGCACACTATTTTAACAATACCAAACCCCACTACAGTTCAATCTGATAAGCTGTCTTTTAAAGGATCCATAAGCCTGGGATGCTCTTTGAGTATGAAGACAGAGTTTATGAAGTCAGTGATGAAAGATTTTACTTGATCAAGAGAATCCAGATATATGCCTAGCATGTAATTTATTTGGCTTTTTCTTAGATCCATGTCAACAGTATAGCAGTGCTGATTATATCTGAGGCTTGTGTCTGCTTGCTGCATTTAAAAGCAGGCTTTTAAAAATACATCATAGCATAGACTGTGATTAGATATGGATTTTCTCTGTTGGTACAATAGGGCACAGGTCAGCTCAGTAACATGACTATTGCACTATGCCCTAACCTGCCTGGATTGAATGTTTGAAAATAATTAAAGTTGGCTTTTGAGTGAGGTAATTTTTTTCTCTTCCAGATGAATAAACTCCCCAGCTGCTATGCATTTCATTGCAGGGGAAATTACTGCCCATCCATCTCAATACATTATTTAGAAAAGAGCAGAAATCCAGAAGATACTGATAAACAGAAAAGTTAATTTGTTGGTGGAGCTTAACATTGTATTAAACTCAAGGAAATAAATCTGTGATGTGTGTACTTGATAATGACTATAATTGACTATAAGAGAAATTAGTAGCAGGTAGACACTGACAGTAAGTTAAAATAAAGGCAAATCTCTATTTTGCAGCTACTTCCATACCTCCAGTCCAACCTTACAGGTTTTAAGCACTTGGAAATTCTCAACTTCAGGAATGGAAGTGTGATTGTGAACAGCAAAATGAAATTTGCCAAGACAGTGCCATACAATATCACAGAAGCAGTACATTGTGTTTTGGAAGATTTCTGTGATGCTGCAGCCCAACACCTCAATTTGGAGATTGACAGCTATTCCCTGGATATTGAGCCAGGTAAGATTGCATTACTAATGTATGTGCAAAATCAAAACTAACCAATCTTTTTTTCAGACTGTTATAGGTTCAGAAGCAGGACTACCTTGGAAATAACCACATTAGCAATAGCCTCCCAGTGATAGGGGGTAATAAGACAAGAAAAAATGTTGCAAATCCTCTGCAGATGTATTTTCATACTATAATGAAATCTGGGTGGAGCTGTTGGGTTGTGCATGTTCACCAGCTGCTTTTCAGAGACAAATAGAGAAATCTCTACAATAGGCGCTGGGTGAGGACAGGTATAAGCAAAGCTCATGTGCAGTTTGCAGGTGTGATATGCAAGTCTTGCACTGGAATATGGAAACATAATTTCTGATGATTGTTGTAAGCAAACCATGAAACCATCAGAGCATCATTAAATCCTTTTCAAAGTGATACAGCATTCAAAACAAAAGCAGAGTATTGAGGAATAATTGGATTCTACAGATACTCACTCACTGGAGCATGACTTTATATAGTACCCCATAGATTTCTAATTCTAGAATCCCTCTGGATTTATATCTTTTAAATAAGTTTTTACTCTTTGTTCAACATTAGGAAGTCAGTAACTACACATCTGGACACTATTCTTATGTCAAAAGCTTAGTGTTTTCAAAAACTACACTTTTATAAAATTGAATCTATTTTCAGGCTCTGGTAATTATTTCAGGGTTGAATTTAATTTCATGTCCTGGAGAAGAACAATAGCTAAGGTATGCAGATGCCTTTAGGAGTTTTGGTTAAGCTGCCTTTTTATGTACAGATCTGTGACAATTCGGGAACAAAAGTCCATTTACAATTCAGGCAGGCGGCTTCTAACCAGTGTTCATTTTACATATGTCTTTGTGGCCACTAAAAAAATAGGTAGCTTTTGCTAAAGAAAATTAACAAAATCACAGTATTTTACCCTTCAAGTACTGCCATGATAAACTGATGTTTGATGAATAAAGTATTAAACTAGTTCATTATATAAAGAGTGAACTTTGGGCTGCCATATATTCCCTCCTTGAGTAATAAATTTTCATTAAATAAAAATTAAAATAAGAAAGATCCTAAAATGCAAATTCAGAAAAATTTTAAAATCTTTAATCTTCATCCAATATGCTTTACAGATATGGCATTTCAGCATTAATTCAAGAAAACAGAGAGTTTATTACAGAGAGTTTGTGGAGAGAGCTGTTTTTTTCGAAGCTTATAAGCAGTAACATAGAATCAAAATACAAGAAATTGTGTTTACAATTCCATTACAGGTGTTTCAAAGCCTGATGCATTTTCATTTCAGAAAACAAACAAAAAAATAAACTCCAAGCTGTGTAACAAGTTAAGGTAATAGAAGCAAATTCCTCTTTATTGTGAAACTGAGAGCCATCTAGTGGTAATGATGTTCTACCAACGTGAAACATGGATGAGAACTGACAGTCCAAAATCTACATCAAGAGTCAGCAGCTGCAAAGGGCTGACTGCACTGGTCATAAATAATACCACAAAGCAGGACTTCTAAAAATACCTGCATAAAATATTTCATTAATCTAAATGAAGCAAAAACAGAAAATATAACAAAGTATGCACTTATGTGTCAGGGAAGATGAAATATTATCACAAAAACTCAGCCCAGCCAAATGTTCAAGCCAAGCTCTACTTGTTGTTGGATTTTACATGTGCACACACTCACATCCAGGAGTAAAGGGCATGTCAAACCAACATGCACATTGCATATAGCAAAGGGAAATGGGGCACGCTAAAACCCACTATTTAAAAACTCAAAATGGGAAATAGCCATAAAATTACTGAGGGATTATAAGTGAACAGCTCTGATAGATTCATTTCTACCACTGAAGCATATCTCAGTGTGAGATTTCCAGTACTCCTATAAAAAATTCAATCCTCATTTTTCATTTAAATTAGTATTACTGAGCATCTGGTATATAGAGCATGAATGACTGCAGAAGAAACTCTGAGCCCACTTACAAGCTGCAATACCCAGTACAAACCTTCCTTTTAAACTACATGAAGGGCCACATAGCCCAGCTCATGCTGTATATCTGCTCTCATTTCCTTCTCTGCTCTCTTTTCTTAGTTTTGTCCACTTTTTTTTTTCTCTCCTTTCTGGATTCGTACATCTTACTGGGGCTGTTTGATGGCAAAATCAGAATTTGTATCCCCTGGTCTCCTTCTTATCTTTTGCCTTCTAAGGTTTTTGCCCCATAGTACACAGGAAACAGGCTCCAAGAGACAAGAGGTCGATGCAGCCCTTCTCCTCATCCCCCCGTCAGCACAGGTTGGGTTGAGGGGTTGAGCACTGGGTTAAAATCACTCTTTTTGGGTCTTTTTTTAAAATCAAATTAATTTCTAGTAAGGAGCAGAGAATGGGAAAGGAGAAGCAGACTTGTGTAACAGCTGTCTCTGATTTGGGCTTTCCCATGAACATCAGTAGGGTCCTTTTCCCTTACTCTCACAGAGTAAGGGAAAAGGTCTCATCTCTTACTAATATTTAAAAAAAACAAAACAAAAAACCCAGCAAGCCTTCCCAGTGTTAGCAAACCACAAAACAAAAAAACTTAAAAAAACCAAAACCCCCCACACACAAAAAGCCCCAACACTACAAAGCCTGTAAGCATATATTTTCTTCGGAATATGACACTATTTCTACATTGCAAGTCGTAGTATTGTGAAAATTCAATAATCTAAATCCATTCCTCTGTCATGTCCTAAATTATGTGTTTAAGACCATTACAGTTGAAAATATTTCTCACTCATAAGGCTGTAGCACAGGATCCATGAGTACAATGATAGCACTCACAGCAAAAACAGGGTAAAAACATCCCAAAGTGGAAAATCCTTGTCAGCGAGATGAAAATAAACTCACTGCTTAACAGTGACGGGGTAAATAAGTGCAGCTATCAACACGAACTTGCATGCTTGCTGTGTCCTGTACAAGAATCAGGCAGTGTGTCCTCTCATGCTGGACAACATCCTCCTATTAGCACACCCAAGTGGCAGACTGGTAAACACGAGCTGTTCTCCCTGACTGCCACAAGCCCTCCAAGGCCCTTTGGGGTCATGCTTCAGTTAATGATTTACCCATCCTTTACAGCTGATCAGGCAGACCCCTGCAAATTCATGGCATGTGACAAGTTTTCCGAGTGTGTAATGAACGAGTGGACAAAAGAGGCCGACTGCCTTTGCAAGCCTGGCTATGCCAGCCAGGATGGATTGCCCTGCCGGAGCCTGTGCGAGCTGGAGCCCCAGCTCTGTGTCAATGGTGGGAAATGTGAGCTGGTTCCAGGAAGAGGAGCTGTCTGCAGGTAAATAGATTGATGCATTCTGTTAACAGCCCCATAAAACACGCTAATAAGCCAAAAGCTTGACATTCAGATGCTGTAAGTCACCCTGCAAATACCCTTCTAAATATAAACAGTCTCGCCATGGATAAATCCAATTCTGCCTGTTAGTATACACAGAACATTATGATCTACTTATTTTTAAAGATGCTTCAGAAATTTATTGGAAATTCAGCATCACTGGCAGAGATGACACACACAAAGGCATGCACGCTTTTCAGATTTCCAAGTACACTTTGGAAAAATGAAATAACACATTCACAGTTTTGCTACTGATTACATGGTAGCATTTTAAGAAATTACATTTTTATAAGATGTATTAAAAAGGAAATCTTTATTCCTATAGACTGTGATTCCAGACTACCCAATAAAGCACATGAAGGCTGAAGCTGCTTTCAGGGCTTTCTGGGAAAGACTTGAAAATTAGCAGCTCTTCCTCACTGCAAATACATTCTTTAAGGATTTTTAAATGGAATTATCTTAAGTCAATACTGAGAACTATATAGTACTTGAACATATTAACTCTCTTTTACAAAGTATCAAGTTTCTTGTCATTGTAAGACTAGACAGATCAGAGCATTATGTGAAACTGTATACTAGGCAGCCACACAGTAGCTTACCAGCCGTGTACATAAGCAAGAATCAAGTTACAATTCTTGCATTTGTTTATTCTCTCTTAATACTTTGACTAGATTAATGATACATCTTTTACCTTACTTAGGATTAACATCAAAAAATAAGAGCACCGGACAAATTTTTCAAATTATTCACTGTAACAACCCAACTACCAAATTTAATTTTCTTCAGTGGGCATCACAGATATTATATTGTATTCACCACAGTTACAGCCAAATTCCTAACTTTCAGAGTCACAGTAGAGCAGCTGCAGCATTTAATACTAGAAATCAGCCTGTGAGCTAGCAAGGTCCTCTTGAAAACTTTGCTGAGGTAGCAGGGGGTCCAACCTACTCCTCCAAGAGAAATAACCCTTTTCCCACTCAGAAAAACCCTGACTTGATGTACAGGTATAACCAAACCATCATGAGGAATTACAAAAGTATTAAAAATAATAACTTTTTTTTTGTGAATTATAGCAAGTCACAAATTCCCACCAGTGTCAGACTGACAGCTTATAGAGATTTGTACCATCAGAGAGAAAATTACACCCTACTATTTGCACTTGTGTTCCATGTAAATTTACTTTCTTCCTGTCTTAAAATAGGAGTAAGGTCCTGCTATTGTAGCAGAATTCTTCTTTCAGACCTTGCTCCCCAGAATGAAATCAGCAGTAAACAGAATATAGGCTTCAAAAATGTGTTCAGACATTACCTTAAAATACACCTGAACTTCTAAGGTTCTAAACCACAAACCTGTGGGGTTAGAAATTTATGACAGATATTTAAAATGCATTATTTCCTTAAAATTTGTAGGTAAGCAAGGAACATATCAGTGTCTCTTCATTTAAAACTCACTCTCACAAATGTAAAAATATTATCTTTCCCTATCATCTATCACGTTATTTTCATGCAGACATATAACAATTATTTGTAGTGGAAATAATGAATTTATATTACACTGTGATTTTGCTTTCTTTTTGTTTAAGATACTCAGTATTTTTTGCCTTGAAGTTTTGTACATTTTTTTCTCTTCCTTTCCTTATTTTAGATGCCCTGTACGTAGACACCAGCTTTACCAAGGACAGCGCTGTGCAAAGTTTGGTCCAGAACCCGTACAACCCTTCATTTTTAGACCTCTCATTCTTGGCTTAGGAAGCCTTGGTTTTCTTTTCATCATTTTATTTATTAAGATAAGAAGAAAATGCAAAAGAAACTCTAATTTGCAGTAAGCTGCTCACAATCTTTCCCCTCACACTTCAAAATATTCCTTTTGTTTCTTTTGCAATTTAAAATCTTACCTAAACAAAAATGTTCTGCATTGTAGAAGTCCTACTCTCAGCAGCTGCAATTCAGAAAATGCTCTGAGGATTAATCCTGCTTTTGAACACGATGAACCCCCATCTAGCTTTTGTCACACGGCTTGCAGTGTAAGTGCTTGTCTCAGTTCCTCAGAGATCCTTGATCATGAAGCATTACATGAACTTGAAAACACAATTCAGCCAGGAGGTAAACTTCATGGAAATCCCTTTCTCATCCCTCAACAAACAGCCCCACCTGAAATAACAGGTCCACCTTCGTATATTAACTTCAATCTAAACCAAACTTGAAGCTATTCTCTTGCTTGGCAATTCCAGAACTGAAAATACTAATGCATTCATTGCTTTCCACATTTACTGCAGTGTAGGTTTCATAACAGGACCGTAGAACTGCTTTTCTTACAGCTCTCTTGCATGGCTCTGGCAGTCTATCCTATATGAGTGCTTCTAGTCCTTTAGAGAAATAATTAGTTGTTTGGTTTTTTTACTCTTGTAGGTCACCAGATGAGTTTACAAAACCAAGACTGACAAGTTAGTCTCTGGAATGCTTCGTTTCCAGCATCAGCCACATAAATCCAAGGTTTGTGACTATTTTCAAGAACCTTAAAAATCTTTTGCGTCCCATTGTCAATATTACCAGGGAGCCTCTTTGTAGTAATTTCATACAAAGAAAACCTCAGATTTTTTGGATGCTTGATATGACAGCTTTTTCTTCTTAAATGTTTTTATGTAACAAAGTTCTATTTTATATAACCATGTGCTAATGTGGCAGTCACGGGAACATGTAAGTATCTGAAATGACAAATTAACACAAAATGCAATCCAAAGGAGAGGTTTAAATAGCAGCACTAGATCACTTAAAATCTCAGATCACTCAGTCTGGTTAAGCTACACTGAGTTTGACAAGTAGGAATTCTAATTTGAGCAGAACACTGCTCCTATCTCAAGCATTATTTCAAGTTTGTAACTTGAAACCCTTATATCTTTGTGGGGGGAAAAAAAACAGAAAGGAGAAAAGCTGAGTCAAAAATTCCTCTAAAATTGGCAGACGGTTTCTGATGTATCAGAGTATGTCCTCTTGAGAGATACAAAAAAAAGCTTTTACTTTGCCATTTTCATTTTTCTGAATTACAGCCCAATTAGGAACAAAAAGGTTTTGCAATAGCTCTTAGACCCATTGTTATTGTGGGGAACATCAGTACAGGAGTGCCCTTGGCACTAGCTGGACATTATGGAAGACAGGGTACCAACTACTTGTATCCTGGATTCCTTACACATTCATTGTTACGTAAATAAAGGAACAAGCAAAGATACCATGTAGAAAGATTTATTGTCACTGATCTCCATCGTACCCAGGTCTGGTCTCTTCAAATACTACGTCCACAGTTAAAACTGAGCTGAAAATGGGGGACTGGAATGCAAAGATAGCAATGGACAAAGATAGAGATGGACAAAGCAGCAGGGAGGAGCAGTTTGCAAAAGCTCAGGAAGGAATTCACTTCACTGCTCAAAAGCACATGCACAGATGTTTGCAATTAGTATTTTACACCCACCTTAAAAGAAATGTGCCTGTGGGCAATTGTAGACCAATAACTTTCATAATAGCTAAACTACTTAAAATAATTACCTAGAGAAGCACTAAATATTTTATTAAAGTAATAGAAAGGCACATCTGTGAAAGAAAACCACATCTCTGTCATCCAGACCGTATTTGAATTGTCAAAAGTACATTGACAAAGCTCTTCTCAAGATCTGGTTAAATAAATCAATTTAGTGAGAAATCCAGCAACCACAAAATTGAAATGGATTTTAAAATTTAGGTGGCTATTTTTCACTGTTACTTAAGTTCACAGTGAATGTTTACATCACTGTTAGATTAGACATGTTTTTTATGATTTGAAAAAAGTCAGTGGCAGAAGAAAATGAAAGTAAAACAGCTTTCATTAGCTGAAACTAAGATGAGTACTTTGATTTCACGATCTAGGAAACTCCTTCAGGACTAGAATTTTTAAAATAGAATATTCACTGGAACTGAATTTTCAGGAGGATGTGGCTATCTACAGCTCGTAGGCCCAATTGAGAATTCATTATTTAAATTCTGGTTTGCAACATGTAATGACAGTGGTGACAGCCTTTTAAGATGTATTATCTAGAGTAAGTAGATGTTTACTCCATAAATATCAGTATTTATAAAGGCATTTATGAAAATAGGCACGAAGTTCCAGTAGAAGCTAAAATAACCTTCAAATCCTTCCCAAATATGAAAAAAAAGTCTCCAGTTTAGTTATGGAAAATAATTGCAAAACTTACTTATCAGGGGGGTTTTGATTGGGTGGAGTTTTACCCAACCAAAATACCCAAGTTTGAATTACTCATTCAAAAACTAACAACCTTTAACATATCCAGAGATGGTGCATCCACAATTTGTCTGGGCAATCACTTCCAGTGCCTCAACACCCTTACAGTTAAGAATTTCTTCCTTACTTCAAATGTAAGTCTCTTTCAGTTTAAAGCCATTCCCTCTTGTCCTATCACCCCCTGTCCGTGCAAAAAGTCTCTCTCTCTCTTTATTGGGCCCCCTTCAGGTACTGAAAGGCCACTAGAAGTCCTCCCTGAAGCCTTCTCTTCTCGAAGCTCAATTTTTACAATGAACTACAACTATTTTAACCGAATTTAGTGTGACCTTGCCTATTAGCTATTAGATAAATAGTACACTTTCAAATTCAATAATGCTTTTCAAATGTCTTATGGGACTTTCTCTTATAGATATTCAAGAAAGAAGGTCTGCATTATTCAAGATTGGACTTCAGGATGAGTATGAGAAAAAAATCAAGGATTCCTAAAGATACAGTATTTTGGCTCTAAAATCAGTGCACATTAAAAAAAATAGTTTTGCTGAAGGAAAGCAAATGACCAAGCAAATGAGCAGCTTTTGAGCAAGATAAAATGCCTGGTAGGAAGTCCCCACTATTAAGATGCATGCATTAAGCTTCTGGTGCTTACACAACTTAAGTGTTTTATTTAAGAGCTGAGTCCTAGAAACAGATTTTGCTGAGATGTGACTTTTCAATATTGCATGTTACAACTATTCTGGTAAAAATGTCAGTGGAACTTCAGCGCATTTCTATACCCCTTTATTAACCTTCCTTACACACACTGATGCAAATGGTGAATGGAAATAAGACCTGTCATTGACCAAAGGCCACATTAAAAGTGTTTAGGAACCTCTTTATTCCCTCCCTGAATACTCACATTGCAAATCACACAGAAGTTGGATTTAATTTTTCAAGGGTTTCTATGAACATCAGATTCCTATTTTTCTGTTAATAAACACATCATTTTTACATAAGGATATGTTCACTTAACTGTTTAACTTCTGATAACAGCGAAACTATCCGGTTATCCTAAGACTTCAAATTTTTTGCTGAGGTACAGTATGTGAAGTTTCATCCTTTCAGAACATGAGATTTATATTCACAAGCACCCTCCTGGTAGTGAGCAGATTAGAATTGCACATGAGCACCTACACTTTAGACTCAGTATTCATACAAATAATTTTGAAAGGTTACTGTTAATTTTTGTAGGAGAAATCCAAGCAGACAATGGGTGGCCATTAAGTATTTTGTAGGCTTATTAATTTATGCACTATGAATCTACAATCCTGATCCAAGTACCAGCGTTATCTTGAGTAGCTTTTTCTTAAGTATCTATATCTACTTATATTCTGCACCAGTATTGTATTCAGGCACTGGTTTGCGGCTTGGTGCACACCAGAAGTCGTACTTACGGCTCAAACTGAGCTTCTACAAAGTCCATGACTATCCTGGATGACAACAACTCATCCAGATGTGAAACTTTCGTGTATCCAGGACAGCAGCTGATTTTAGTGACAATTCTTACTTGGTACTGTGCAGTTACCACAGCAAAGACTGAACTTTAATTTACCTTCTCAAATCCACTCAAAAGAACTGTTTACGAATTCCAAACAACTGCACGGATCTGCCTGCAAAACCACCGGAACTGGTGACTGTGTACGAATGAAGGCAATGCACCAAGAACACGAGGTTGAGTTTCTGCAGCTGAAATAGTGTTTTTACTTACTTTATTTAAGTAGGAAAGAAAAAATAAAGAAGAAACCTAAGATGTGGTTTTACACAGTAACACTTCAGAACAAAATTACTTTAAAAGTACTTTTTGCAGAGCACTGGAGGTCATCCTTGCCTACAAATGCTAGCTTTTCACTGTTGCTCATGTAAGCTAAGAATGCATTAAGAATGCTGATAGCATTCCATTTTTTTTTCCATTACAAATGTATTTTTGTATGTGTTTAGTGTATTTCAACTTATACTAGTTATCATTAGCCTGATTAAAAAATAAGTAATTTTAAAATGTGTATTTTAATAATGGTTATTCATGATTGTATTTATCACTCTCAACTATTAATTACCAAATATATTTGCTGGACGTAAACCTTTTGTATTTCAATAAAACATAATAAAATTATTTACTTGAAAATTTCACAGGGAATTGAAGTGGTACCTAATCTTACAATAAAACTCATCATGTTACTTTAAAACTGATGTAAAGTTAACAACTGGAGACAAAAGCCATAAGGAAACTGAAACAAAATGACATTTCCTAAAGTATGAATTGCTTGAATCTTTTTAAGTTACAAAATTACCACTCTGATTTGGCCCTTAAGATAAGAAAGTTCCCTAAGACTCTAAGGGGAACACAAACAAACAAAACCCCACAAAAGCAATACATTTCCATCCCAAACATAAAGCTTCCTCCATAGCACACACATTCAAAGGAGCAGAGTTGGTGTCACCAGTCACTGACTGACACAATCTAAAATTAAAAGGATGCAGAGTACACAGCACAGCAAATGATAGACATATTGGAAGTGATAGCAATAAATGTTAAAAAAGTAATAAAAGTAAAAATATACTTGTTTCAATAAATACTCAGAAATGAAGTATGAGATTTAAGATAACAAAATCAGAATTTTCTAATATCAGGATGTTTTTCTGGAGGAACACTTATCTTAGAAAGTAAGACAAAATCTCTACCAGAATAAAGCTTTAAAAAGTAGGTTTAAGCACCAAAAATATCCCATGGAAAAGCAGCAGACAGTACCAGCAAAGGAATATTTTTATCTTTCTCATAACTTAATTAACCCTTATGCTTCAACTCTTCAAAGACAAAACAGTAAGATACAAGCAAGATTTCAACAGGGAATGTGTTTATTTTTTATTTTTAATTTTCAGTACAGTATTAGGAGGTCATTTAAATACTTAAAGATTTTTAAGAAAAACGCAGAGGATTCAACTAGGTAAAGAAAAACACAATCTTATCAATGGATAAAAGACAAGTATTGAATGACCTTAGGATCTTCAGAGTAGCATTCTCAAGAAAATGCATATTCCTGGGGCACCTAGTCAGGAATGTAGCTTAGTGTGGTGATTCTCTTCTTCTCCTTTGTTTTGTGGAGCATTTTAGGCAGATCTCGACTATAATGGACAGCTTCTTTGACAGCCAGGAAGAATTTTTTATTTTTTTTTTAATGAAACACACAGAGAACCAAGCCAATGTGCTTTAAAAACCTGATTATAATTTTTTCTGTAATTGTAGATCAGAAGGGCATCAGGTTATCCCACAGTCCTAAAGACCAACCTTCTCCCCTCCTTTTATATTTCCTCTCCAACTCAACCAACTAGAATTATCTGACAGTACAAGGGACCATGTAAACAAGTGGTAAGCAGTTAAATATTGCCAGACATGTAAAAAAAAATATAATCTGAAACTCACTGAAAAATTAATTTTGTTTCACAAAAAGATAAGTAAAAGTAAGAGCAGAAGCTGCTTTTGGTGCGGAGTGAAAAAAAAGGTGAAAAAAGTACAGACTGATACTGTGCAAACTAGAATACCCTGATTTCTGGAATGCATCTTCTGCTTCCCTCAGGCTTCTGGAGCAGTACTGAGAGGTGGGAACATCTCATTTGAGCTGTCCAGCCACCAGACCCTCTTCCACTATTTCCAAGGCCATTTTATTTTCATGACAGCTCATATTTGTTAGTCATTTAGTAAAGAAAAATTTCCATACACCCCATTCTGAAGAATGAATTTTTTTTCCAATGCCCGTCAAGGAAATCCTGGCATAACTAAAGGAACAGAGTGGAAAAATTCAGTTAATTTTATTTAAAGTTCCCTGCAGGTATGTTTACACATATACATAAAATATTTAAGCACATATATGTGTATATACCTGAACACACACTCAAGTATTTAAGGTTCTTTGCTTACTATGTTCAGTCTCATAAGATCCATGGATTTTTAAAAATATATACACTGAGATGGAATGTGTTAAGCAGCTAAACCCAGACAGAAGCAAACACAGGTCAGATTTTTCTTCCTTGGATCATGCATGAGTGAGCACAGCTTCTTGTAGTGCTAAGTGCCCAGGGACTGGAAGTTATCACATTTTGGTTCCAATGCAGTAACACACTAAACCAGTAATCTAAATTTCATAAACTGCACCTTTAAACTCATGCAATATTATGCACACAACTTTGCAGCCAGCAGTCTGATGCACTTCTCCTTTCATCTTCCAGCCAAAAATTACTATTTCAGTGAAGAATTTGGGTAAAATGAAAACAATTTTCTCATTTGTAATCACATAAGCAGGAAACAGAGTGGTTCTGCTGAGATTCCTTGATGCAGTGGGTGTGTAGAGAGTTAAATACCACTTGACTATCTCCACATTATTCCCATAAGGAGTGCAGCAGACTGTGGTATGCAACCACAGTCTAAGGTCAGCAAGGAGCTTTCTCAGTGCTACAGAACCACCTCTCTCGAAAATTAAGTATATTTATGCATTTTAAAACTAAAGCTTCCAAGAGGTTTCACGCTGAGTAAGGAGTGAGGAAATGATTTCACAATGTAAGCAAATTGCCAATTAAAAAGGGCAAGAATTCCTTTTTATATCAGGCTATGTAACTGGACATCAAGCTACTCATATTTTGAATTTCTATCAGAGAGATAACAAATGGTCGTGTTTAATTTGTTGAAATAACGGCCAGCAAGGTAAAGCAATATTCACATAAGTGAAAGAGATGCATCTTAAAACTCTATGAAATAAATGATTCCCACCCACAAAAACTCCCCAAACAAACTGCTTAATAAGGGAACTGTTACAAGCCATGAAACTTGACAGAGGAGATTAATATACAACTCAGCATCCAGATCACTATGATATTCCAGTACACTATAAATTGTAGTTATTTCATCAGCACATAGTATTAAGATGCATTATGTTATTGGATGAATTTTTTACACAGTCTAACAAAAGGTACAGACCTTGCATATGTCATTATAGTTAAAATGAAGAGGATTTCTGAGGCTGAGGCCTCAATATTCAGTTATACTGCCAGCAAAAAGCTGAACATATTTCCCTTAATGCTATCCTTAATCTTATATACCTTCAGATACAAGGCTTGGACAATTTTGTGTAATATATTGAAATTACACTATCTGGTTAAACAAACTGTCCAAGAATTGCTAATAGAAATGTGGTCAGAAAAAGAAAGTCTAAAGCAGATTTGTACTAAAGAGAGAAAAAAAAAAATCTATGACAGACGTGGTATAAGCCCTAAAGAGCACTACATTCTTTGAGGACCTCTAATATTACACTATTTTGACATATATGAATGTTTTTATTGGAATGTACAGAAAACCATTTCTCTCAAACCAAGACAGAGAATGCATAAAACAGGAGTTCATAGGTCTCAAGTTTAGGAGGATTTCCCATCTTGGGAAAACAAGAATCATTAAATACAGACACTAACCATTTTGCAAATCAGGACATAAAATGTCTCAGATTATATAAAAGTATACTCCAACTTCTCCGTAACAGAAGTCAAAGCTAAGGCCTCACAATTCCAGTTATTAGAAATAGCATATTCTCTTTACTAGGCCACCACTTGAAGCCAACTACTCAGTGTTTTAAAGAAGGAATCTTATAAAAAGGTGGTTGCAGTGCAGTTCTTTGCAATATGTACCCACATACAGACAGATTGCTTAAAAGTGTTAAGACTTATAACAGAAACTGTTAAAGAAAATGCAACATATAAACAAAATGCATCAAACTACACTGACTGAAGTTTCTTCGGGGTCCTCATACCTAGCAAAGTTCACTACACAAATTAAACATCATGAAGTACAAATTAACAAACCACATGATTAATAAAATCTGTTCACTTTATATTAAACATCTCTACTCTGATTATAGAACGTTTAGGCCCCCTGTAGCACAGAGGAGCTCTTCCCTTTGTGTTGCGGGCGAGGTTCTCCTCCCGAACGCTCCTGCGCCCAACGCCCGGTTATTTCAGCAGGTTCTGCAGCATCGCCGTGGCGTAGGTAGGGCGAGCTTGCCTGCTTGCAATCGCGTTTTGGAGATACTGGATGCCTCCACAGCGCTCCCAGATCTCTTCAAACTGTCTCGGTAAAATTTCAGCACCTCGCTTTCGGGTTAAGCCAGTCTCTTCGAGATTAAGCTCACACATATCCATGTCATCCTTACCTGAGATGGTAAAGGGAAAAAGAAAACATTTTCTACATCATTCCAAGGTCCCATCAATAAAGATCAGATCCTTGTTAATTACATTTTCTCTCTGTAGATCTGGTTTGCTAGTAGACTTCAGAGCTTATGAGAAAGTCCTCAGACACAGGCATTTTTCAGTTTCCTGGTTTTTTGTTACACAGAGAACACTAAAGCAGTGTGAGAATAAACTAGTATCAGATGCTCCAATTGACAAAGTTGTGCTTAAAAAGCGAGCAAAAAGGAATAAAGGAAAGAAGTGGAAAGATCATCATCTTGATATATTTTTCTGAAACCCACTACAGGATGACAACCGCATTTGGATTACATACGCTTTCAGTTTCAGGCCACTTCACAGTGAACTGCTTTACTTGGGTTAAATGTAGCAAAGCAACTTAAAATTCCAGTCTTTGGACCAAGTAGCTAATCTTTCAGCCTACCACCCAAAACAAACAGGGACCAACACAGGCAGTCCAATGAAATGATATGTGTAGCTCACAAACTAAATTGTAATGTTATTTTTAACAGGTACTCACGACAGAAGTGCTACTTTTAGCTATGGGCTTTGGCAATGAACAGCAACAGTTGGTATAAGGAATTTTACTTAAAATAATTTGCAGAAAACAAACTTTTTTTGCTAGTAAAGCATAATTCTGAAGTGAAACAAATAGACTATGGCCTTTTCCTCAGTCTCTAAGTTAAATACAAAAACTCAAAACACAGAACCATAAGCAGCATTTCTCCAGTGTTTTCTCCCCTGCTCATACCCTCCAGAAAAGGAGGATACATTCACTACCACATAAATCTCTATGTATCCATTGCAACATTTATTTTAAATTTTTTAAATTAAAAAGCTATTCTCCCATACTAAGGGAGATAAATAGGGTAAAAGCATCAGCTTGCTATTAGCCCCATGCTATGGAAAGACAATGTAACATTTGCAAAATTTGTTTTGATACAAACTGCTCGTAATTCTTTATAGCTAACTAAAAAACAGTATAATAATGACTAGACCTTTCCCAGATAAATTGTGATGTTCTATCTTCAATGAATAATCTGAGGTCTTGTAATAATAAAACCCTTTAAAGTTGGATTCCCACTCTGTCTATGGCTTCCCAAATTGAAGTATGTGTACAAGTAAAACATAGGACCAGTTACATGTCCACATGATATTCTGAAACATTTGACCACCATCAACAGCAGTCCTGAATCCTCAAATTCTGTCCAGATAAGAACTGCTGCTGAAAACAAACAAAAAAAAAAGGACACAACTTGGGAAACTTGGAACCTCACCCTCTTTTTCTAAAGTTCATTGTCAACTTTAGAACCTTTCTGAAGCTACAATTTTGCTTTCAGTACCAACCTGCTACAAGCAGAATGGGTGCCTTGTCAGGGTGGAGCTCCATTTGCCGAGCAATCCAGGGCCCATCAAAGTGCGCGTACCACCAACCCTTCTTCTTGTTCTGGGGGTCCTTGTACTGGTCCGCAGGGCGGATGAAGGGGATGCGGAAGTAGCGCTGTTGTCTGTTTATTTCTATCTCTTGTTGTCTGCCCGGTAGCTGGGCTGTGGGGTTCTGTTGTGCTATCACACAAAAAAGTGCCCCAAAATAAAGTGAACAAAACAATTAGAAAACAAGAAAGCCATATTACTTGCTTTATTAATCAGCACATTAACAAACAAACCAACAATACAAACAAGAAAATAAATACCGCCCCCCCCAAAAAAAAAAACCAAGAGATTCTCTCTGAATTCAAGGTCATCTGAAGTCTCAGCAAACCTAAAAAGTCCCATCTCATATAATGTGCATTCTGTTAATTGCAACAGCTAAAACATCAGTCAGAAAAGGCTCACGTTAACTGCTACATCTACATGTTGCCCAATGGCATGCTTAAACAAAACAAAGTAAATAAAATAAAATATTCTGCTTTTAATCAATATTTAAGGTAAAACTTCCCATATAAAATCTCTTACCAACCAGAAACATTTAATTGCTTTAGTTCAGTCCAGTTCTTTGTAAAAAAAAAAAATCACAGTGCACAGAAGCATTTTCAGTTACAAACATAAAAAGCATCACTTGATGTTTGACAATCAACACAAAAGGATGTATTATACTGTTAGAAATTACTGATTTGTTAATAGAAATGTTGACAATAAATACTGCTTATTACAAAGCTGCCACCAAACAATTTTTCTGCCTAGATTTCTGTAAGTCAAAATCTGGCATTAGAACTAGTTTCTGGCTGCTTTCTTTTTTCAAGGAATTCTTTATTTCAGACCATTAAGATCAGCTGACTGAACTTCTAAAGGAGAAAGTTACATGAAATTTTTTCAAGTTTCATATATATTTTTTTTTTTTGGTAAATATTTTCCACATGCATTCTTTGACTTTTTGAGATCCCCATATTTCAGACTCTTTCAAAGAAAAGCACATGCCCTCTATGTTAATTCATCAAATGATCAACCCTCTTAATCTTATGTATATACTATCATAATTAGTTTTAAATAGTAAATGCTCTCAAAAGCAATTTCCTTTCCTTTAATAGCTTCCCCTGCAAAAGTTTGTTACTGATTTTGTTTTAGTGGCTTACACTACCATTACACGTACCCTGTTTAAGAACCTTCACCATCTCTACAGAAAAAAATCAGTATTAACTGTTAATGTTTTTCAGCATAAAAGGAATGATTAATAGTAACTTCCATTTTCTGCCTTGTCTATTGAACAACAAAGGTAATTTCTGAGCTAATATTTAATAATGTGAAAAATTACAATTACTTTTAATAACATATTTTTACAGTCATGAACAGGAACTAATATAGACAGCAACCGCACCTTGAAATTTCTTCTGCTTAGAGTCAAGCAAAAATTATTTTTCTAAACCTGAAGAGAAGAACCTTAAAAAAACCCCATGTGTTATACATAGCAAATTTCCTTTTTTTTTCATATGTGTGCATAAAAAATAAATATAGAAGAAAAAAACAGATTTTAACAGGTCAGTGCTACTTTTATATACCAACTGATAAAACACATACCTTACAGGGAAGACAGAGCTTATAAAAAACTAATTCTATTTTCTACTAATTGTCTGCACATTTATCCCAGCAGATCAGTGCTTTAATATTGTCAAATGCCTTTTGCACTGTAATGATAATTGATATGGCTCATTTCTACCCCTAAGCATATTTATATCCAAGGGCAAATCTAGAGAACAGGAATGCTAAGCAGCCAATGGAGCCTCTACTCAGTGCTATAGAACTGTGTCTCTTTATTCAGAAGAAACCATCACCTGAAATGTAGTTAGTGTGCTGGGAAAATTGTTGTTATATTAAGCTGAGTCCAGAGGTTTGCTACAACATGTTCAGACAATAAAAAAAAAATGTTAGAACAAGAATGTTATTTCACGGGAGTGTGGAAAAAAATAGGAGATTATACCTTCCAATAATTTACATAAAAAGGTTATTTCACTCTCCCTTCCCATGACTCTTCAAAAGGGTAGGATTTCATGAAGACAAGCATATTTGTAAATTACTAAAGTAATTTATAATTACCATCAGATGAATAACATTGTCAAATTATAAATTTTTTTTTACAATTAACTTCTATGTACATGTGTAGCAAAACACTGGATCAATGTTAGTATAGAGCTCTCAAGTGTTCCTATTCTTCAAAGTTAGATTAAACAACTGTCTCCTCACTTACTTGAGTTGCTCAAAAATGGTGCAAAATCTGTGAACAAATATTACATATTGAACAAAATATGAAAGTGCTGATCCTTTATAAGTAATGGTTTCATTACCTCAACATTTTTCACCAATGCTGATAACAGACAAATGGGAATTGTAGTTACAATATAAACACAGATGTGAAATATTTCTACTCATTTTCTACTTGTATCTTGATTGGGATTTAACCTTGAAATTGATCATTTTAATAATTCACAATTCCTGTTACAAAGCCTCAGTGGTATATACAAGCTAAGCATAGATTGCTCTGACAAATCTACTAGTTAATTAATGTAGTACTTTTCTTTTTTGACATTTCTGCTAGGAAAAAACTTCCAGACCTCTGTCAATACCTGTAATAATATGCAAACCAGTGCTTAACTTCTATACTGAATGTATGAATTGAATTAAAGGCTACTAGTAAAATTACATTAAAGGATACTGTAAAATCACATTAAATCAATGAAGAGATAGAAAGAAAAAACTGTATCATTTGAAGCACACATCCACTGACACCAGAAAGACTTTTAGCTTAAACACCTAAGAAATCAGAATTCCTTCTTATTACCTTCTCAGATCACTACTATATATATATATATGTGAAATGCCATGTGATATAATTATTTGAAATACAAAGAATTATACTGACATTAAGAGTCTCTAAAGGTTACTATCAATTTCTTCTGAACTGCAAGGTTCTCCAGACATACGATGTCATATTTCAATGAAGGTAAAAAAATACAACGACAAACATTGGAAAGAATACAGCAAATGTCTGAATAGAAGTAACAAGAACAAGTGACTCAGCTTTGTGTGCAAAAATCCATCATCTGCTCTTTGGTACTTCCCATCAGCAAAACCATGTATGAATATTTTAGCCATTTAGCTCCAGAGACACTGTGTGAGCTCAAATTCAAAGCAATTTACCACTTTGCAGAAGTGCTTCAAATGTCTTTTCCTGCCATTTCAGTCATATGCTTTCTTAAGTCCCTAAAACCACATTTCAGACACAAGGACCCATTCTTTGATAACATCTTCTCCAGGGGTCCAGATTTTGCCTGCCACATATCCATACTAAAGTTCCCTGAAAACCTCAAACTCAGGTAATGCTCAAGCAATGCATAACTCAAGTAAATGAATCAAGGGCAAGGAGGTGCCTTTGTACATGGACTGAGATTACCTAGGGCACCTGCATTCCCTGGGATGTTTATTCTCCATGTCCCAGGACAATGCCTTCATCTCAGGCTCACGTGACTGTGAGGAGAGCACTTTCCTCCTCATCTTCCCTTTCCTTTGTGTCTTCCATGAACTGTGTGGCAGGAACACAAATATCAAGTATCATGGAACCAAAAGACAAAAGGAATGATCTGACTAAATTATTCCATGCATTTACTGTGATTTTATAAATTTCTTAGATTCCTTTTATAACAATCATCTGACTTTTGAAGTGGGATGCTGGAAAAAGAGCAACAGTCCACTCTGTAAATATCACTTCAGAAACCATGTATGGAATTTTCAGGTCTGGCAGTCAAACTCCCACACTTTCTTGATGAATGTAAAAGTCACTCTGATTAGTGTGTTGCTTTGTCAATAAACATCTGCCTGGGAAATCAGTAGAATGAGGGTCTAAATAGAAAAAAGTGTCTATGCAAAATTTGTCTCCCCATGCGCCAAACTTGCAGTATCAACACTCAGAGATTTTTTAAAAGAGGATGTAACATGATGTATGTAAGCAGTGATGTAAATGACAGAATTATTAGCACCTTTTAAAAGTGTCTACATCTACATAGCTCTATATTATGAAACACTAAAGTAGCACAGCAACGAACATTTAACAAAAATGCCAGCACCTGCATCAGTAGATCAAGAACTCTTTTGAACAGATGTCAGCTGGATGTGAGAAGGTTCTGAGAGAGAGCTGTTCAGCACAAGTAGCTGGGTCTACTGAAAGTGTTTTAATTTCTGTGAAGAATTTGCCAGTTTCAATCTTTCCAAAATATTTACCATAAATCAACATAAAACACTCCTAAAACGTCAAAATTTCTTCAACCTAGCAAACCCCAAATCCATTCCAGAAATGTTTTATTAAGAATATTATCACCAAAATTATTACAAACACAAAATTATCTCTCCTCACCATAGTCTGTGACTGATTTGGGAGCACGCTGTTCTGTTTCTGCATTGCGTTTCTTATTCTTGGATTTCCAAGCATGATACACCTTTAACCTTCGGTGGAACTCCTCTCTGCAAGCTGCCAAGAGTTCAATATCTATCCCACAAAAAGGAGACAGGGAAGGCATGAGTGAGAAAAGTCAGAAAAATTATTTATTAAATGCTTTTCTAGACTGATAAGTTATATGAGATCAAGTTGTAACACTAGTATCATAAAATGCAATATAAAATATCCTCATCCTCTGCAGCACAGGCCCTGTGTTTTATGGTCCAGAAAGTCCCGCATTGTTTGATGAATCTTTTTCTGCTTTAGAGTAAAGGCAGTCCCCAAAGCAGCTCTTGTACTGGGACATTTGAAGGAGTGAAATACTACAAATATTTCTGTTAACAGTATCACAACACAAGCAGTACAAAAAAAATTTAAAAAATATTAAATTGCACTGCTGAACATTATTTCTGCAACAGGAAAAAAAAGTAAAACAACAATTTGACTGCTTAGATTTGCATAATTTTTTCATGTATCTATTTTAATTTTTCTGAATTTTATTATACTAAGAGACTGAATGATGACAAGGCTTTTTCATAAGTCATCTCAGAGTATCCAAGTTGGCTTCAAGAGGAGTGAACTCCACCGATTACTGCACCATCTATGCAGCTGAAAACATTGCTCCAGTCTTGCATACGTAAAAACAGTAAAAGGGAATGAGTTAGTTTCCAATTTCTACATCCAGGAAGAAATTCTGAGTGATCTTAAATCACAAATTAACCAACTGATTTCAATAAGAAGCAGGAGGAAAAAGCAATATCTAAAAAAGGAATTATTCTTATCTATCTTCACCACACTGAGGGCAAAGTGATTAATGCCACACTGTAAGCTTCCAAAAAGAAGTTACACAGTTGGAAAATTAAAAAACAATATGAATGTCTAGGACAGAACATATTTTTACACAGCGCTTTATGTGACATTTTTGCTTGCTTTATGATCTGGTGGCAGCAAGAAGTGATAGCAAAAAAATTCTTCAAACATGCAAATTCTAGGTAAAGCATAATAACTACTATTCCCTCTGTGGAAGTACATCAAATTGAGTGAACTTAATTAAGAAGTTATAACATGTATTTTATGGCTTAAGCCTTTTAATATCATAAATACATAATCCCTAAAAGACATAACAATGGAAATTCTGTTTCCTTAATATGGAAATAGCTTCATGTATTGTTCTTTTGGGGGTAAGAGAATTTCTTTTTAATTAATTTGTTATTCACTCAAACTTACATAAACTTTTTATCTTTATTACAGGAAGAAAGTAACACTTCTCATATAACTACAACTTGAACTCCTTCTCAGAAAAAAACACTTACCACAGGATGTGTTGATTGTATCACGAAGCTCTGCATATTTCCACTTACTGAGATCATGCTTCTTGGTGCCAGCAGCAGCTTTTGTGGCTTGCACTGCAGGACCCCTACAATTATTTTAAAAATACTGGTCAATTTTTCAAGTATTAAACAGGAATTGTTTTAAGAAGAGGAAGAGATCCCATAATCAACAATGTATCATACCTATTACCATGCAGAATTCTAAGACAAAATACCATAATATTTTCAAGATGTTCAAATTATTAAGAGGAAAAGGAAAATATATTTCATGCACAAAATAATATCATAATCTGATTGGCCTCCTAGAGATTAAAAAGAATTGTCATTAATACTGTTCATGTAGGAGAAGACACATATTCGGTGTATCTCATTCCACGCTGATGTACATTTTACTTAGCGCCAACCAAGATGCAGAAAACAAAGACTGTAGACATTTTTAGTTCCATTCAAAAAACAGACAAGGAAAAATATTTCTGAAGCAGAACAAGAAGGAAGAAAAGGCATTTCCTCTGCTACTTAAAATTGGTCTAGGACAAAATCCTTGTTCCAAAGCTCGAGAAAATATTCTGTCTTTGAAAAAAACCTAACTTGAGAGAAGAAACTGAATTAATTCTATATTGGCTATCTAGTAACAGCAATATTTATTCTGCAGCTGGGGGTGATGATATTGATCATCAAGAAATACCAAGGTAAAAAAGACCTCTCAGACAAAAGTCTGACCAGTAAAACAAAGACTCATCGAAAGATTATGTTTTTGTCTTTCCAAAAAGAGTCAGTGTTTTCCAAAGGCAAAAGGTCTTCACCATGTAGCTAATACACAAGTAAGTCAACAGCAAATGCAAGTGAAAAATAATTACTAAAATCTCAATCATCTTTAAGAAAATATACAAGTTTTCCATATACAAAATGAACATTAGATATAAAGATCAGCCTGAATTTATTCTTTTACCCCAAGAAATATGGTATGGATAAGTGGGAGGACCCTCCCTCAGGAATGGCAAACTTCCCGTGGATTATTTGCTTATAAAATAAGTTTGAAACACTGCAACGTTCAGTGAGGATCAGCACACTTTTCAAACACTAAGGAATTCAAGAACAGACACATAATTTTACCAGCCTCAGCTCACCACTAAGAACAAAAATTGAATTCTTTCAGCATCTGAGGGAATTTCTTCAAAAGAAACTAGATCTTTAACAAGGTAGCAAAGTTCTTGATGCAATAGGAAAAAAACAGGCCTTTTCATTGGAAGGTCTGTTTGTGCAGTAATATCTTTGTGGGACAGGCACATTATTAATAGTTATAATCTAGTGAATATTATTTTAACATTTATTTTTCCATAAAGGTCTCATGTGGTACTGTGAAGTTTTATGTTTATTTTCCTTTCTTAATTAGTAGGTTATAAATAATTATAATAACCTGAAATTTTTCTTTATGCAGATACAGCAGTTTTGAAAGCAGAGATAACAAATGCAATTTAAATTTCATTGAACAAACCTAATGTTCTTCTTAATAACAACTGAACCATCTCTTCAGTATAATTAAAACTACAGAATCTTACTGTTGCAGTAGCAGCTTAATGCCTACTCATACTGCTAATCTAGTCCACACACAGCTTTCAGTTAGAGTGTGAGAAGTCCAACTTAAAAAATTAACTCTGACTTAGAACTATTCATGACTGTAAAACAAATAACTGGACAAACTCCTTCAAAATATACTTTAATATTTTGTTATTATTGGCATACCTATAGGACATTAAGGATTCCTGATAAATATTTTCCACTGCCTGATGTCTAACCTTCTTGAACCTAATTTGACAAATCCTAAGGATTTTCCTTATTTAGCAGCACTACCCACCACTCTAAGAGTTTCCTGCCTAATTTTAGCACAGCAGAACTAGGCTGTACCCTCTCTGATTAAACTAGTAATCTTTAAGAATGCTAATCCAATTGGATGGCTTACTTTTTCTACTGGGGTGCTACTCTGCACTCTGAAGATCACTTGCTTGTTTTCTACATGACTTTAAGCATAACAGTCTGGCAGTAAAAGGTGCACCACATGACATTCAGTGTTCACTGCTCCATCTGAGAGTTAAGTATCATAAACAGTATTTTCAGGATAAAAAGTCAAAAGGTCAGTCTCACATCAAAAGTTTCCAGTGTATGAAAAGTGAGACAAATTTAGTTAAACAAGCATGTACAGGTATTGCATTTTGAATTCAACCAAAACACAGAGCCTCTGATTTTGCCCCGAAGTTTTGTCTTTCTTTTGTACATTAAAAATTGGCCACTGCCATTGGAACTATGTGAATATATGCAACACAACATGGCCCTTTAAATTCACATGCTACCTTAATTACACACAATGTGGTTTATTCCTATTCTTAAAATAACACTGCAGGAAAAAAAAAAATTAGTTACCAGCTGCATTCCAAACATTCATGCTACCACTAGAAAACCCATCAAACATGTAACACTGATCATCTTCAGACTACATATACACAGCTTAGTAACTTGTTAAACAACAGATTCACTTTCAAAAATGCTAAACAATTTTTCTTCTTCTATAAGCCTCATAAAAATCAATGTCAAAGGTTACTTCTGCCCTGAAGTTGCTGAAAACGCTTTTTAATTACTTGCTGATAGGGAAGACAATCACAACTACTTATTTTAATGCAGAATTAGTATTTATTAGCAGTATATTCAGACCAAAACCTGTATTTATCTTTCCTTCCGCATTGTGCATAAAATCTTGCATTACCGTTCAAGAAATCTCAAAAGGAGATTTTGTTTGGGTATCTTAAGACGGTTTTTAATATGGTCTTACCATGGTAATTTTCAAAACTGCTTTTATTTTACGAGAACTCTAATTAGAATATTTTCTTATTAAATGCACCAACAGTTACAATACTATTAAATGACTTCATTAATTTTGTGCTGAACCTGTAGAAATACACCTTTAAAAGATGTGGAGCCTTGTGTTCTGTTATCACAAAGTTGAGAGGAGAAGAATTATTAACAAAATATAGGAGAAATATTAACAAAATTACAGGGTACATGAACTATTCTTATTCTTTTTCAATAAAATCAATTAAAATAGCAAAGAAATAATTACTGGAAAAAAAGGTGTTGGCAAAGGAAATTTATGTGAAATAAATAATTTACTTATCTGCTTATCACTTTAAAAAAACCCAGATTCCATAACTTTTAATTCCATCATAATTCAACCCATTTCATGTGTGATTTGTTTTTATTAAATGATTGATTCACTGGTGCTATACCTTCTCACCTACCTAGACAATATTTCTGACATTTCTGTGGCCATTTGTTCCCTACAAGAAAATTGGTAAGTGAGCATAAACCAAATATATTGATGTAAAAACAACCTTTATAACTGTGAAAGTGTCTTGATAATCAAAGTGAAGTTAAATGAAGTGCACAGGAAATGGCTACTTATTTAAGTTATTTCCATTCAGACACACACATACAAATTTATATATATGTATATATATATACACATATATACACACAGAGTTCTGATTCTGTAAAGAGCAATAAATCACACAGGGCAGTGAAAAATGGATGGTGAAAAACAATTACATAATATTTTTGAATAGATGTTATTCAGTATATTTGATTATTAAAGGGTTTATTAGACAAGCAAAGTAGTGAATATAAGGCATTACAAACTGATTTAGACATTACAAATGCATACTAATGAAGATTACTATGGGGTATTAGTATAGAAGAGGACAATATCAATTTTTTTTGACTAATTAGTGTAGCTTTTATCTATTAGTGCACTCAAATGGAAAAAAACGCCATACGCAGTCATTTGTGGCTTTGTTCCATTGGCTCTGCAAATAGAAAACATTTATGTTAGACAGACTACTGCCTAGTTAATGTTCTAATAATCTCAAGTGAGAAAACGTGGGTCATAGCATTTCCTGCTCTCTCACATCTTCTTTATTATCTTATGATTTTTATTATTTTTTTTAACTGATTATACAGATCTTTCCCCCACAACTTTCTCATTCAATCATGACTTAAATTATAATCTGGGGAAAAAAAATGTACAAGTGAAAACTCCCCAGCCTTTCTCCCCTGTCCAATCTCAAAATCAGAGACTTTGAGACATGCTACTGATCGATTTCATGCCTGGATAAGTGTATCATGAGAAGTAACAGCAATCCTCCTGTAGTTGCTCAGGGAACAGGATGGGTGCCTCTTCATGCAAGCTGTGAACAGACCCCAAGCCCAGCTGCTACACTGGAAACCCACAGGTGCACACATGTAGCACCAAACATGCTACATTAGGACTTTTTTTTGGATTGCATTGATGCAACACCCCAGAACAGATACACTCACAACACTCTCTAAGACTAGCTTCCTTTGGTGGTATATGCCATACTCTATGTTTCAATAAGCCACATAAATGAAAAATATTGCCCAGTTGAAAGCAGATACCTAATATTTAAATTATTTTTTACTTAAGTGCTAATCACTACCGCCAATTTACCCCTGGGTGCAGTAAATAATGTATTACACATCCTTTCAAACTGTGGATGAGTAGTAGAATTGGACGAAGCTAGAAGAGGTCCTGCAGATCCAGCACAGAATAAGCACAAATGAAGCTGCTGGATCTGCTGCCAGAACAAACAACTTTTCTTCTTTGACAGAAGCTAACAAATATATTTTTCAAGGAAACTGCTAATACTTATGCATCTTGGAATATCTATGAAAGGTATGAAAGTGAACAGCAAGGTATTGCAAAGAAAAAAAACAAACTAGAGGCACTCATGTTCAAATATGACAACACAAAAGTGTCGCATCTTTCTTAAAATTGAGCGCACAAAATTGCCTTTTACTTCCTCTTTTCACTCCACAGTTACCACCATACAATGGAAAATACCCTTTTATTCATCCCAATATGTAAGCATGAAACTATTTTTTACAAAACTGTGTGAAAATACTACAGAACCAGTACACTGCATGAATTCAGTATGAAGTCATACATGCTTTGTCTTACTGCAGCAAAATTTAACAGGAAAGGTATATATACTTATAGAAAAGTCAGTGATTTTAGTGTATCACATGGTAATATGCCAGCCTCAAATGTAGAAGATGGTAGACTATAATTTCTTTAGAATCTAGCATTTTGATTGGTATTATGTAAAAGAAATCCTAAGAAATTGTGATTTAATTACTAAATTACATATTTTGTTCTAACCAATAGTTTTCATTTCACTGAATTTCTATAGTTGCTAACTTTAAGGCAACTCCTGAAATTATGTGAAAATCTATCCTCTGATTTCAGTAGGAGATATTGGGCCCTGGGTAATGCTTTAGTTCGATTTTAAATAAACCAAAATAAAATCTAATATTAAATTAAAAGTATTCCATTCAGGTTTTCAATGTGCTATTAATTTGAAATAGACTCTAGAAACAATGGAAAAAATTTTGCCAATGAGATAAAAAAGACCTCATATAAGCAGAAAAATCTATCACTTCTTTTCTAGATTTAGGTATTATCTTGTTCAAGAAAGGATTTACATCTCCCTGCTAATATGTTCAGACCATTCAGCACTTTCCAATCACTCAGAAGGGTCTTCAGTCTGTTACCAGCTACACAGCAGAACTGTGATAGCTGCACAGCAGAGAGAAACTGGCAGTCAAAGAGTTATGGTGACAATTAGTTCATCATCCATTCTGGGATTATACAAGACAAATGCCAAAATCACCTATGAGCAGCAGGAAACACATGGAGGTCAGAGCTTCACTGACAGAAAAGTTACTGAATTCTCTGAGCTTTCTTGTCTATTGCCTCCCTTCATATTTAAGAGAATTCTGCCAGGTTGCAACACTAGAGTGACTTGGTGTTTACCTTCAAAGTGTTGCACTAAAACCAGACAGGGAAATTGGTGAGGCATTGGCACAGGCTTCCCAGGGAAGCTGTGGATGCCCCATCCCTGAAGGTGTTCAAGACCAGCTTGGATGGGGCTCTGAGCTACCTAGTTTAGTGGAAGGTGTTCCTGACCATGGTAGGGGGTTGGAATGAGGTGATCTTCAAGGTCCCCTTCCAACCCAAACCATTCTGATTCTGTGAATGGAGCATGCCAGCCTCATCAGAGACAACATGACAGCTATTGTAGAACTAAAGGAAAAACCTCAACTATTTCAGTGGAAATGTCTAAAACTCAGTATTGAACATGACAAAAAAATTACCCACCTATCTCAAGCAGGCGTACAGTTACTGAAAAAAAGTATACATCTAGATGAGATTTGGGTACCAAAAGGAACACATCTGGGAGCTTGACATTCCATGGCAACACAGGGGATTTTCTTGCACTCATTTCAACAACAACAAACTGACTAGTCATACCAACAAAGTCACCAATTATGTGATCATCTTCATAGGTCTCTTTATGCAACTTGAACAATAAGTACCATCTTTACTAGAACTTCTAAGTTGCTTCTAAGGCATCACTTTTTACACATTAAGGCCTCTTGCTTTGCAGACAGGCAGTGTGGTTCTGTGTATCAAAAGTTAAGCTCTTCTTATTGCACATCAAAAATTCACACAAAACACTAACACTTAACATTTGAACCAATCTATGTTACATATTTTCATTCCACTTGAAAAAAACTTATCAGTCAAGGCCCAGAAATTACTTTTATTTCTGCATTCAAAGAGGGCTTCTTGTTAAAAAAAAAAAAAAGAAGAAAAAACCACCCAAATTCACTGTACAAATGGAACCATTAAGTCCTAGCAAAGATGTATTTTATTATTACTTACCACTAAAGAAATTTTATTCCCTACTTTAAATGAGTCATAAAAATCAGAATTTTACATTTGTCATTCTTGTTAGAATTCAAAAAAAGAAAGAGAACTGCAGTCATATTCACAAGCACCTACAAAATTACTGATGCAAAATGCAAAATGAAGCAAGATGCAAAATGAAGGAAGCCTAAGCAAAAGGAATCTATTTCTAACAAATTTCAAAAGTTAATTTGAAAAACATACTAATACACTGACTTAGAAGCTCCATTTAATGAAGACAAAGTTCCATAAACCTAACAAGAGCATGGTCTTCTCGAAGGGTTTAGAATAGGGAGAAAAAAAACTACAGAGAGGAAAATGTGACAACTTAACTCCATACCTGCGCAAACCTAAATCAAGCTGAGCTTCATCATTGATGAGTTCTGCCTCACTCTGGGCAATTCTCATTGCAAGCTCATGGTCACGACGTTCCTGTTCAAGCACTGCCTGGTGCTGGGTCTCCTCCTCTCGTTCTCTGGCTAGCTGAGCCTCAATTTCAGCCTGTTTTAGAATAAGATATCTTTAACCTTACCCAATCAAAACCAAAATGCTACATAAGCAATACTAGAAAAATATGCTAAGTAGTATATTAGCTTTTGAAAACATGTACAGTTTACAGAACTGAAAAATTAACAGCATTAATATTTAGTTTGACCCAAGGAAAATGAAGCAGCTACAAACTGATTCTTGGTTTTCCTATAGTTTATCAAATATTGTCCACCACTTATATTACCTTTTTAAATAAAGTGTCAAGTAACTATTATTTATTTTTAAAAAATGCATGAAATATTTTGTTCACTATTATAAAAATTAGTCTTCACAAGTTTTTAGAATCAGTAAAACTTAAATGAAAGAGACTATGGCTACTCCTCCATAGCACTAACACAATACTTCCTTAATATTCTGCTCTTGGCATTACAGGACTTTGTAATAGGCACTACTTTGTATATAGGTCTGTAGTTCATTTTGAAAAGGGATTAAGACGGACACTGGAATTCTCTGTGGAATTGATCTGACTTTAAATTTAAGCAAACAGTAAAACTTCCAACCGAGTGCAATGCAGAATTCAAATATACTGCCTCTGCAGAGCCAAACAACAGCAGTTTACCATCATTACTCCACAAAAAGCCTTGCACACACAGCAAGTAAAACAGGACCAACCATTTCATACCTTCAAAAGGCACACAAAGTTTTAGCAGTGCCCAAAAATTAACAAAGGAAACAAAGCTGCTTCCCACTCATTGTGACGTTGCAACACTAAAACACTAAAAACTATACAATTACACCAGTGACTTTCCCTATGAATCTCATTTTAGATTAACTAGTAAAACCAACCACCAGGAGGAAAGATAATGAGAAATCAACTGTATGTGGGAGAATGAAACACCCTACACAATTATGTATCTGCTTGGATCCAAACACAGCATTTTAAAGTAAAAGTGTAAATTACATTCTGCATTGCAGATATCCACAGCTCAGAAACCAAGAAACACTGATGAAGACAATCAGTACAGGTGTTCTTTTTCTCATAAGACTGCCATCCTAGGTCACTCAAGCAATCTCCAAGAAAAAAGGAAAAGAGGGATATAGGGGCCAAACACACCTCAGAATGAGAGCTCATTATTAAACTGGTAAGAATTGCCATAAATCAAGGGGAAGGGTGGAGGAGTGGGGTTTGAGCTTCATGTATTTAGTGTACATGAATGTAGCCAAAGGAGTTACCAAGGACAGTCCTGCATCCTCTCATTATTACCAATATTCTGAAAGTGTTTATGGTGAAGCAAGTAAATGACACTGTCCAAGTCGAGATGTGACTTTAGTAAAAGCATGCCAAACTTGCCTGACATGGACCACCCACAAAGCCTTCAAAGGCTAAACTAGGATTCTCCAATGTTGTGTACTTTCAAAATAAATTTAAAAACCCTTTAAAAACAGTTGCACCTCCATTCAGAATACTTGAAGTTGCATGGGAACTAGAAATAGGTGACCTGTCTTGGGATGCCCTAAACCTTCCATTTGCCTTATATTTACTAGGAAAGCAATACTGGCGAATGACTCTGAGACATGCATTTATAGAAAGAAGCTATTAAACTCAGTGGAGAATGCAAGCTACAAAAAAGATTTACAAATAAATAAATGAATACAAGAAAACAAACACACAACCCCAAAATCACCACAATAACAAAAAATCCCCCAAAGCCAAAACACGGCTAAAGCACTAACCTGAATACGCTTTTCTTCCTCTTCCCTCTTTTTTCTCTCTTCCTCTTCTTGTTTTCTCTTTGCCTCAATCTCAGATTTCCTATTACATAAAAGGAGAAGGAAATGAAAATGTGTTATTATGACACAAGAGAATAAGAAATAGTAAGAAATACAAAGTCTCTTTCATGAAACTGAATGGTAATCCAGAAGTCCATACAGTCCTGATGACAGGATACTACATGTAAATCATGAAATTTTTCAAGTTCATCTGTATTTCCAGCTGCATCATATCATTTCTTCCATATGCTCTTCTGACACTTGCCTTATAAATCACTGAGAAAAGAAATGTTTCAACACTGCACAGAACACCCAGAATATCATCCAAGTGACTCTCTAATGAAAGGATATCAAAAACAACTTCATTAAAAAGCCTTTCCTGTTTTCTTCTCATTCTATAACCAGCAACTTATTCAAATTCAAGACTCACAGGCGTCTTTCCTCTTCTTCCTTCCTTCGTTTTCGGTCTTCCTCGTCACGTCTCTTTCTTTCTTTTTCCATTTCCTCCTGGATGCGTCGTAGCCTTTCTGCTTCATCCTCCTGCTGCTTCTTCTTTTGCAGTGCACTCAGAAGCTGCTCTGAGCTTTTAACTAAAGCATCATATTCTTTCTGTATCTGTTCTCTAGTCATTATAGTGGTCTGCAAAAATAATGAGGGTTAGGTTTTTTTTATTTGTAATTCACTTTTGAAACCATATACTAAAAAAAAATTAACTGAAATGAGATCACTGAGCACTATACTGAAATCAATATACACATGGGGTTGGGGAAGCTTAAGTTCGTTCTTTCCTTTCTTTCTAAAATCCTGAGATTCCTCTCCCCCTTCCTATAAAGCCATACAAAGTCATCTCCATTTCATCACTGAAATTAAACATGCCTTCATATTTAAAATTGTGCAGTTTTAAGCAACAGAAATTAATTATCAATATACTAGGGTAGAAATTAAGGTCTGCTCATGTATTTTGCATTGTATTCTTATCTTCTTTAGTAGTTATTTACAGCTCTGCTTTTACCTCATAGCATAAAATATTTTTCTTAATATTTCTGCTAACACTCAGAAAAAATATTGCACTGTGTTGTGACTAATTTTTCTAAAAAGCTATTAGTAACAAATGACAGGTTGAAAATGCTTCAAAAATAGCCTTTGCTACACGTTTCAAACCTTATTGACAGATACAATTTAATTTCATTTTACAATTCACATCTTACTAATAAAACTGCAATCTGGGGGGTTTGCTGACCTTTTCTGATACTGTATCATGATGATAATCAAATTATATCATTTTTATTAGAAAAGAGAACTCTAAGTTGACAGGTTAACTCTACCATCTTTTCAACAGTGTTTTAAATAGAGAAGTCTTAATAAGGTACACTAAAAAAGCTATAATATTGCATGAAACAAGAATTCAAGAAACCAGATTTTTTCTAACACTAATAAATGCCAGTGTGTTTTCATTTTGTCTTTGCGCTTCTGTAGTAAGAAAGAGAGGACTGAAGTATAATCAGCAAGCTGAATTCTCTTTACTACCAAGTCTGAAAAACTTCATAACTGGAAAAGAAATGTCTTTATTCTGTGATAAAGATTGTTATTCTGCGATAATGCCTTGTTTCAGCCCTTATTAAGTTAAAATATTGGTAATATGCATTATTCCAATAATAAAGCAATAAACAAATTATTGACACTTGTCTTGTAATATCAACACGCATTTTTTCTTTAAAACCTTCAGTGCCAATTTTGACAAAAATACCGAAGTCTAGACATATGCACGTATTTTCAGGATTCACTTCAGTTATATTTACAAATAATTTTAAACAGGAATTACCCAATGACTGAAAATTAATACCATTATATTAAAGCATATTTTCTATTAAGAAAAATAATAAAAGCTTCTTCTTTCCTTAAGAAGAAGCTTTTTAAAGATTCCAGTACCAAGATACTATTTCTCTCATTATTATCCCATACCTTAATTTTGGTCATTGAAGCATCAATAGAATCCTCCAGCTCCTTAACCTGCTTGCTTGTCTCTGCTTTCCCTTCCTTCAGAGCACTTACTACTTCATTAAATTTATCAAGTCTCTTCTTCAGTGTACGTACTTTTATCAGGCCATCAATGCTGTGAAGGTAAGACAGCTTATTTGTATCTTGAGATGATTTTGGAACGTGATATTTTTAAAACTCCACCAATCACTCATGTATAAAAGGTAGATGGGGAGACAAATTATGCCTTCTGACAAAATTCACCTCCTTTTTTGAAATTCAAACATTACAACATCAAGTAACTAACCAGTGGAGCCTTTTCCAAGCAGTAATTAAAATTACTTAGCAGACAGTGATGCAAAATGAAAAATGCATTTTTATTTTGAGAATTAATTTGGGTTGGGCTTTTTTGTGGTTTTTTTCACAATAATAAATCATTAGTATCTACTAGAGGATTTTAACTGGAAGGGATAAAGGTTGAGCAGCGCCACTTATTCAAAGAGCAATACCAGAATGAATCAGATAAAACTTAACTACACAGCAGGGAACACAGTCATTACATCCCAAAGGAGTGAGAAAACAAGGCTAGGTAAGAGTTCAGGAAAATTCAAGAGTTTTTTTAAGAACCACTACTGAAGGCCCCACATAGAAGTTACAACTCTGCAGACAATCGTCCTAAACAGAAATCACTGTACTGGGGTTCACAAATCAACACAAAAAAAGTAGAAACTAAATCAAATCATTAGAGATGAGCACCAACTAGTTCAAAAATAAAAAAATAGTCAGAAATGCCAAAATTCAAAATGAAAAATAATTCTCAAAGGACGTAAAAGAATTTATGAGAAGCCCGCAACTAGAACAGAGTTGCATCTCTGTCAAAGAGCATAAAGGTGTCAGCAAAGCTTAATGATTGAAGTAGTTTTTCCATCAGTATTCCCTGCAAACACCTAATGGAATTAATTTCAAGAGGAGACAAGACAGTTATTATGTCTAAGATAAAAATGAAAGAGAGCCTATAAAGGAAGGTGTGAATGGGTAAAGGACAAAAATTAATGAGCTTAAATTAAATTAGACAGACTTAATAAAAGATTTCTAAAAACTAGGCTGTCATTGAAGGATTTTATGAACAAAGAGCTATAGAAACATTTTTTAGGAAAGGTTCAGATTTAGTCTATTCATCCTTGGGAAAGAGCAAAGGAACACAGAACCTCTCAGTGTCCTTCAATTGTACTTAGCATCATTCTATGATTTCAGATAGATTAAGTTAAGTAAGGTAAACCTCTTCTTCTTACAGTCATAAGAAAATATTATTTAAAGCATACTTTCTTCAACCAAGGAATATCTTCTTACCGTGGTTTGTGCTTTCTCTTGCAAAGCCACATACGAATAGTCTTTTGTATTTTAATGCAGGCACTGGCTCGATATTTTATCTTATTTTTTACTGTAAACACACAGAAGACGGAATCTTAAGGTTTTATACAGTTTAACATTTCTATCTTCCTCACACATTTGATGTCTCAAAACTGTATGCAGACTGTGTGTGCTTGAGAGCTTGTTCTATGTTGGAACCACATTTAAGAAACAGAAGAGCAGAATTCACAATCTTGGGCCAGGCATAGAGGCTCCCACCCAAAACCAACATGAACAATGAAACTTGTGCACATTCACACACTCCTCCAGATTCACAGCTATCAGTAACCTCTGCTAAAAGTCACAGCCTCTATCAAGCAGGAAACACTCGGCTTGAAGTTTTAGTCCTGTGTTGAAGAGTAATCAAGCAGCCAATAACTGCTAGATATAATAAAGTGGCTCTAACTTTACTGAGCATTTCTCTACAATACTGGAATGAAAAAAAACCCCACAGAATAAAACCTCTAGCTTTTGTTCTAATACTGTCTTCATCTAAAGACTCTAACTAAATGATTGAGACCAGAAGGCAAGTTAAAGAGAGAATCAAGGCACTGGCACATTCAGGCATGCTGAGTATTTTAGAAGTGCAACAATAAATGAGTTTTTACAGATTTACTAGAGAAGACATCTGTGCCTGTGGATCCAGACTGCGTTTAGCCCATGGTTTGTAAACACAGTGATGTTTAACCACTGGAATTAGGTGGTCACAAAGATGAACTCTACTTCTTGTTTATCTATTTCAGCTTTGTACTGGGAATAAAATTAGCGTCAAAATTCCCATAAAATACTAGGAAGAAATAATAATCAATATTATTTCCCTGTGTTTCTACTTTTTGCACACAGTGACATACTTTCTGTCCTGTCTTTCTGGAAAAAATAAATGACATAAATGTCTAGGTCAAACCCAAGATTGTACTGTTACAATCTCTGATGCTTGAAATCTGTATCACAAGAATTCAGAAATTCTATTCGCTCCACTATAAACAACAACAAATAATAATCAATGAGTGACAGATGTGGAAGCCATACTCTGCTGGCCCAAATGCACAGCTGCATATGCACTGGCATGAGACCTTTATGCTTTTCTTCTCCATTTTAATGCAGTTTTCACCCTCCACGTCATTACAGATTGCTGACATTCTGCATCAGGCCTTTCCCCATCTCCCAGACACCTTTACTGAAGCACACCACAAGTGCCAATCTCTATTCCACAGCACCTTATTCCTACTCTGCACAGTAAACTTCAAGAAAAATCTCACCAACCTTGAAATCAATTACTCAGACTTCAGTATGTAACCATCTGCTATACATGTCCTTGGCCACATTTCAAGGTCATAATAATTGCTTTGCTGTATTTTAACAAACAATTTGATTTAATAAAACATAAAACACATACATTTAATCACCGAGAGAGAACACCATTGAACTTTTTTCCAACGACTGCAGATAAGCCAGCGATTCACTCGTTTAACAAGCTCTGCCAAGTGATCCGGATCAGACTTCATTATCTGATCAAACTCTGCAAACTAAATGATAATTAAAACAAGTTTAACAGAGTAGGAGGACAGAGAGTGTTAGATATTATTATTTAACAGCATGTTGAGTTAAAATGTTAGAGTATTTTTAATGTAAACTGTATGTCATTATATCAGCTTTCAGTTAAAATCAGCAGGTAAATTTTATTGCACTTTATTGTTTAACGATAACAGAAATGACAAGTGCAGATCACCAAAAATATTTATTGCCAAGATTTTTAAAAATTAATTGTTTTTCTACATCCTGGACATGAACTCTGGCCTTCCATAACTTCAAGACACATCTGATTATATGTATCTGTGGAAAAAAATAAAAGCTGAAAGCACTTCTCAATTTTTAACCTTTGTATAAAGGTTATAAGGCAACTTTTGAAGGCAACTTTTTCTAAAAATCCTGCACTTCTGCTTTTCAGTAATTATATGACAGGAAGAACATTCTTCTGGGATTACAATAATTTTCCTTTCTCATCACAATAGGTCTCTCGACTTTGTCTCCTTGCTCTGAATAGAAGCAGCAATGCTCGGAATCACAGAAAGAGATTTAAGCTATAAACATATTTTACTAGAAATTATTTCTTCTTGGCTCTGACTTCCTTTTTTTAATAGTCAACATAATTCTTGGAATACAAACATTGCATTAGAAATACTGTAGCATCAGCAACAAGACTACAAAACCAATTGTATCAGTACTAATTTTGTAGTTTATTCAAAGAAAATGAAAAAAAATTATTTACAAAAATCCTGGGCAACCTTATTTAGGTTGGCCACACTTTCATCAATGTGTTAAACAATGTCACCTTCAAAGGTCCTTTCAATCTGAAATTATTCTAAGACTCATAATCATGAACTCTAAGAAAAAGATTACCTTGCCAGGTCTAAAAAACACCTTGGTTAGCCCGAATTTGTAATCATTTTCATTCAGTCCCAGGGCTTTAAATAGGGCCTGAAACACAGAAAACAGAAAGGATTATATTCTGCCTCCTTCAAAAAACCACAAAAACCAACATCACAATACATTTTCTCTCCTGGACGATACAGAAGAATTATTTTTTTCTTACTTTGCAAAAAAGCCTAGGGTCCAGTCGAGCCAATTTTTCAGGCAAGTATTTCTTGTACATATTGTATAGTTCATGAAATGAAGCTCGTGACGGGAAACCACCTTGCATCAAATCCAGAACTGACACCATCCCTAAATTCATGGAGACACATGCACAAAAGCTGGGATCAGTAACATGCAAATTAAGCAGTTAATAGTGACATAAAGAAACTTTTGAGAAAGTAAACCAGTATAATTAAGCTCGATCACAGTATCTATAAAATCAAAGTACACTGGTATGCTTCAATTATGAGATATCTCAGCTAACACTGACTGCCTCTAAACACACACAGGAGTTTCTAACACTTAACTGCCACAGAAATTTAAAATTCTATTGTTCCAAATTGAACTGGTGCCCTATTAATACTGTAGGCAACTCTTCTTTGCAAAAAGGGCAGTTCAGATGAATTATTTCTAGGGTTCTATCGACTAAAATGAATGTTAAGTTACTAGAAATCTAAATAGCTGCTTATAAGGCATAAATAACCTACCTTGTAGAAAGCAGTTCAAGCAAGGAAATACTGCCTTCATCCCACATATTTCAAACTTAGGGTAATATATAGCCAAAGTAAAAATCAGAGGGAAAAATACCAGAGGCACACATTACCTGAACACTGAAGCTGAGAGAGGATCTGTCCTCCTTCAAAATGGTGACTTGTCATCTTTAGATTAGGTTTGATACAGCGAATAAAGCTCGACCCCTATGACCAAAGCAAGAAGTTAGCAAAATCCACAGATTTTTAAATGGACAGATTTTTAAAATTCCTCAAATAGCAGTGAATGATTTAAGACTTACAGGGGAGGTGGGGGAAAATCCAAAATAATACTGTTCTAAAAGAGAAGTGCTGACATTATCATAGAATCATAGAACGTTAAGGGGTTGGAATGGGCCTTAAAGATGATCAAGCCCCAGCCCCATTCTTCTCATATACCAGTGTTGCAGTGTAACCTTGGTCTTGATGTAACTCATCTCAATGCTCAAGCTATTAAGTGGGTCTCAATTCTGTTTAATTTTCACTCAGCTATTCTCCTTAACACGTATACAATCTATGGTTTATGACTCTAGATCCTACCATGCTCATTGTCTTCTAGAGTCATAACACTAAAGTAAAGCCCAGTCACAGAATACTCGTAGAAAAGCTGGCAGCCCATGGCTTGGACAGGAGCACTCTGTGCTGGGT